>CM069911.1:53152245-53372135 GCA_036172215.1 Camellia granthamiana
AGACTTACATAGTACTCCGTGCCAAAACAGAAACTAGTTAGAAAACATGCATGACCTAGTTCATGTTAAATGGCTAATGCATCACACACAGAGATGTAATCTAGAGCAGGCTCGGCTAACCCTAAACATGGCATGTGAAATGCTACAAATAACACGTATTCAATTTGGAATTGAAAGTACGATGCGGTTTGTATGATGTGCCGAGCCCGATGCATGTCAACAAATGCATGGATGCACGCATGCATTGCATAAGGTATGCTAATATAGAAATGCCCTAATCTACCATCATAAGCAGGTAAATAAAAGGGATAGAAAGAAATGGGGATTGGAAGACATACACCCACTCACGCACACTTATTACAATTATGCCCTCACTCGGAGGGACCAAAATAATAATACAGTCCAAAGAATAAATGAATAAATATTACAAATTCTAATTACTAAAATTAAATTAAGCAAATAAAATAAATGGGGCCTCGGCCCTGCCTCGGAATGCGCGAATGGTGCATGCTCGTCGCGACTCGCCCGGAAAACCCATGTCATGGCATTGCTGCTTCTGTTTTTACTGCCCTGCCTCTCCAAAAATTCCCAAAGTTCGGGAATACCTTCCAAATGGTCTGAAGTACCCCACCGGCTGGGGGAAGAGCTCATCGGCTGCTGAAATTGACCACCGGCTGCATGTGGTGGTTATCGGCACAAATAAAGTGCCGATCGGCACATTAAACTGCCGGCCGGCATAAAGTCCCTGCAGCAGACAGATTGACAGCAGCAGCAAGACAGCAATGCAAGGCATGGGTTTTGGGGGACATGTAAGCATGGTCATTGCCTCCTATCATGCTTGGGGATTCAAGGGGGTAAGACTCTTGGTTTTTTGGGCCACCAATGGTGCATTTGATACATGATAGCCCAAAGAACCAAGGTTGCTATTTTGATGTGAAGATGCATGCAACACAAACAAATGAAGACTAAGTCCCTATCATATGGAGATCAAGGGCCTTAGGGACTTGAGGATGGAGACAAGTTTCACCACTCAAGTGTGAACTCCTCTCAATCTTCATGCTTGGTTTGACAACCCCAAACCAAACCATGGAATGCAACTCATGCAACATGGCTCAAATGCAATGCAACCTATCATGTTAGGCATGCAAAGAGCTAAAGTATGCAAGGTACAAATGTCATGCAACATGGACCAATTAAGCATGGAACTAGCATGTATACTAGGTTTCATCAATCAAACATGCAACAACCATGATATGAGCATGCAAAGGTGGACCAAGCTCAATGAGGCAGCCCTCAAAACTCCCTAAATCAGTGGCAAAACATGCCTCAAAACATGAACAAAATGCTACACAAGCATGCAAGCCATAAGGCTCAAGGCTAAGGCACAAAGTGAGACATTGAACCACCACTTAACAAGACCAAACATGGCACATGTGAGGTAACCAAAACAGGTTTCTAGCATACAAAATAGCACCCAAACCCCCTTCATGGCATCCCCGAAAATGCACTAAACATGTAAGCATGCAAAGGCCTACTTTAAAGCATACAAGAGCACACTCTTAAAGCATGAACTAAGCCACATATGCCAACATACAAACATGACTAATGGACTGAAATAGGGTCTAATACGATGCCAAATCGTGAGATAAAGACAAGTTAAGTATACTAGAACTCCATACAAGCAAGGCCTACAAGCCAACAAGCAAAGCAACCATGCTAAGCATGCCAAACATGGCCAAAACAGTGGCTCACAGCTCTCTAACATAGCAAAACAATGCTAGTATCTTCATGAAACTAAGCTAAAATACACAAAAATCATAGCCTTAAATCATGGCATGCTTTTTAGCATAAGAGAGCATTCCAAAGCAAGTATGAGAGACATGTTAGGGATGACAAATCCGACCAAAAAAACAGAGTTAAAACATGCTCCAAAACATTAAAAAAAACTCTGGAATGAAGCCAAACAAGACTACACACACATGCTATCTTTGAGCCAAAATGAAGGCAAACAAAGGGCCAAGAGGGAGAGGGGTGTCTCTCCCCTATATGTGACCTAAAATCACCTTCCTCACCACTGAAAACCCACTGGTTTTCAATGGTGAGAAGGCCAAGAACACCAAGTAAAGGAGGCTTTAGGGAAAGGCACCAAAAATGGCCAAACAAGGCCTAATAGGATGAACCTTTACTCAAACCACAAAATGACCTTAATGAAGGTTCAAGAACAAGTAAAAACAAGACTTTTTTATGTTAAACACAAATCCAAAAACACAAAGCAAATGGGGTAGAAACTTGTTGCAAGAATGGGGAATATAAAGTAAAGTGTTTACCCTTGAAGATCCCTTGAAGAAGAAAGGTTCCAGCCACCCTCTAGTGATCAAAACTAGCTCAAAACCACAGCAATCAACCTCCCAAGTCTCTCAATCTCGAGCTAAGGTGTAAAGGTGTGTGTAATGGTGCAAAAGTAAGGTAAAACTACACTTTTAGGCCTAAAATCACACACACAAGGAGGGAGAAGGGAGATATAGATATATATGGATGTATATCAGAGAATATATGCCTAAGCTCTGGTTTTTGATCTAAAGTTGCTAACCTCAAACAATGGAGATGAATGCAAGTATATATAGGCCAAGAACTAAGCCAAAACTTAATGACTAAGTAAAGCCAAAGGGTTCAAGGGGTGCAAAGGGTTCCTAGCTTCCAAGGGAAGCTAAGACAGCTGGCCAAGCTTCTCCAAGAAGCTTGGCCAAGGGTTCAAGCTTCTAGAAGCTTCAAGGGGGTTCAAAAGGGCAAAGGGTGCAATCCCCCGTATGGGGAGTGGTGATGGTGCACTCCAGCTGTCACAGCTGGCATGCACCATCCCCTGGGGTGCAAAGGGTTCACGTCGGCCGTCCAAAGGAGTCACCGGCACAAAAATGTGCCGGCCGGCAGTGTAAAGTGCCGATCGGCACTGTATTCTAAGAAAAGAGTGCCGATGGCATTAATAAAGGGCCGTGTGAACAAGTGGGGCAGCCGGTGGGATTAAGGGATGGCTAACAAGCCTTCCCCTACCCTCAAATGCAAACACACAAGTGCTCGGTGCACAACCGAGCATAAAACAAACCGGTTGAGAGATCCTGAGGCACGGCGCGCAGTCGGGACCTCCGGGAACTCAAAACGAACACAATCATGGATAATCACCGGGTGTTCAAGCGGTGACGTCCAAGTCTTGAGGACGGTCAAAAATGGGGTGTCTACAGAGCGAGCTTCAGAATCCGGAATTTTTCAAGTGTTTGGTTTCTTTCAGAACTGGGATTCTTTTTGGGCTTTCTACAAGAGGATGGTTTTCTCCTAAAACTAGGGGACTGGTTGGCTAGATCTAATTCAAGAGTTCTAGAGTTTTGTTTGAAGTTTTCTTCTGAGATTTTTCATAATTTTCCTTGATGTTCTTGAGAGAGTTCTAAACTTATGCATTAAGATTCATACATCAAAGAGGTTGATTCTTACAATTCAAGTGAGTTCTCTTCGGTGGATTCCGAAGATTAAAACGTAGAATTCAAAAGGCGTTTGATTCTACGCAGTCGTTAATTCGACAAGTGAAGTTGTGGTGTGGAATCAACTTCAGGATCAGTTCCGTGACGAAGGCGTGGTGAAAGAGTTACAGAAGATTCAGAGACAAATTGACTAGGTTGGGTAATTTGAATGGTATCTTTGTAATCTTTTAGTTCTTCAGTAGTGGATTGATCAGTGGCGATTCGCCCGTGGTTTTTTATTACAATTGAAGGTTCTTCAATTGTGGTTTTTTCCACGTAAAAAATCGTTTGTGTCGATTTATTGTTTATTCTTAAAAACAGACAATCTAAAATCACTCTCGTAAGTGCTTGATGATTTTAGGTTGAGTGTTTTGAATTGTTGGGATTTGGAATACGTTAATCTTGATCTAATCACGAATCACGTAGGATTTTCAACAGTAGATTGATCAGTGGTTACCAAACTAGTTCTTTTGGAACGATGACTAGGTAGATTAAGTAAAGGTTGATCTAAAGGTTGTGGTTTAGTAGATGTAACAGATTCTAAATTTGTCTCTATTTTATCTAATTGTTTACCAATGGTGTTTAAACATTGATTAGTATAATTATTTTGTTCAATGACTTTTTTTATTTCAATCTCATCGCCAGGTAATTTGAAAGGAGAAGCAGGAATGTCAGAACCTTGTTGTTTGATAATTATTTTCTCAAGAGGAGGGTGACTAGAACTAACAGTTGTAGATTCAGAAGTTTTCCATTTGTATTTGGTGATTGTATTTAGCTTTTTGTAATATTTTTCAACATATTCTAAGAGAGGTAATTCAAAACTATATTCAATCATAAAATTATACCAATGTCTAGTGATTCTGGATTGGTGTTGTTTATCATAGGTATCATAATAAGCATGTCGGAGTTTTTTATTTTTAAAAGACTTAAATTCAATGAATAAGTTATCAAGATCAGGTTTAAAATCCTTTTTAATGGTCATAAGTTGAGGATTGACTGGAGGTATAAATTCTTCAAAATCAGTTTGAGTTGGAGAATTATTAGAAGCAGTTTCTTCTTCAAGTAAATGTGTGTGTGTAGAGTAAACAGGTTTACTAATTTGAGAAGTAGCAGTATTATCAACACCTTTTAATTTAGAGGTTTGTCCTAAATAAAGTTGACTATTTTTCCGAAACAGTGGAATATTAAATATTTCATCTTCAGTTTCAATTTCAGAAGGTACACTAGAGGTGCTATGTCGGGATGATTGACTACGATTAAATTTAATACGAACTGTACCATCATTGATTTGTTGAATGTCTTGAATATCTTGGATAGATGATTGTTGTTGGTTATGTTTGTAATGTTCATTGACAGTGATCCATTGATCGGGTAAATCTACATTTTTCCATTCAATCATTTGGGGAACATTTATATGGGTGTCAGTACTACTACTTTGGATTAGTAAAGTTTTATCTTTAGGGGACTTGTGTAATGCGTGAACATTTAAATTAGTTTTCATGCACTTATAATGAACACGATAAATTAAAGCAATATTATGGGTTTTATTCATCATATTGGTAAATGAACCATATAATTGTATATTTAGTGTTAATGCATGTAAAATATTTGGATCTCGTAAACTAAGAGTAAAATCAGGAAAACAATTAAAATGTACTGGACCTTTATGAAGACCAGTTTCCATCATACCCATTAAACTATCATTGTAATTAAGAAAACGAGCATCTCTTAAACATAATAAAACAGAAGTATTTTTTCCTTGTTGAGTTAATGGTTTGTGTCACAGCCCAAACCCGCCCCTATGGGTTTAGCACCGTAACCGGCCAGTAATCCGAGATTACCGAAGGCCTACTGAACAGTAATACAGTAAAACAGAGTACAGGGGCATGGCGGAAGCCAATACAGTAAATAAGCTATGTCCAATGAGTTGTGACAGTCTGTATGCCAAAAAAGATTTTCCATACATTATGCAGATCAGTATACAAAACATTTACAACCATTCAGGACAGGGATCAAATCCCTATTAAACAGTACAGTAACAGACTATACAATATTACAAAAACAACCCAAGACAGACGGGGAACATAAAACACCCCTAAGCCTTAGCTTGGTAGGCTCGGAACCTCACAGTGAGGCACGGTGGTTGGCTTGACAAAACTGGAGTTTACCCCGACGCTCCTAGCTGCGGTCTGGTGCCTGAACACCTACATATATATATGAGCAGTGAGCTAAAGCCCAGTGAATAACATAATGCGTAAAGAGGTTTAGAATGAATGTCCTTACAGTATGAAAACAGTTCATTTCAATCAGTATATTAGTTGCTCAGTACAGTAAACGGTCGTATGTAGTACATCCATTAGCATGACAGTACAGTAAACAGTAGGTCTTAAAGACCGAACAGTAATGATGGCCATCAATCAGTAAACAGTAGTGGTTCCGACATGGGAACCGAATCGATTAGACCAATCCACCCGTTCATAGACCGTCGGTGGGGCCATCCGTTCACAGATCGTCGATGGCAGAGGTTTCTCAAACGGTAGCAGTAACAGTAAACAGTAGTTGCTAAGGATGCCACAATACAGTTCAAAATATAGGACATGCATTCATTCAATAAATAATATCAGTTCAATCAACAGTTCAGAAGATAATCATTTGAACATATCTTTACACAATTGTTACTCACAGTGTTCTGGGCTACTGTAGGCTAGAGCGTCCTCTTAGAATGCCAACCCTATACAGTTAACAGATTGAACACACACTAAGTTTCATAGTTGGGAAAGGTAATACTTAATCCCTAGATTGGCCTTGGTGTGTTCTACATCTACATCCTCTTAAAGATGCCTTAAATATGCCCTAGGAATGCCTAGGATGGAAAGAGGATGCAAAGATGCACTTTTGAACACTTAACAAAATTTTCAGAAAACAGGGGTCTCGCTCGAGCGTGGCTTTCTACGCTCGAGCGGACATGCAGACAAAGGGTCTCCGCTCGAGCGTGGACTCCGTCGCTCGAGCGGACTGTGTGCTACAGTAAAAATGCTGGATGCTCAGATTTTACGCCCGATGCTCGCTCGAGCGTAAGACACAGGTCCTCGCTCGAGCGTAGGTTCCCTCGCTCGAGCGGACTGTGAACTCATGCAAAGTACTGGATGCGCGCATTTCACGCTCGAGCGTAACTTTCCTCGCTCGAGCGGAAGGCACGATCACAAAGTGTACACTCGAGAGTAGAATCCCTCGCTCGAGCGTAGGCTCAAAATCTGGAAATTCCAGATTTGAGTCCCAAACTCAAAATCAAGTTTAAAAGCAGAATTTTCGATCCTCTTGGGCTAATTTCTGGAAAACACTTGTAAACACATAGAATAACATGATTCAAAGCTCAATTTGAGAAATCAAAGCCCAAGGGTGTTTAATTCAAACCCAATTTCAAACCATTTTTCAAGAACAAGATGAACATGCAACATGCATGGATTAAAACCATTTCAGAACTCCAATTTGGTGCTCTAAGGAGCCAATTGTTCCAAAAACAAGATGAACTCATGGTTTATTCTTGAAACATGGACATGCATGTGATAATCTATGAAGGGCAACCTAAAAGAAATGAGAGACATGTACATGTATGCAACAATGTAGCTCTAATCCAACACGTATGGACCAAAACAAGACTTAACTCTACAATTTGGCATGGATCATGCAAGAATTAGCTTAAACTCATAATTAGAGGGTTGAATTCTCTTACCCAAGTCTTCAATTACAAGTATAGAAGTTCAATTTGCCAACTTATGCTTCAATTTCCTCAAGATCATCAAATTATAGCCAAAATCCCTCTCAATTCTCTCCCTTTCTCTCTAATGTCGGTTGAGTACTCAAAATGGCTGAAGGGAATGTTTTGATTAGGTGTATAAGGCTCAAATAATAAGAATAAACTAAGGCCCACTCAATGGCAATTCCATAAATAAGGCAACTCTATTAATTTGGCTTAAACTAATCTAGTTTAATCATACCAAATCACAGTTCAGATAATTACACCATAAAATCACATTAATTATAAGGATCGTAAATCTCTAATCAATTTCTGGTTCGGCCGCCGATAAGGCCTTCAATTTGCAGTTTAAACGGAAACACATAAACAGATAATTAAACAATCAAACAGATAAAATGCAAATTAACATATATATATTCAATCAATTCAATTCCGGTTTTCAGTCAGTCAATTCAGTATTTTATCCAGCTCAATTATCAGTCATAATCAGTTCAGTTCAACGGTAATCAGTGGTTATTCGGTAAACAGTGGTGAGGGTCATTACAGTTTGACACCGACTTGAATTAAACCTATGTGAATAAAATTGTAATCGCTTTTTAAATATCTTTTTATGAGATTAGCATCAAATAATTGACAGGTTTCCCTGGGTTTTTCTAAAGCATATACTTGTTCAATTGTCTTAACATGCAAAATGATTTTGAAAGTATTCTGTATAAAAGAAGTTTTATAAATGTCTTTAATTAGCAATTTTGGTATATTCCAGTCTACATCAATTTGATCATTTTGTATTTCTACATCTTCTTCATTAATTACTAATCCTTGATTAGGTATTGAGGGCAAAGTGGTTGACCTAGAACTGACTGAAGAGTTACTTCTAAATAATCGATTCATTGTTCCTTTTTAATTAATCAGTTTTACAGATACCTTAATACATACCCTATTCTTATCCAGTTTACCACATACCTTGTAACTTCACAGACCTGTGTATACATACATACCCTATCTTTTGACCCCTAAGTCCGACACTGCCTAAACCTAAGGACTTACTCAGGACTGGAAAAAAGTGGGTGACTTAAACGCAGGTGGAATAAACGCAACAAGGTGGATAACACGGATCGAGCTTGTGGGTGATTAAGATGAACTGAAAACTAGATTAATCAAATAAACAATGGAAAAGATTAACTAGAAGAAACAAAAACAGTTAGAAACAGGACACAACATCACCGGGCTCGGATTCAAATTTCCCCCCCTTTTCTCCACTCCTCTCTTCTATAAAGCCAGCCCCCCAGCTCCATTTTGAAGGGTTACAAAAATTTGTTTGGAGCTCTTGCATTAAATCTCTCTCTCTCTCTACTTCAACCCTCAAAACCCTAAAAGTCTTGCACCATTTACACCACAACCCATAACACAACAACTCCACACTCCATTCCAGCAACTTGAGGTTGTTTTTCAGAGGTTAGGAGCACCATTTCTTGGACCAAAAGCTGTTGAAGACTTGAGCTACAAGGGTGAGTCTCTTTTCCCCCCTTTTTGGCCCTATTTTGCATGCTATTTTAGCTTTTGTTGCTTGCATTTTTGGGCTCCGACCTAAACTGTAAGTAGTCATATTTTGAGCTCCTTTTCATGTTTGATCAAGGACCTCTTGCTGTTTGAGGTCTCCTACTACCACTTGTCTCTTTATCCCTCTTTTAGGCCTATTTTTGCATGGTACATTAGTCTTATTTGTGAGCTGTTTTGGACTTGGTCATAAACTGTAAAGTGGTTTTTTTTTTAGCCCCTCTTCAACTTTGTTGAAGGGCTCTCCTCTGTTTGGGGCCAGCCACTGCCTCTTGTCTCTAATCTCTCTTTTAGGGCCATTTTTGCATGATAGATTAGCCCTACTTGTGTTCATTTTTTAGAGTTGTCATAAACTGAAAATATCTTGTTTTAATCTCATCTTCAAGTTTTTTTAAGGTTCCATTTTTGTTTGAGGTCATATGCTTCCTTGTATGCTTGATTGTCTCCTATTTTGAGCCTTACACCTAAGCCCTTGTTGCATGCTTTGTTTGGCCTTCTAGCCACTGAAATCCAGTGGATTTTCAGTGGCTAGCACACTGTTTTGAGCCTCCAAATCAGAGAGGGGTAACCCCCTCTCTCTTTGCCTTGTTTGGTGGTCATTTTGGCCTTCCAAAGAGGTCCTATCTTGCATACTTTGAAGTCACTTTCCAAGGTCAATTTGGTGAGTTTTGGGACTATCATATTTGATTTTCAGAGTTTTTTGTGCCATGCTAAGTGTCCATCTTGTATGTGCCTAATAATCCCTTGCATAGCCTTCTAAAGGAGCTCATCATTTTTGCATATGTTGGCTTCACTTCAGTGGTTATTTGGGAATATTTTGGCATGTTTTGTTCACTGATTTTTGCTGGTTTGATGAGATTCCATATGCTTCATGCACTTGCCATGTAAACCATGTTTGCTAGTCAAAGTTGCATGCCTTTTTAAGTCATCTTGCTAGCATCTTTTGGCCATGCTTTAAACTGGAAAAGTTCATGTTTTGGTACTGCCTTGGCTCTGTATTTAGACTTCATGTTCAAATAATGCATGATTTGTATAGCTATAAGCCATTCCATGTACCTAGTTTTGAGTTTTGGGGTTCATCTCGTGCATCGAGTGCCATTTTTCCATGTTTCGGGACCATTTAGCATCATATTTCAGTGCTGAAATTTGCATGCTTGTATGCCATATTCCATGCCTTGCCATGCTTTGGTAGAGTGGCATTTGATGCCTTAGGTTCGGTCCTCGGTTTGCACGCATGTGCGCACGCATTTCGAGCGTCTCATTTTCATCTAATGGCCTCTGATGTGAGTGTGGTTGAGGTCCACTCATGTTGGTGTAAGCCCATATTGCATTGTGTATGCCATCTTAGTCCTTTGCATTGCGTATGCTAGGTTGTATGTTAGAACATCGTGTATGCCATGTTACATCATGCATTGTGTATGCCATTTCATAGCATTGCGTATGCTAGGGTGTATGTTATTCGCATTCATGCATGTCATGCATATTGCATTGTGCTTGGGATAGGAGTTGGCCCGAGCACGGGAAACGAGGGACGTTTCGTACTCCGAGTGACGAAACGTGTCTCAATTCCCGATCACCGACACTCTGGATTAACCATGATGGAGTCTTGGTCTTGTTGTGTTTATAGGTGCATTCATCTCATATTGAGTCGTGCAATTCGACTCCTCGGCCATCATGCATCGAGATGCGTGATTGGTGGCACGAGGATCGAGGACTACACTCCCTAAAGAGTAGTCATGCATACATATGTGAAAATACTTTGTCATGCCCCTTTCTTGCTCTCTGTTGCAGCAAATTAGAAATCGGCAGCCTTCCGGAGCTTGGCACAAATTCCGAGAATAATTGCAAACAGAGGCAAACCGGGACATCGCAATGGATTTCCGCACAAGGCAACTCAAGCATGCATCATCCACCATCCGGAGTAGAGCTGAGGCAGTCCATAGCTTGCATGCTAATTTACTGCTTTCCTAGATTAGTTTGTTAATTAATTAGGATTTTGCATTTATTTGGACTGTAACTATTTATTTGGGACTGTATATTATTTATTCGGACCCTCCGAGCGAGGGCAATGTTGTAATAAGTGTGTGTGCGTGTGATGTATGTCTTCCAACCCCACGTCTTTCTCCCTTTTATTTACCAGCTTACGATGGTTAGATTAGGGCATGTTTCAATTAGCATAACAGTATGATAGCATGTTTACATTCATTCATCTGTCTTGCATACATCGGGCTCGGCGCATTATAACCCACCGCATTGTATTTCAATTCCGAGTTGAATACTTGTTAGCTGTAGCATTCCATATGCCATGTTTAGAATAGCCGAGCCTGCTATAGTTGCATTTTTGCATGTGTTGCATTAGGCATTTCTGTATAGTTAGGGTCATGCATGGATTTCTAACATAGCTTCTGTTTTGGCTTGGAGTACTCGGTGAGTTTTTATGCTTTAGCATCCTTGCATGCGTGTGAGTGACTGCCATGATAGCATGCTTGCCATGAGGCTATGTGCTTATGTGATATAACTGCCTGAATGCCTGTGGGTGAAGGTTGGGTTATTTGAATTGGAGCAATTCATTAATTGTGAGTTTTAAGCCCACTAGATAGTGGCAAAACCATGTTTTCTAAGCCCACCCGAGGGTGGCAAAATCTGCATTTTAAGCCTACTTGCGAGTAGCAAACCCCTTTCAAAAATAAACATGAAATGTTTTGTTCCAATTCAGGCGATCCAGTCTATACTTGTATGCTGTGCGCATCACATAGTAAATCTAGGCTAATAACCGGAATAAGAACACATAACGTTTTCAAAACTAGATATCATGGTTAGTAGAGGCCGATCTTTGATCGGGCGAGCGGGGGTGCTCACGAAGTGACCTTCCCCAATTGTACCCAAGTTCCTGAGTCGAGACAACTTTGGTGATGACGGACACGTGGCCTTAGGCACGAGTCAGGGTTTCCTAAATTTTCTAAAATAAAATATTTAGGTGGCGACTCTGTATCTGGCAAAGCAGTCTATGTTTGGCATTTCTTTCTAAAAAATCTGTTTTCTCAAAACGATTTGCCAGATTTGGACTCTTTGGTTCAGATTAAGAACCGTGACAATTTGAGTCTTGAACTGTAGTGAGGCCCAAGGGCGCGTCTACAAGTAGCATCCTGACGCAGCTCAACAATTTGTTTTCTCAACATTTCTCGAGCAGAAAGAGGGAAATACTTGGCCAAAAAGGCCTCTATAAAAGCAACCCACATATTATCTATAGTCTCCTTAGCATACTTCCACCAATAACCCGCATCTTCCTTTAATTGGAAAGTCGCCAAAGAAAACCTCAACCCTTCGTCCTCGACTCTGAGCATATCAAGAGTCTTGGTAATCTGTTCTAACCAACCATCTACCTTCAACAGTTTAGCCTCCCTCAAAAACTCGGGTGGATTGGAGCAAAGAAACTCCTTAGTAAGCTTGAGGGTATGCCCATTATCACCCTCATTGCGAGCTAGAGCATCTTGCGCTGCTTTCACAATCTCACGTGCAACTTCCTCGCCGACAGCCGATGCTGCAACGGCAGGTGCTAAAGGAATCGCTATGCCCCTACCAATACTCCTACTACTCATCCGTCCTCTATTCCCTCGTGTAAACATCCTATAAAACCCAAAGACAAAACCAAACTTAGTGCACAACACAACAGCTCTCCCCGAGGCACAAACTCGCCACCTTTAAGTTACATGACACACTTAGCCCTGAAACACACATTTCTATTACATATAAACAACTAAACACCTAAACACATAATCAAATCAAGTCCACAAAGATAGCCACTCATCCCGGAACTCTCAAGGAATTCCTATAAGAAACCACGTTGATCAGACGTGTTTCTAATAAGACCTCAAAGCAAGTTCACCGACTACAAATACTATCCAAGAAACTTAATCCTATGCTCACATAAATGTAACATATAAGTCCTAACACTTATGCTAACTATATGCAACGTCCTCACCACATGTAGCAGACCCATTGTGGTAAAAACCACTTCCCATGAGCCCAAAGTATTCAAACCCGGCTCACTCTGAAACCAAGTTGTAACGCCCACTTTTAAATTCACGGATACCATTACCAAATCCTTTGTTATATTACAATTTTAGAGATAACGTTCGAAACTTCAATACATTAATAAGGACTATTAGGTAAAGGTTCTCTAATTCGAATATATAATGAATGCAATATGAGTTACAATTAAATAAGTTGCCCATAGGCTTACATCATTATATATAAAAGGAAGGGTCCAACCCTTTTTCAACAATGGCTTTCCGTCAACAAATGAAAGGCCCGTGGTCAACAAATAAAGAAGATCCTCGATCTTGAAACACTTCTCGACGTTCACCTGAAAATTAGTTGGCAATAGGGATGGCAATGGATAACCTACTCTGTGGGTATCCATGGAGACCCAACCCAAATATATGGGTTTTTCCCTTTTTTCTTATCCATTGGGTAGGGTAGGTGATATTCTTTAAATATCCACTGGGGATGGGTTGGGGATGGGTACCCACTAATTTCCCCATATATTTTTTTTTTTTATTTAAGATTCACAACCAAAACTAAATATACATTCAATTTTTTTCTTTTATTTATTTTTTTTTTTTCAGGTTCACAAAAAACTTTTTTTTTTTTTGTAAGATTCACAACCAAAACTAAATATACATTCAATCTTTTTTCTTTTATTTATTTATTTTTTTTTTCAGGTTCACAAAAAACTTTTTTTTTTTTTTTTTTAAGATTCACAACCAAAACTAAATATATATTCAATCTTTTTTCTTTTATTTATTTATTTATTTTTTCAGGTTCACAAAACATTTTTTTTTTTTTTAAGATTCACAACCAAAACTAAATATACATTCAATTTTTTTTCTTTTATTTATTTATTTATTTTTTCAGGTTCACAAAAAACTCTTCTTTTTTTTTTTCTTTTTTTTTTTTTTAAAGATCCACAACCAAAGCTAAATATACCTCCAATCTTTTTTTTTTATTATTTTTATTTTTAAGGTTCACAACCATTTTTTTTTTTTAATTTTTAAGATTCACAACCAAAGCTAAATATACATTCAATCTTTTTTCTTTTGTTTTATTTTTTATTTTTTAAGGTTCACAACCATTTTTTTTTTTTTTAAGATTCACAACCAAAGCTAAATATATATTCAATCTTATTTTATTTTATTTGGCTCAACAATAAAATCAAATACACATTAATTAACATTGTCACATTATTCTTGTCAAATTTTATGCATATCTAGAATTTTTTAAATTTATTTAAAAAAATTAAGGACACTATCTAATGCAGGTTTCGGTTTGCTTTTCTATGTTATTTTATTTTGTTATGTATTGTAATTTTCATAATGGTTTGCTTGTTCTGAAATTTCAATTAACGAGTATGAATCTATTTGTTTCATGTTATCACACAATTTATACAATATATATATATATATATGAATGTATTTGAAAATAAGGAAATTGTGGAGAATCGAAACAAGCATGAGTCGTGATTGGTTAGAAATGATGGGTACAAAGATTTCTTTGCTGGAAAAACAAAAAGGGGATACAAAGTCTTACTAAATAATTTTTTTAAAATAAAAGAATTTTTCTTAGTTATGAACAGATTTAACTGAAATCAGCTTGTTTCCCAATGTTATGCTTCATTTATTTAGATAGAAAATATTTTTTAATGAAAAATATTTTTTATAAATAAAATTAAAAATATATTTTTTTATATTTGGTGGTGGTGGTGATGGAACGAAAGTGAAAGTAGAGATTGTGACATAGTGGTGGGGTGATGGCGGTAGTGATGATGGTAGTGGCTATGGTGATTGTAGTGTGATAGTGAAGGTGAGAATAGTGGTGATGGTGTTGTGAAATTAATAAAAATTTAATTGAAAAAACATTTTTTGTTTTTTAAAAGTAACAAACAACAAAATTCGTGGGGGACTAAAAGAAGAAGATGGAGGATGGATTGAGTGTGGTAAGGCATAGATATCTTAAAATGAATGGTTCAGATTTGTTAAAAGGTATAATTAGATTTTGGATAAATTAAAATGAATGGCTCAAATTTGCTAAAAGAAAGATGATTTAATGTCTAAAATGTCTGTGGCTAAGAGATCAACAAACAATTCCTTGTTTATACCCTAAAGCAATTTAATATGGGTCTTATAATACTTTCTTCAAACAGGTTCTTTCACATTTTATTTCTTCAAATAGGCTCTTATAACATTGTAAATATGTTCTTATAACATGTAGGGGAGAGAGTGAGAGTGAGAGAGAGAGATGGTTGTAATTTTTTTTTAATCTTCCACGTTCTTCCACATTTTTTTTAATTACTAAAGCTTATTTGATTGTCTCAAAATTATATATTTGATTATTATAAAACAAACTTTTTAATTAATTAATTAATGTGTATTTGATTTTGTTGTTGAACCAAATAAAATAAAATAAGATTGAATGTATATTTAGCTTTTGTTGTGAACCTTAAAAAAAATAAAAAAAAAAGTTGTTAACATTAAATATATTAAAAAAGAAAGAAAAAAGATTGAAGGTATATTTAGCTAAAACCTTAAAAAAAAAAGTTGTTAACATTAAATATATTAAAAAAGAAAGAAAAAAGATTGAAGGTATATTTAGCTTTTGTTGTGAACCTTTAAAAAAAAAAAATGTTAACATTAAATATATTAAAAAAGAAAGAAAAAAAGATTGAAGGTATATTTAGCTTTTGTTGTGAACCTAAAAAAAAAAAAAAAGTTGTTAACATTAAATATATTAAAAAAGAAAGAAAAAAGATTGAAGGTACATTTAGCTTTTGTTGTAAACCTTTAAAAAAAAAAAAAGGGAGTTGTTAACATTAAATATATTAAAAAAAAAGAAAAAAAATTGAAGGTATATTTAGCTTTTGTTGTGAACCTTAAAAAAAAATAAAAAAATAAAAAAGGAGTTATTAACATTAAATATATTTTAAAAAAAAGAAAAAAAAATTTGAAGGTATATTTAGCTTTTGTTGTGAACCTTAAAAAAAAAAAAAAAAAAAAAAAAAAAAGGTTGTTAACATTAAATATATTAAAAAAGAAAGAAAAAAGATTGAAGGTATATTTAGCTTCTGTTGTGAACCTTAAAAAAAAAAAAAAAAAAAAAAATTTGTTAACATTAAATATATTAAAAAAAATAAAAAAAAAATTGAAGGTATATTTAGCTTTTGTTGTGAACCTTAAAAAAAAAAAAAAAAAAAAAAGTGATTGTTAACATTAAATATAAAAAATAAAAATGGGGATTAAAGTGGGTTGGGGAAAATCCAAACCTATTAGGATATGGGGAGGGGGGTACCCATGGAAAATGGGGAATGGGGAATGGGGAAAATTTATTATAGGGGAATGGGGGTGGGGAATTAATATCCACCCCATTAACCCCCATTGCCATCCCTAGTTGGCAACGTGAGATGAACATAAAGTTCAGTAGAGATCCCAACATAATCCTAAATAATAACAACTTATAGATAGCTATAATCATGAATGTTGTCTCATACTATATAAATAATGTGACAGTTTATAACCAAAAAATATTTACATAAGTACTTTTTCCAAAATTATTCAATTTCTTCAACAATACAGACAATTCACATTTCCTTTTCATTTTCCATTTCAAAAATATCTCATAACAACTATTTTGTTTTGGAGTTTGAAAATGTTCATAAATCTCTAATTTCCTTCACATTACTTACAAACTCAATACAAGGTCTACATCCTTTTCCAATATGTTCAAATATACATATATATACATCTAACATGAAAAACGAAAACAATAAGCACCAACAACTATCTACTCGACATATGAGATAACTTGACATTCATGAACTATAACCATCATAACGCATGATATATATAAGTACACTGAGATAATAATGATAAATAAGCTCTGCTCTACCTGCCTTAAGCACGCTAAGCCAAGGATGCATCTTTCCATAACAAAATGCCAATTTACCAGACACCGACTAGAAGGTAATGGTACCTCTGCCAAGTTCTCCAGGCGCTAGCTGGAAGGCACTGGTACCTCCTATTCTAAGTGCAGCCAATTCTCCAGGCGCTAGCTGGAAGGTAATGGTACCTCTCATTCTCAGTGTAGTATACTTTACCAATCATCACAACATGACAAAGTACAACTAACACAAGTGTAATGCATACACATAAATATTCAACACAACAATGTCATCATCCACCGATAATCAAGGACAAAACCTCTAAATGTATGTACTCAACACACGTATTATAATAATCCAACTCTCATAAGATTTTAAACCCAACAACAACAATAGTAAAATAAAATATTCATAATCCAACCTCAAGTTCATTTCTGAAATTCACATAGTGTTATGATTTCCTTCATTCTTTTCAAAAATCAATTATCTTATTTTCCAAGCTAACATACTCCACTTTTTATTCCTAGTCCATTCTTTTCATTTCACAAAACTAAATCCATGGATATCAAAGCCACAACCAAACTCAACTTAATATGATCAATCCAAAATAATTCCAATGCCATAGTTAATTCTCCCTTTTAGCTATTAACACGTTTACACAATCCATAAAAATAATTTACAAAATTATTCAACTTTACTCCTTTTTAATTCACCAAGTCAAAATATTAAATTGGGGCATTTTCTCCTTTTCAACATAAACATGTTAGACTACTCCTCAATTAATCCAAATAACAATCAATTTAACATTCTCATTCACAAATAACAAACCCTAGATCCCATTTTCACGACTTTCAAAGAAATCCACAATGGATATGATTTTTATGCAATAAAATCTACTACATTTCTATCTATAGATGAGGTATTGAAAAGGAGCAAAGAAATCCCTACCTCAAGCAATGAAGAGAAAAAAGCCCGAAAATCCAACTTCAATGAAAACACAATCTGCTTAGATTAAATGGAAGCCCTCGTCGAGCTCTACATTTTGGCAAATGGAACTAGGGGTCAAAGATGTGTAGATATAGATGAAATCAAGGCTAAAAAGCTTGAAAGCTCAAAAAATGGCAGAATGAGAGAGAAAAGTGAAGAGATTTGACACAAAAAATGACTTTTAAAGATATGATTCTGAACAGTTCGCTCGAGCGATGAAAATTGCGCTCGATTGAAGAATCGAGGCTTCTAGTATCTTAGACAATTTTGAAAAACAGAGCTGGAAGGGTCTATGGCTCGCTCGAGCGAAGAAAGTTGCGCTCGAGCAAACTATGCACACAACATAGATTCGCAAACTTCAAACAAGCATAACTCTGTCGTTCGAACTCTATTTAGGGTCGTTCTTATGCCCAAATTGAAGCCCTGGAAGTAATCTTTCCAATAGTTCTAGCCTCACATCAAGATTCAAAGTGTGGAGAGAGAAAATGATAGAAGAGTGAAAACTACTCAATAACAATTATTCGAATTTGACGTTTCTGATTCAATCTCACTCAACCACTATGGTTACACCTCAACCAAGGCTCAAATATCAACTAAGAAGGTTCTCAATCAAGATAATTGAGGATTCAAATATAGTTCCATTATAACAAGAAGCACAGAGTGCTACATTTTTAGAGAGTGATGAAAGAAAATAGAGAAAATTAAATGTAAATAGAGAGAATAAAGTGAAAAGTGAGGGAAAGAGAGTGGAAGGCTCAACTTTTAAGTGATTGGATACATTTTTTGGAACTGACTGAAGACAGACCGCTTGAGTGAACAATCCTACGCTCGAGCAAACAATTCAAATTCCCAGACCGTTGAAGCGAACAAATGTGTGCTCGAGCAAACAATTCTAACTCTTACAATCTCTCTCATCTCTACAAAAAAGACCACTCAAGCGATGAAGTCTTCCCTCAAGTGAAAAATGAACACTCATAATATTTCAGACTTCAGAGCAAAGTACTAGGAGGACGATGTTACTGCTCGAGCGACAAAAATACCGCTCGAGCAGTCTCAACACGGAAGTAAGACAACAACTACCTTAATGAAATTTTCCACCATTTTCAAATTCATTCCAACACCCAAATAGATAGAGTTGAAATAGATAAAAAAATAAAATAAACATTTAAGAAAAAAAAATAGGCTTCTGAAATTCAACAGATATGGGAGAATATGCTTGAATTTCAATAGATAGAAAAAGTTAGAAAAAGAATTTCAACAAATAAGAAAAAATATGACAAGAATTTGAACAAATAGAATTTTACACAGATAGATTTTCAAAATTTCAACAGATAGAATAAAAAAATTTCAACAGATAGAATGGTAAAATTGGAAACAAAATGTTCTTAAAAACAATAAAAGGATTTTTCAGCAAGCTATTTCACAAAGTGTGAACTTCTTACCAACAAAAAAATTCACTAAACCTAATGCCTTCGGCAATTGTTAGTTTGGACTTTTCAACATTTTTCTCTAAATTAAAATTAGTTAATTGGGAATAAATGATTAAGAAATCATTTGAGAATAATAAACAATTCAAACAATTTCTCATTTCTTACACCTAAAATTAAAATTAATCTTTACTTGAATGGAAAAATTATTTGAGAATGATAAAATACTCAATTAATTTGTTATGAATGATACTTAAAATCTATTTCTCCATCTTTATTTATCTCATTTAAACTATTTTTATTAAATTAGATGTTAAAATTTATTTCTCACTTTCATTAATGGTTGAATTTTTATTTTATTTTTTATTTATAAAAGTTCAAAAATTTCTTGTGAAAAAAAAATAGAGCCAAGAAATTAAATTTATGATTTAAAAAAATTATGAAAAATAAATAAATGTTTCATATATATTTAATAGGGCAAATTAAATTACATTTATATATTTTTTTCTTTAGAAAGTGTTTTATTTCGTTGTGTGTTTTAATTAGTATTAGAGTCTGATTTCTTCATCTTTTCAATAACATTATATGAATATTAGATATACGGAAGAAATAAGATTAGATAATTTAAATAATAACACTTCGCCATAAATAATTATAGAACAAAATAAAGGTGAGAAATTAAAAAATAAAGTAAAAATTCAACCATTAATGAAGGTGAGAAATTAATTTTAAGATTTAGTTTAATAATAATAGTTTAAATGAGAAAAATAAAGATGGAGAAATATATTTTAAGTATCATACAACAAATTAATTGAGTATTTTAATATTCTAAAATAATTTCTCCATTCAAGTAAAGATTAATTTTATTTTTAGGTATAATAAATAAGAAATTGTTTGAATTGTTTATTATTCTCAAATGATTTCTTGATCTTTCATTCCCTATTAACTAATTTTAATTTAGAGAAATTTGTTGAAAAGTCCAAACTAACAATTGCCTAAGGTATTAGGTCCAGTGAATATTTTTTGTTGATGAAAAATTCACACTTTGTGAAATAATTTGCTGAAAAATCCTTTTGTTGTTTTTTAAGAACATTTTGTTTTCAATTTTACTCTTTTATCTATTGAAATTTTTTTATGCTATCTGTTGATTTTTTTTATCTATTGAATTTTTTTTTATTCTATTTGTTGAAATTTTGATTTTATCTATTGAAAATTTATCTGTGTCAAATTCTATTAACTAAGGGGGCAATATGGTCATTTTGGATAGAAAAGTAATGGCATTTTTGCTAAATTAACAAATTGACATAATGTAAAGAACAATTTGTATTTTAAACAAATAATGTAATTTTCAGAAATATAAAGAACAATTTGTATTTTAAACAAACATTGAGAAATGTATTTGTAATTTAATTATGAATTTGAAAATTTTGGCTAAAACCCCTTAGGTCCAACATCTTAATGTGAAAAGAACAGTCCTATATATATATATATATATATCTTCTAAACCCCCACAAACAATCCCATTTCTTTCTAGAAAGGCAATTTTTTTTTCAATTTTTTTTATAGACGATCTTACCCTTGATATATATAGATATATATATAGAGAGAGAGAGAGTATAGATCCCAGTGGACCTGTTAAATCACAGAGCAAAAAAGTCTCTCATTTTTTCCTCAACGAGCTTCGATTCACAATCTGCAATTTTTCTACTGCTTCATTCCTACATACAACGTTCCAATTCGGCGGTTCTTATATCCTTTCTTCATTTTCAATTTTTGAATTTTTATTGGGTTCTCGCATGTGTTAAGAGACAAATTAAAAAAAGTTAAAGACATGACATGAGTGATCTATTCGTATGGCTATTATTCTTTTTCCTCATAGTTCTCATTGTTATTGTTGTTTACCAACTTATGTGCTTGGCTAATTTGCAGTTCGATTACATCAAAACATATGACTCTACATCTCCGATAAATAATGTGGTTCTGCTATAATTTATTACTCAAGGATCTTTGTAACGCCCTCAAAATAATACATAATTAATCATTCACAAGATCCATAATTAATAAGAAAAACCTTTTAATTACATTCATCAGAATGTTCCTTACAAAAGATGTTATATGTTAACAACAAAAGTAGATGCCCTACGGGCTTACAACTTTCCAAGTTAACACTTGGTTACAACAAAAGAGGGTCAAAAGCCCTTTACAACTTAAGCCCTCGACTTGAAAAAAAAAAATATATATCTATATATAGACATGAAAGTAAATCAACAAAACAGAGACTTCAGCTCCTAAACCTTCCAAGTTATGACCTTGGAGGCGGTATGTCACCTGTACTTGTAAATGGTGTCCCAAATAGGGTGAGCCAAAGTCCAGTAGAGATATACTAAACCAAATATGAGAAATAACTAAAACATTAGCATCTGATAAATGTTCAACACATGTACATCGATTAACATCATTTCTATAACCCATCACCATTGATATTCATCATTCAACCCGATTTCATCTCTAACTCCAATTCACTTCATTAACATGGCTTATTTATCCGAGTAATTCAAATGAGACTACAACTCATAGAGACGACACTTCAATTCATCGACAATTCAAAATGAGACTACAACTCATGTTATTAACACTTCAATCATCAACGTTATTCAAACATACATAAGATTTCGGGACTTTCACCCTGGACACTCCGGCCAACTTAATTATCAATAGAGTCCATCCCCTATCTCCTCCCAAATAGTGGAGTACATCCCCTATCTCCTCTCACACAATGGAGTACATCCCCTTTCTCCTCCAAAACAAACATACATATACAATGTATTTAAACACTCAACTAATGCACATATTCAATGTGTTATTCCAACTGTCATATTCAATGACAAATCTCAATTGATTAGTTTCGGTTTACCTAATCATCATGCAGTTCTACAACAATCATGACTATCCTCCACCGATAGCCCAAAACAGTTATATCTAAACAGATAAATAAATCTATCACACAGATAAACTACCACATTTTCCATAGGTGAGTGATTTACCAATCCAACTACACCGTTTAATCATAATTTCCTTGAATTTCACAATTTCTAAACCAATTTCATATTTCCACAATTTACCTCATTAATTATACAAATAATTTATTCAATACACATTAGGACATTAATCTCTCTTTCCCAACTATTGCCCTCAAGGCCAAATTTCATCAATTATACACGAATAATTCTCATTTCAAGACCTCATATACTCAATGGAACCCAAAGTCAGAAAACCCCTCTTTTGTAAATTCAAAATCAAACCCTAACTTTATCCACATTTCCCAAATCTCAACAGTTATACAAAATGACCAATATCTATGTTAAAACTCATAAAAAGGAGTAGTTTATCCCTACCTCAAGTGGAGAGATTCAAAGGAGATGATGAAGAAAATTCAAGATGCTCCAAATCCAAGAATTTTCGGATCAAAATATAGCCCACGCGATACTCCACCCCTTTTTACAAAGGAAGTAGGGTAGAAACCCTCTAGATCAAGTGTATTGGTAGAGAAAAGAAGTGTGTAGAGAAAGAGAGAGGCGGATCTAGGGTTTGGATGAAAGAGATAATGAAAAAGTGATGTATAAACCCGCTGCTGCAAACTAATATATTCGAGGCTCGCTCGAGCGAAGAAGTGGTCGCTCGAACGACCAGACACAAAAGACCCTCGCTAGAGTGCAAGAAGCATCGCTCGAGAACAATGCGAAGCTTCAGGTCTGCAACCCAGAAGCACGCTCGAGCGCAAGAGTTCTCGCTTGAGCGAAGAAACACGAAACATAGAGCTCGCTCGCTCGAGCGAAGAACGCTCGCTTGAGCGAAGATTACCAACCTTCAGGTCCAATCTGGACGCAGACGCACGCTCGAGCGCAAAAGTGTTCGCTCGAGCCAAGAGACACATCAAAGAAAGCTCGCTCGAGCGAAAGAAGCAAAAAACCCAAGGCTCGCTTGAGAGCAAAAAGCCTCGCTCGAGCGAAGATGCCAAATTCTGGACAGCAACCATTTGTTCCAACTCACAACCAACCAGTACCAAACTCACCCAACACGTCCTAAAACTCAAATACAAAGGATTTAAAGAACGGAAACAAGATATAGACAACAACAACGGAACCCAAGTCTAGAACAAAATAAATGACGAGGAAAACCGGGACGCTATAACCTCCCCCCCCCCTTTAAAGAATTTTGTCCCGAAATTAGATATACAAGTTTCAAAATTCATGATTATTTCAATTTTCAACAAGATTACAACTCAACATTTACCATCATGACTCGCACACCGGTCATTTCCATCTCTTCTCAAGAGAATAATTTCACAAATATAGCTCAATATGCATTATCAAATGCAATCCTTTTGAATTTCAACAAATCTCAATACACATATTCTACAATTCCATAACATATGCAATGTTAAAAACATATTTTCATTTTTACAACACATTCAACATATACAATGTTAAATTAAACTCATTTCCTTGAGACATATGCAACAATTTCAATACTTCTATAATTCAAAACATATACAATGTTTGTAGAGTTTATCACAAAACAAATTTCTCAATATAAGCTCAAACATCACGAATAGGTCCGCATATTTTTCTCGAACCTCCAATTCACGTTCCCAAGTGGCTTCCTTAGCCCGGTGATGTTTCCACAAGACCTTGACCAAGGGAATCGTCTTGCCTCGCAAGACTTAGTCCCGTTTGTCCAAGACCCTCATCGTTTCTCCTCATATGAAGCATCCTCATCTACCTCTAAGTCGGTCCAATCCAATACATGAGATGGATCCAGCTCGTATTTCCGAAGCATACTAACATGAAACATGTCATGCACTCCGGACAATTGCGGCGGTAAAACTAGACTATATGCAACCTCCTCAATCCACTTAAGGATCTCAAAAGGGCCAATAAACTAGGGGACCAACTTCCCACTCTTCCTAAACCTCATTAAACCCTACCTAGGTGATATTTTCAAAAAGACGTGATCACCCACCTCAAATGCCAAAGGCCTCCTCCGACGGTCGGCATAACTCTTTTGGTGACTCTGGGCTGTAACTAACCTCTTACGGATAAGTTCAACTTTCTCTGTCGTTTGCCGCACCAACTCTGGGCCCAACAAAGGTGCATCACTCACCTCGGCCCAACATACTGGAGATCTACACGGTCGACCATACAAGGCCTCAAATGGTGCCATGCGAATACTTGATTGGAAACTGTTATTATAGGTAAACTCCACTAAGGGTAAGTGTCTCTCCCACGACCCTTTAAAGTCAAGGACACAGCCTCGAAGCATATCCTCAAGGATCTGAATAGTACGCTCGGACTGCCCGTCAGTCTGAGGACGGTAAGCCATGCTAAAGGTCAATCTAATGCCAAGGCACCCTGCAAACTCTGCCACAGCCTAGCAGTGAAACACGGATCTCTATCTGAGACGATTGACACTAGGATCCCGTGCAACCTCACTATGTCCCGAATATATAAGTCGGCAAGATGATCTACCGAATCTCTTATGCGCATAGGAATAAAGTGCGCCGACTTAGTCAACCGGTCTACTACCACCCAAATGGCACCACTACCACCGTTGAGTCTTCGGAAGACCTACAACGAAGTCCATCATGACATGCTCCCATTTCCACTCGGCTATTGGCAAGGGTTGCAACAAACCTGCTGGCCTCTGATGCTCGGCCTTCACTTGCTGACAAGTAAGGCACTTAGATATAAATACTGCCACATCCTTCTTCAGCCCTCTCCACCAAAACTGGCGACTTAGATCATGATACATCTTCATGCCTCCTAGATGCACCGCAAGGCGTGAATGGTGAAACTCTCGGAGTACTTCCTCTCGGCAAGACTCTGGCACAAACAAGTGGATATCTTCCCCCGGGGAGATTCTACCTCAAGGTCATCCTTCTGTGCCTCTAACACTCGATTCACAAGTGTAGGTTGTGCGACTATAGAAAACAAGACTATCGACTCAACAGACTCGCCCAGATGCAAGTCAAATTCTCCAAGGGCACCCAACATCTCCTATTCTCGGATAGCAATACAAGCTACATCCCTGATGGATTTCCTACTTAGGGCATCGGCCACAACATTGGCCTTCCCCGGATGACAATGTAATTCGAAGTCGTAATCCTCTATGAACTCCATCCACCTCATCTGCCTCAAATTCAAGTCCTTCTGTGTAAACAGATACTTCACATTCTTATGATCTGAGAACACCTCGAATTTCTCACCATAAAGGTAGTGCCTCCAAATCTTCAAGGCAAATATTACAGTTGTTAACTCTAGGTCGTGAGTAGGGTAATTTCTCTCGTGTGTTTTCAACTATCGCGAGCCATAGGTTACTACTTTCCCTACTTGCATCAATACACAACCCAAACCCTCTCGTGAGGCATCACAATAGACTGCATAACCCAAACCCCTCTCTGGAATAATCAAGACTAGAGCGGTGGTAAGTCTAACCTTAAGTTCTTGGAACGACTTTTCACAAATCTCACTCCATACAAATTTGACCCCTTTCCGTGTCAATCTAGTCAAAGGCGAAGCTAGCCTAGAGAAATCTTTCACAAACCGAAGGTAATACCCGACCAATCTCAGAAAACTACGGATTTCAAAAACACTCTTAGGCCGTGCCCAATCTTGCACTACCTTTATCTTGGATGAATCTACAGTCACCCCTTCCTCGGATACCACATGGCCTAAGAATTTAACCTCTCTTAGCCAGAACTCACACTTCCCAAACTTAGCATATAGCTTATGGGCTCTCAGCAACTCAAGCACCACTCGCAAGTGTTTCTCGTGCTCCTCCTCAGAAGGTGAATAAATTAGAATGTTGTCCACGAAAACGACCACAAAGAGGTCTAAGAACTCTCGGAAGATCCAGTTCATCAAGTCCATAAACACAGCCGGTGCATTGGTGAGCCCAAAAGGCATTACCAGAAACTCATAGTGGCCATACCGCGTACGAAATGCCGTCTTCGGGATATCTTCCTCCCTGACTCTCAACTGATGGTAACCCGATCTCAAGTCTATCTTAGAGAAACAATGGGATCCTTTCAACTGATCAAACAGATCATCTATACGAGGTATAGGGTACTTGTTCTTAACCATAGACCGGTTCAGTTTTCAGTAATCAATACAAAGTCTCAAAGCCCCATCTTTCTTTTTAGCAAAGAGAACCGGTGCTCCCCACGGCGAAGTACTAGGGCGGATAAAGCCCTTATCTAGTAACTCCTGGAGTTGAATCTTCAACTCACTCAACTCGGCTGGGGAAAAACGATACGGTGCCATAGAAATCGGTGTCATGCCAAGCACCAAGTCAATAGAGAACTCAATCTCTCGATAGGGCAGTAAACTAACAAGATCCTCGGGAAAGACATCCGAGTACTCACAAACCACCCTTGGCAACTCAATCTCGGTCTCATCACACTCACTACTCATACAGCTAGCGAGAAGACAACTAAGCTCTCACTCCGCCTTTACGGATTATACACCGGTGGTAAGACTCTACCAACCCGATCTCCCAAGAAGTGAAAACAATCCCCGCTCAAGGTACATACAGTAACCCTCTAGCGGTAACAGTCTATAATAGCCCGGTATGACGATAGCCAGTTCATACCCAAAATCACATCAAAACCCGACATATCCATCAATACAAAAGAAAAGGGAAGTGGACGATCAGTGACCTCTATAGCACAACCCCGACATAGGGATGGCAATCTAAACCCGGCCGGACGGGGACCCGACCCCCCGACCTCGAATTGAGCGGTTATTCCCCGAAAAATACCCCCGATGAGCCGGGGATGGTATTCAAAAAGAAATCCCCGATGATATTCGAATCGGGGACGGGGATACATGTCCCAGCCACGGATCCAACCCCACCCCGCCCCCCGGCCTTGCCCCTTTCAGTCACCGATGTAAGATTACCATTATACCCCTATTTAAATATATGTGTGTGTTTAGAGTTTGGTTGCCACACTCTCACACAAACACATTGGTGCTGCTCTCTCTCTCTATCTCTCAGCCGTGGGTTTCGCCTTTCTCTCTCTCACACGACGGCCGCCTCTCCTCTCTTGCCGCCTCTGCTATTCCATGCTCTCTCTCCTCTCTTCCTTTCTCCCTCTTCACCATGGTCGCTCGTCGTTCGCTGCGGCAGCTCTACTATAGCAGCTCTGTTGCATACCCTGCCATCGTCGCCGGTGAAGAAGGATGGGTTTGGGTAAGACGACTCTCTCTCTCTCTCTCTCTCTCTCTCTCTCTCTCTCCCCTATCTTCTCTCTCTTCATTTCAGTTCTAAATTGAAAGCTTTTTTCCTCTCCATTTCTCAAATCTGAACCAGATGCAGATGGTAAAAAAAAATGAACTAGATCTGAAGGCTTGTACATTTTGTATGATTGTTGATGATTGATGAATTGTTGTTGATGATTGAACCAGAATATATATATATATATTTTTAAAGTTGTTGATGATTGTTGATGATGATGAAAAAAATGGGTCGGGGATATTTCGGGGTCGGGGAAACCCGATCCCCATTAGGGGGCGGGGATAGGGATGACAGTTGGTTCCCCGTCGGGGATCGGGGCCGGGGAGATATTCACAATCGGGGATCGGGGACGGGGAGTGTCATCCTCGGCCCCGCCTCGTCCCGTCCCATTGCCATTCCTATCCCGACACCCCTGTTTCAGAACCATTTCGCCCCAAATGGGTGATACAACACAAATAGGAGATGCTAACTGTGCCAACTCCAACCCCAAAACAAATGCAAATGCAGCAGATATAAAGGAATGTGATGCACCCGTATCAATTAACACATTGACAACTGAGTTGCAAAACAAAAAGGTATCTCTCATAACAGATGGAGCCGGTACAAGGTCCTGCGCTGTAACAGTATACACGCAACCTGAAGGTCTCTGATCTACTTGCTCACCTCTCGGAGCATAAGACTGCTACACAGATTGAGCCGAAGAGGCTCCTTGATTGGCCCTCGAGGCCTGAACTGACTGAGTTGGCTGATGGCTCTGTGTCTGTCTCGAATCAGACGCACCAGATGTGCCACTCAACTAGGGGCAATACCTCTTCAGGTGCCCCGCCTGACCACACTGATAACAAGAGAGCGGCTAACCTCTGCCCTGACTCTGGCTCTAAGGATGAGCCGAAGATGAAGCTGCTATCTGCCCTCCTCCCCTTAGCGGGCAAGCTGGAGACTTGTGGCCCAGCTAACCACATTTGTAACAAGTGATGTCTCCCTGACTGCCTCTCCCAGAACTTGCACTCGGTACTGGAAAGGTAGATCTAGAAACTTCCACCACTGACCCGCATCTCCCTTCAACTGGAAGGACGCCAAGGTCACCCTTAAGCCTCCGTCTTCGATGCCTAGCATCTCAAACGTCTTCGTCATCTGTTCGAGCCATTCGTCAACCTTCAATGGCTCTTTTGGATCGCCCAAAAACTCGTCTAGATTCGACCAGAATAACTCCCTCTTCAGAAAGGACGGCCCTGCCTCAGCTACATGGCCCTGGACTTGATTCTCAACCCTGAGAATGTCCATGGATTCCCTCAATACTCCTACGATCTCGGGGCTAAGGCGCCCATGGCCTGCTGACCTATTGGTTCGGCCACATTGGCCTAACCAACTCCCTCTTCATGTGCCGGAATTTCATCCGGTATAGGCATCTCCTGCCTCCTAAGCCTACCACGCCTACCACCACGTCCTCGTCCTGACATCCTAATAACGGAAACAAAGACATTAGCACATTCACAAATGTGTCAAAAGCTATTTTATTCGCGTCCTAATATGATGGACAACTGTAATTCACTCCACATAAGCACTTACGAATTTCATTTTCGGATAATGACCATCCCGTGGCATTGCTAGAGTTCCAATTAGAAACGGTAGTGATCAAGTGCCTTTCCAACAGGACTCCCAGAAACCCAAGGATCCACTAAATATCCCAGAAACTAAATCCCATACCCATATAGTCACATAAACATGTTATCACATAAGCACATAACATCATACATAAGTCTCTAACAAGCGAGACAAACCCATTGTGGTACTAACCACTTCCCACGTACCCAAAATATTCAAACCCGGTACGCTCTGATACCAAGTTGTAACGCCCTCAAAATAATACATAATTAATCATTCACAAGATCCATAATTAATAAGAGAAACCTTTTAATTACATTCATCAGAGTGTTCCTTACAAAAGATGTTATATGTTAACAACAAAAATAGATGCCCTACGGGCTTACAACTTTCCAAGTTAACACTTGGTTACAACAAAAGAAGGTCAAAAGCCCTTTACCATTTAAGCCCTCGGCTTGGAAATTAAAAAAAAAAAAAAAAAAAAAAAAAAAAAAAAAACATATAGACATGAAAGTAAATCAACAAAACAGAGACTTCAGTTCCTAAACCTCCTAAGCTATGACTTTGGATGCGGCATATCACATGTACCTGAAAATGGTGTCCCAAATAGGGTGAGACAAAGCCCAGTAGAGATATACTAAACCAAATATGAGAAATAATTAAAACATTAGCATCTGATAAATGTTGAACACATGTACATCGATTAACATCATTTCTATAACCCGTCATCATTGATATTCATCATTCAACCCGGTTTCATATCTAATTCCAATTCACTTCATTAACATGGCTCATTTATCCGAGTAATTCAAATAAGACTACAACTCATAGAGACGACACTTCAATTCATCGACAATTCAAAATGAGACTACAACTCATGTTATTAACACTTCAATCATCAACGTTATTCAAACATATATAAGATTTCGGGACTTTCACCCTGGACACTCCGGCCAACTTAATTATCAATGGAGTCCATCCCCTATCTCCTCCCAAATAGTGGAGTACATCACCTTTCTCCTCCCAAACAAACATACATATACAATGTATTTAAACACTCAACTAATGCACATGTTCAATGTGTTATTCCAACTGTCATATTCAATGACATATCTCAATTGATTAGTTTCGGTTTACCTAATCATCATGCAGTTCTACAACAATCATGACTATCCTCCACCGATAGCCCAAAACAGTTATATCTAAACAAATAAATAAATCTATCACACAGATAAACTACCACATTTTCCATAGGTGAGTGATTTACCAATCCAACTACACCATTTAATCATAATTTCCTTGAATTTCACAATTTCTAAACCAATTTCATATTTCCACAATTTACCTCATTAATATACAAATAATTTATTCAATACACATTAGGACATTAATCTCTCTTTCCCAACTATTGCCCTCAAGGCCAAATTTCATCAATTATACACAAATAATTCTCATTTCAAGACCTCATATACTCAATGGAACCCAAAGTTAGAAAACCCCTCATTTGTAAATTCAAAATCAGACCCTAACTTTATCCACATTTTCCAAATCTCAACATTTATACAAAATGACCAATATCTATGTTAAAACTCATAAAAAGGAGTAATTTATCCCTACCTCAAGTGGAGAGACTCATAGGAGATGATGAAGAAAATTCAAGATGCTCCAAATCCAAGAATTTTCGGATCAAAATGTAGCCCACGCAATACTCCACCCTTTTTACAAAGGAAGTAGGGTAGAAACCCTCTAGATCAAGTGTATTGGTAGAGAGAAGAAGTTTGTAGAGAGAGAGAGAATCGGATCTAGGGTTTGGATGAAAGAGATGATGAAAAAGTGATGTATAAACCCGCTGTTGCGAACTGATATATTCAAGGCTCACTTGAGCGAAGAAGTGGTCGCTTGAGCGAACAATATGAAGCTTCAGGTCTGCAACCCAGAAGCATGCTCGAGCGCAAGAGTTCTCGCTCGAGAGAAGAAACACGAAACATAGAGCTCGCTCGCTCGAGCGAAGAAAAGCTCGCTCGAGCGAAGATTACCAACCTTCAGGTCTAATCTGGATGTAGACGTACGCTCAAGCACAAAAGTGCTCGCTCGAGCCAAGAGACACATCAAAGAAAGCTCGCTCGAGTGCAAGAACCTTCGCTCGAGCGAAGAAGCAAAAACCCAAGGCTCGCTCGAGCACAAAAAGCCTCGCTCGAGCGAAGATGCCAAATTCTGGACAGCAACCATTTGTTCCAACTCACAACCAACCTATACCAAACTCACCCAACACGTCCCAAAACTCAAATACAAAGGATTTAAAGGACGGAAACAAGATATAGACAGCAACAACCATGACGGAACCCAAGTCTGGAACAAAATAAATGACGGGAAAAACCGGGATCGCTATAGTCTTGTGCTTTATTTATTTAATAACTCGGCATTGGTTTATGTCACTGTTGAGTGTTCCATACCTATACTACAATGTGAGATTGTAAGTCTTGTGCTTCCTCTTTGTAGGTTTTTTTTTTGTGTTTTTGTCGTCGATACTCTGTTCAGAATAGACAGTAAAATATTGCTATTAACATAGAGTAACATTTTACTATAAAAAATAGTAACATGTTACTGTGAAATAGAGTAACATGTTATTATCAAACAAAATAACATGTTACTGTTTATGTCAATTTCAATGGTAATTTATTTATTTATTTTTTTAAAAAAAAAAGAATTTCATAGTTAACATAAATCTTATTTGATAGATCTTGATGAGAGAATCATAAAAATACTAATTTTATTAAAAATTGACATCTAAATCAAAAGTTATATCATTTTTAACATATTAAATTAGTTACTAAGGATATTTTGGTAACAGTAATGTATGCTAGACTTTTTAAGAAATTTTTTTTTGTGCTTGTTAAAGTTTTATTATGAGGGAATTTTGATCAAATCTCCCTATGAATTTAGTATTAATTCTAACCAAACTAATCGGTACACATCTCTAGTTAAGATTATTATAATTGGTACGAGTCTCTCCAACAACTACTAACAAATTTGAATTCAACAACCTCTTATTTATCAAATTAATTGAGGGTTAACCCTTAGTCACCATCAAGTACCATTGAGTAGAGATGAACATAAGCTGGGTTCAAGTCTAATCTTCTCATGTGAAGCCCGACCACTTAACTTGGTATATGAACTAATAATTATTTTATTTTATTTTGTCTTAAAAGTAAAATTTTATCATTTTAAATTTGATTCTACAATTTGATTTGATTTATTTATCATTTTCTTCCAACGAGTCCTTCTAAAATTATGATTTTAACAACCTTCATTACTAGGGGACTATTTGCTACGATATAAAAAGCAGGGAAAATTATGCAAATAGTCCCTGTAGTTTATACGATGTATCAATTTGGTCATTGTAGTTTCAATTTGCTCGATTTTGCCCCTTAATTTAATAGATTGTGTCATTTTAGTCCAATAAATAACGGTTGTTAAGTTAATTTAACATAAAGTCAAATAATATGTCAATTTGGTCCCTGTATTTTTCACAATGTGTCAATTTAGTCCCTCTCAAAATCGAGAAAATTGAAACTATAGGGACCAAATTGACATATTGTGTAAAGTATAGGAACCAAATTGACATATTATTGACCTTCCATTAAATTAACTTAACAACCGTTATTTATTGGACTAAAATGACACAATCCGTCAAATTAAGGGGCAAAATCGAGCAAATTGAAACTACAATGACCAAATTAACACATCGTGTAAACTACAGAGACTATTTGCATAATTTACCCTAAAAAGTATATTTTTAGGAGACTTACGTGTAGGTCCTAATAAGTGGATTTATTGTTCAATAGGTCCTGTGAGAATTAATGTTTTTTTTTTGTCAAACACAATTAAAAAACGTCACTATTTGATAATTTTCAACAACATTTTGAAAATCTTGTAACAAAAAATATCATTAATTATAAGTTTTAACAACAGTTTTAAAAAATTGACACAAAAAAATCAATAATTTTCAACTTTCAATGATAGTTTGAAAAATTCATCACAGAAAAAGTCACTAATTGTAAGTTTTAGCGACAATTTATAAAAATCATGATAAAAAAAGTCGCTAATTGTCAATTTTTAGCGACATATGCAAAAAAATTGTCACAAAATTATGATTTTTAGCAACAATTTTACCAGGAGTTATTTTTAATAAGACTTGATGGAAATTAAATCAAACTATTAAGACCTATTAGTAGTTTTTCCTATATTTTTTTTTATCTTTTTTGAGTCACATTACTTATTTACTTTTCTGTATATCTTTTTATAAAAAGTCAAAAAATATACTTATTTAGATCATACCAAATACTCTATAGGGCGGTGACCATTACTACCATTGGGCCCTGTTTGGCTGATTATTTGCTGATATGTGACAAAAAAAAATTTGTTCTTGCTTTTGCTTTCTTTTACAAAGAAATTACAATTAGTGCATGTTTTTAAAATAAATTTGAAATTAGTAAAATTTATCAATTTTAATAATTCACTTCATTTGGAAATTGATTATTTTAAATAATTTTGGAAATTGATTACTTTAAATAATTTTTTAATTTTTTTATAAAAATATGTATAAAAAAATAAAAAAAAACAATGACGCTTTGACTTACACTCTCAAATCATTTTCCGGTTCAAAAGGAAACGCGTATTTCCAATAAGGAAATGCTATGTTTCATGAAAAAGGGATCATGAAAACCATCATGAAAGGATCTGCACCGTTAGATCATGAAAACCATATCTGATCTAACGGTGCAGATCCTTTCATGATGATTTTCTTGATTTTTTTTCATGAAACCTAGCATAACCCTTTGCAATAACCAAGAAAAAGCAAAAAAGCAGAGCATGCAATACTACTACACAAACATAGAAAATAGGATAGGAAAGTAGAGCAAATAGGATAGGAAAGTAGTTGCCGTGGACCTTCTCGCTTTCTTTGAAGAAATTCGTGGAAGTTACAAAGAAAATTGGTTGTTTATCTGTACCAAATTGCTTGCAAATAACGCAAATCTCACATTATAAAAAAAAAAGGCCACAGAGATCCTAGTTTCTACTTGTGTTTTCAATTTCCCAATTTTATCTCTCTCTCTACTAATTCCTTATACCAAACAGTTAAACAATGGCTTCCTCCTCTGTTCCATCTTCATCTCGACCTCAATACACATACGATGTGTTCTTGAGCTTTAGAGGCGAAGACACTCGCGATAACATCGTCAGTCATTTCTACACTTTGTTGGTTCAGAAGGGGATTAACACCTTCAAAGACGATGAAAAGCTCGAGGGAGGAGAAGTGATTTCGCCAGAGCTCCGGAGGGCTATTCGAGAATCAAGGTTTTCAATTGTTTTTTTATCGAAGAATTACGCTTCTTCGAGATGGTGTTTGGATGAACTCGTGGAGGCACTTGAATGCAGAAACACAACAGTTATCCCGATATTCTATCATGTGGATCCATCGGAAGTGAGAAGGCAAAGAGGGAGTTTTGGGGAGGGATTTGATGAATTGATTTCCAAACAGGGAGTAATGGGGATGGAGAATGTTCAAAGGTGGAGGAACGCTTTGGAGCAAGTTGGCAATTTATCAGGATGGCATTACCCCAGTGATACCTTCAGGTAAAATACATGTCATGAAAAGATTGGATTTCATATTATGATAATATCTTTTTGACATTTAATTAGTAGAAACTAAATTAAAGTAAGTTTTAAAATGAAATAATATGCCATTATTGTTTATAAATTAATAAGGAAATGTTTTCAAATTTTTTTGCAATATAATCATTTTAACAATGCTTACACAAAAAATAAATTGAGTTTTTAATTTCTAAATCCTTCTAAAATTGTTTATACAAAATATAATTTGTTTCTATTTTTCTAATAAGTACCACTATTATACTAGTCTTACATTTTTTATAATTTTTTAAACAGTTTTTCTTTGAAATATTTATTGTTCATGATAATATAGTAAGTTGAGATATGCAATGGTTTGATCAATTATATTAACTTAATATTACAATATATCTAATAAAAAATAAACGCTATGATTATTTATTTTTTTTATTTTTTTTGTTGAGAATGAAAAAAAAAAATAGAACTAATTATTTTATATAGACCATTTGTTATTTATAATTTAACTATTTTAGAAACTAAATTTTGTTGGGTGTTGAATGTTCAAATTTTCAATCTTTTTTTCTCATAATTTTGATATTGAAAATCTTATTAATTGTGACCCATATTTATATCTACTAACTTGGTGTTTGGAATTAGCTTTTTTAGTAGCTATTTTATTAACTTTTTTTTTTTTTTTCGTTTTTGATGATTTTTTTTTTTTTTTTTTTTTTTAAGTTTTAAACGTCCAAGTAATATAGACGAATCGGAAAAAGAAAAAAATTATTAAATACAAAAGAGTTAAAAAGAATTTGACTTTTTTAATTGGATGCCTGTTTTGGGAAGTTCATATTTTAACAAAAAAAAGTCAAAAAAGATAGAACCATTTCTCTATATTTTTTTACACATTTTTCATAAAAAGTCAAAAAATTCTAAAAAAAAGCAATTCTCAAAAATTTATTTTAAGTTTTTATTAAAATTGGCATCTTAAAATATTATTTTACAAAAAATTTATGTCAATGAGACGATCATTTTTATGGAAACTTACATTTTTTTAATTTTAGAAGAAAAAATAATAATGAAGAATATTGATGACTCACTACTAAAAAAACAAAAAACACTCCACTTAACTGATGACCAACTTTATTAGGATTGGATCGGAATGAGTTTTAGATTTTCATACCATGTTATTGTCCTTAATCACAAAATTTTTAATCACATAATTTTTTTTATTTAAATGATAGACAAAAATACTTTAGTACAATTTTCCTTTATATTACAATTTTAAAAAAATTCTAAAATGGACATAAATCATTTTTTTTTATAAAAAGTGTCGCTGTATGTATAGATTCAATGCAAGGGTTATATATTATTAACAACAAAAATCAAAATGCTTGGATTGTGACAATTTTCCCTCAAACTCTGACTGAATTTAATTCGAGTTGGTAAATTTTTCCTTTAGTCTTGACCAAATTTAAAAAAATAAGGCTCTAAAATTTTACGAACTTAAAATTACTTAAGTTGGGTCAACCCAAATTGCACCTCAGCTAGGTCATAAGGAAAATTAGATTAGATGGAGTTCTAAATTTTATGATCTAAAAATTCATGCAACATTAATAAATATCTTTATCATATATCTCTAAATTCAAAAAATAAAAATAAATTTATAATCTAAAAATTCATAAAAATATTAATATATATCATTGTCATATACATTTAGTTGTGCATAGAACCGGTCGAATGTTAATATATTTATATTTAAGTTTTATAAGAGATTTTTTTTTCTAGCTTCCTTATTAGGACGCAGTGTGCCACTACTGTGTTTGTCCGATTCGCTTTTTAGTGTAAATTGAATAGAATATTTCTATAAAATTTTAAGTTTAAGTTGATCAAACATCGAAAGACCTATGATCAAGTCAAACTTGAACTTTTGATTTGTTTTTAATTTGAAACATTTGTCTATTTTCATTAAGTAAAATTGATGAAAATATAAATATTTTAGTTATTAAACACAATGAAAATGAATATTCTAGACATTTTATACATGCCTACATTGAGTTTCATGACTTAAATATTATTTTTTTATTGGTTGGAAAATAGATAAATGATTTAAATTGAAAACAAATCAAAAGTTCAGGATTTAAATTGAAAAAATTGAAAATTTTGAGATTATTTTGTTACAAGAGTTAAACTCTGGGTTTTTTTTCTTGTAATTATCCCAAAAATATAATATTTGCTTTTTTTTAATCAATATGATTGTTTTTTAAAATTTGACATTCAATATTCATTGCCTTAAAAGATTTCAAAAAGACAAATTAATATATGAGTGGTGTAACATCTTTCTAATAAATCACTCTCATTTTAACCTTTAATGAGATAGAAGAGAGAGAATAGAGAGATATAGAGAAGGGTGAAGTTTGAGGAATGGGATCTATTTTACATTATTAAGATAGATTAGGAGTGCTCAATTAGAACTTTCAAATATTTTTTAATATATATCAATTTTGTTAAAAACGAATTTAGAATTTATAAAATAAAGTTATGTGATTTTAAAAAATTTAACACAAGATACAAAAACTGTGAAAATATCAATAATTGTCCTTATCATCATATATTTAAAAGTGCCATGTGTCCTTTTTACGAACAAAGATGACATCAGTCTTAAAACACTCTCACCAATTTTTCATTATGTTTATAATTATAAAATTATGAGTAAATTATACTTTGTTCCTTTTATGTTTAGTCATTTTTTTTTTTTAATTTTGGTTCTTAAAGTCTTTTTTTTTTTTCTTCTTCACTTTGACCTTTCACATTGTCAGTTTTTTTTTTTTTTTTGTTTTAATTTACTCCTAAAATTAATTTATGTCCAAAATTAGATAAAAAAATTTAATAATAATTATAAAATAATATAAATATATATATTATTATATTAGAATTTGAATTTGTGTCAGTAGTTTGAATTATATATAATAAAATATTTTTATGACACGCGACTGATGTGTCATTTTCTCTTAAATTTTTAAGAAACGTTAGCTTGAGGAGTAAATTGAGAAAAACTTAAAACATAAAACGTCAAAATGAGAAAAAATAAACTTTAAATATCAAAGTGAGGAAGTGGCCAAACGTAAAGGGGAAAAGTATAACTTATCCTAAAATTATTTAAAAAGATGTTAAAATATATGCAATGCAAGATATGATTAATATATATATATTTGATTTGGAAGTATAATCCTAGTGCAGCTTAAATAAATATATAGGGAAATTCTACTATATACATGCCTTAATGGAGTGTACCATATGCACTTTTAGTTTTTAATTTTAATTATGGCTAATTTTCTTCTTTATTTATAATAATATTTTAATTATGACTCATGAGATCTTTGGTTATACATCATATGATGTTTGGACATCATGTAGTATTTGATTATAACTTTTTTTTTATTTTTTATTTTAGTTATGACTAAAAAAACAAAAAAGGAATTATGTCATTTTTTCTTTAGTTATAAGGTGCATATGGTACACATTTAAGGAGTGTGCACCATAATCTTTCTCAAATATATAACATAGTTTTATATGATGTTGAATGTTATCATATTAAAAAATTAATCAGTTTGAAAATAAAAATTATTATTTATGAAACATTACAATATGCATGAAATAAGCGTTGCCAAGTTGGCTAGTTTAATAACATTAATGAAAACGAAAAAAATTGTCATCTAACCTACTCTTAAATTGTGTTTGAATTTAGGATTTGAACAAAAATTTATGGAAGGAAATAAAAAGCTGAGAGGAATAGTGGAAAAACAAACTTATATTTCATTTGCATTTTTTTTTCTTTTTCTCTACAAATTCCTATCAAAATCATAAATTTAAATACAACAGTAAAAGTTTTAAAGTTGAAGGACTAGAAATACAGTATAACTGTTTTACTTATCAAAAAAAAAAAAAAAAAAAAATACAGTATAACTGTTTGATGTGGCTTCTAACAAGCTAAAGCTAATAATCAAGAAGCATAAGCTAAAATACCTTTTCCCTTGCTTGTTAATAAAAAAAATATTTAGACTATTTATGCCTGACAAGTTGGAAACAAAAGCTCACCAAACATTATTACACAAATTTGTAAAATAGCAATAATTGAAAAGCAGAAACTAAAACACCTCTGCCCTTGCTTGTTAATAACAACTTATTTAGACTATTTATGCCTCGTAAGTTGTAGACAAAAGCTCAGCAAACATTCTTATACAAATTTTTAAAATAAAAAATTGCTATAAGCAACTCTATAAACTATACCAAATAGTTTTATTGAGGTTGGGAAGGCTTATGGGAGACTTATCCTAAGTTCTCTAGTTCAATATCACCTTCAGACCAAAGAAGATAAAAAAGATTAAAACCAAAGGGGATAAAGAACAATAACAAATGAAAAAACTCAAAAATAGAAATCTTCATGAGGTTTCTGATAATAAATTAAAGTAGAACTGAAGAAATGCAGTTCAATAACTAGTGAAGTAGATCAATTGTGGGAAAATTTAGAAACCCATTGTGCCATTCAAATAAAGCAAATAAAGACTTTTCATGTTTTTCTTTCTATTAAAAAATATTTCAATCGCAATGAGTAAAATTTATCACCATTTTACCGAAATAAAATTTTCTTTCTATTGCTCTTTTGAGTTTTGATGAATAAATTTATTACTATCCCCCTAAATCTGCACAGGTCTGAATCAATGTTAATCCGAGAAGTTGTTGGGATACTTTTTAGAAAATTAAATCATACATATTCAAGCGTTGTTAAAGACCTAGTTGGGATGGATTCTCGTAAGCAGAAAGTGATTGAATTGCTAGGTTTAGGGGTGGATGATACTCGTGTTGTAGGGATTTGGGGAATGGGTGGAATAGGTAAGACTACTATTTCCAGAGCTGTTTATGACTGTATCTCTTGCCAATTTGAAGGTTATAGCTTTATTGAGAATGTTAGAGAAGTTTCAAAAAAATGTGGTTTAAAAACTTTGCAAGAACAACTCATTTCTGAAATCTTAATGGAAAAGGATTTGAAAGTAGGAAGTGATGGTCGTGCAGTACATATGATAAGGAACATGGTATGTCGTAAAAAAGTTCTTATCGTGCTTGATGATGTGGATGAATCAACCGACCTTGAAAAATTGGTAGGAGAGCACAATTGGTTCGGTTTTGGAAGTAGAATCATTATAACCACTCGAAATAAACATGCGTTAACTAGATATGGCATAAAACATATCTATGAGGTTGAGCAATTAAGAGAAGATGAAGCTTTAGAACTCTTTGAATCGAAAGCCTTCAGGAAACACCAACAAATGGGAGGCTATGGTGAGCTTGTACGTCGTGCAGTAAAGTATGCTAAAGGAGTTCCTTTAGCTCTCAAAGTTTTAGGTTCTTTCCTTTGTGGTCGAAACAAAGATGAATGGGAAAGTTCATTAAATAGACTGAAAAAAAGCCCTCTCAAGGAAGTTCGACAAGTACTTAGAATAAGTTACGACGCATTGGAATCGGAGGAGCAAGACATATTCTTAGATATTGCATGTTTTTTCAAAGGGGAGGACAAAAGTGATGTAACAAAAATACTAGAAAGTAGTGGTTTCTACCCAACTATTGGAATAGATGTTCTTGTTCAAAAGTCTCTTATAACTATCTCAAGCAATAATAAGCTGTTGATGCATGATTTGATACAAGAACTCGGGTGGTATATTGTTTGCGAGCAATCACCTAAAGAGCCTGGAAAACGCACTAGGTTATGGCTTGATGAAGATATAAAACGTGTATTGATGGACAATACGGTAAGAGGCCTTATAGAAAAGCATGAACACTCAAAAATTGTTTAATTAACAAAAGCTAGCTCTACATAATTTTGTCAGCCTTGTAATATTGTGTTCTTGTTGTTTGCTTGTGGTTATTAGGGAACAAACAAAGTGGAAGGCATATTTATGCAGTATAGTGACCTAAGCGGTCTAGATCCAAAGGACATTCGGTTTCTAAAACAATTGAAGTTGAGTCCTAAAGCTTTTGCAAAGATGTCGAACTTGAGGATTCTCAAAATTTGTTGTACGCACCTCTCAGAAGAACTCAAACATCTTTCTAACAAGTTAAGTTATCTTGACTGGTTAGGATACCCTATGAAATACATGCCTTTGAGATTTCAACCGGAGCATCTTGTTGAACTTCACTTAACCTATAGCAGCCTTGAACAACTTTGGGAGGGAACAATGGTATGAATATGCATTCTCTTTAATTACTTTGAATAAGATGCAAAGTCCTTGACACAACATAATTTCCGTAATTTATTTCTATATAATTTCTGTAATTTATTTATATTTATATTTTTCTCCAACAGCATCTAGGTAAGTTAAGGATCATGAATCTTAGTCACTCGACATACCTAAAGAAGAGCCCATACTTCGCCGGGGTCCCAAATCTTGAAAGACTGATTCTTAAAGGCTGTACAAGTTTGGTTAATCTTCATCCATCCATTGGAGTTCTCAAAAGGCTTATTTGTTTGAACTTGAAGGATTGCAAAAGTCTCAAGAGTCTTCCCGACAACATTTGTCAGTTGAAAGATCTTGGAAAATTGAATCTTGCCGCAAGACTTAGGTGTTTTGGACTGTTTATATAAGCTTTATGCAGATGGGACTGCAATTAGACAACTCCCATCCTCCATTGGACGTCTGAAGAATCTTCGAAGCCTAACGCTACAAGGGTGTAAAGGACTATCATCTAATTCATGGAGTTCTTTCTTCTTGCCTTCCATTTTACGAAGAGAGAGAGAGATATGGCTTCTGAACTAGCAGCTTCGTCAGGGTTGAATTCTTTACAGAAACTAGATCTCAGTTACTGTAATTTAAAATCTATCCCCACAGCCATTTGTCACATCGACTGTTTGGAATTTTTGGATCTAAGTGGAAACAATATGGAAAGGTTACCTGCAAGCATGAATCAACTTTCCAGGCTGTGCGACTTGTGGTTGAGTGATTGCAAGAAGCTTCAAGAATTGCCAGAGATTTCATCCAAAATATTTACCCTATTTATTGAAAATTGCTCATCATTAAGAACAATATGCAGTCCATCCAAATACAATTATTTTACCATGCTGAACTTCAACAATTGCTTCAAATTGATTGAGAATAAGCAAAACAACATCTTAACGGAAAAAGTTCTTTCAAATCGATTTCAGGTTCTCTTTCTCTCTCTGGCACTGTGAAGCGGCAACTCTACTCTTTAGCTAATTAAACACCCTGATTTTTATTTTTTTTAATACTAATACATATGTTCAACAAGTTAACTCATTGCAATTTTGAACACCCAGCAATGAGTTTTTTGAATTTAAAAAAATAAAAATCATGCAGCACTAGCATAGTCCACTGTTTTCGTTTTTCTTTGTATATATATATGATAAATTACAATAATAGTCCCTAAAATTTTATATCCTTTTCATTTAAGTCCCTAAAGTTTTAATTTTGTCAATTAAGTTTCTAAAGTATTTAAGTCGAATCAATTTAGTCCTAAAGACAATATAAAAATAAAACAAAAGCCTAAGGCTGTGATTGGTCCTTCATTATTTTCTTCTTGTTCTGTCATTATTCATAATTCGTGCAGACTATAATTAACTAGATCTTGGGTTTTTTTTTTTTTTTTTGGTGATATTAATTCAAAAGATTCCTTTCGAGAGTTCCGCTGTAAAAATAAAGATAATTATATGTATTATTTTCTATACTGTTTAAATCATTAATAATTTAAAAAAATAATTACAAATCAGTGATAAATTTATAAATATTAATAATTAAAAGTTAAAATTTTTAATGATCTATAATTATTCTTTTAAATTTATAAATAATTATAAATTAAAAAAAAAATTGCCTTTTAAGCTGCAGACTAGGTGTGAGTCGTATAACTTATCAAAAACAATTTACATGTTTTATTTTGTTGGATTGAAACAAAAATATTAGGGATAATTACAAAAAAAAATTCAGAGTTTTGTAACAAAATAAATCTTGAATTTTTAATTTTATTAATTTAAATTATAATCTTTTGATTTATTTTTAATTTAAACAATTTGTTTATTTTCATTAAGTAAAACTGAGAAAAAAAAATCTTAATCATAAAATCTAATGTAAATATACATAAAATGTTTAAAATATATTTTTTTATTAAAATACTAATTTTTTCATTGATTTTACTTAATGCAAAAGACAAATAGTTTAGATTGAAAACAAATCAAAAGTTTCAGATTTAAATTGATAAAATTAAAAATTTAAGGTTAATTTTGTTATAAGATTCAAACTCATATATATATATATATATATTTGTAATTTGAGAAGCTTAAAGGGTTAATTTTCTCCCATCTAAAAATATATATATAAATTTCAAGTACAACCCTGAATTTTGCTTAAATTACAGATTTCTCTTTGTACTATGAAAAATTATAAATAGTCCCTTGTAAGAATTTTTTATTTAATAAAGTTAACTGAAAAATAAATTTTCTAAATGTTTTATTATACAATAATTAAATTATTTGAATTATTAATTAAATAATATTTCTAACATCATTAAAAACTATTCATTTTGTTTGGTTTCTGAATTGAATTTTCTAAAAATTGAGTTTTTTTGTTTTTCGTATTTTTTATTTTTAGTGAATATTTTTAAAATTTTAAGCAATTTTTTTTTTTATACTTTTTTAGATGTACCTTACTTAGATGTATCTAAATAGCAAATTATATATGAAAAAATATTTTAAAAATACACAAAAAAAATGCACTGAATTTTCGTTTTGTTTTTTATTTTTTATTTTTTTGGTATTTAGTGAATTTTTTAAAGACTTTTTTCACAAATATTATATTTTCTAAGTGTATTTATGTTAAGCGTGTCTAAAAATTTTTTAAAAATTATTTAAAATATTAAAAAAATTCAGTGAAAACAAAAAATACGAAAAAAAAACAAGTAGAATTTTTTGAAAATTGAATTCTGAAAACTGAAAACAAACAGACTGATTAATTGACTTGATGATTTATTCATGAAAAGAGCCATTTATTATGAAATTAGAAATTTCAATTGGTGGGATATAATTTCCTCACAAGGGTGATTTGTATTTTAATCAAAACTAAAGGGGTGTATTTCTAATTTAACTGCAAAAAAAAAAGAGATTAAATTTCTCTTATGTTCACTCTCAACATGAGAGAATTAGAGGGGCTCGTGGGGCTCACTACAGGTCATGTTTTGATGATCCAAATCTTTTATGAAAAAAATTATGTCAATTTGATAATTGTAATATTTTTATTTTATCATGTTTGTCTTTAAAATAATAAATGGTCTATTTTCAAAAACATATTTATTGTTCATTTTTTTCAAAAACAAATACAATAAAATAAAAATATTACGATTATCATATCAAACTAATTTTTTTATGAATATAAAATAAAAATTTTACAAAATAAATAATTTAAATTATTGATAGTGAGACTAGACCTCTCAAAGCAAACCAAAGTTTAAACTAACAGATTAACGAAAAGTGAAATGATAGATATAGATTTGCGGGGTGGGGCTCTTTGGCCCGGGTAGGTTTGGGGCAAGCTTTCCACATCGGTGGGGAGTTTGTGGGTCACCCCCATCGGCGGGGAGTTTGTGGATCCACCCTCCCAAAAAAATGATAGATATAGATAAGTGTATTTTTTCTTTTTTTTGATAAATTACACTTTACCTCTTTTATTATGTTTGATTATTTTTTTACTTTGATTTTTAATATTTATTTATTTTTTTACTTGAACTCTTTATGTTTTGAATTTTTTTCACTTTATTTCTAAAGTTAATTTCTGTTAAAAATTAGAGAGAAAATGATATACTAATAGTTTCGTAACATAAAAATATTTGATTATATATAATTTATACTTTTGACATGAATTTAATGACTAATATAATAATATATTTTTTATGTTATGTGTTAGTTATTGTGGTATTTTTTATTTAATTTTTAACAGAAATTAGTTTTAGGAGTAAAGTAGAAAAAATTTATAGCATAAATGGTCAAAGTGAGAAAAAATAAATTTTAAGAGTTAAAATGAAAAAGTGACCAAACATTAAAGGGTAAATTATCATTTATCCTTTTCTTTTCTTTTTTTTTCTTATAAATATTTAACTATTCTATTATATAAAGAAAGATCTTAAAGGGTAAATTATCATTTATCCTTTTCTTTTATTTATTTATTTAATATTTAACTATTCTATTATATAACGAAAGATCTTAAAAATATAAAATTATATTATGAGGTGACTAAGGTTTGATGAATATTCTTACTATTTGAACAATATGTTTGCATGGATTTTTTTTGGGATCATTTTTCATATAAAATTACTTAATATAAATTATAATTTAAGATTTTGAATGTGGAGTCCGGATTCTCGGCCGCCCTACCCGGCAGCCGTTTCCAGCAGCCCCCAAAACGACATCGTTTTGGGGGCAAATTTTCAAAAAAAAAAAACGCAGAGGAAGAGAGGGAGGAAGGAGAGGAAGAGTGAGGAAGGAGGAGGGAGGAGGAGGAAGAGGAAGGGAAGGGCCGGACTGGAGGGGGCCATAACCAGTGGGAGAGGAGGAGGAGGAGGCGGAGGCGACGGCGGTGCAGCTGCTGCGACGAGCTGGATCGGGCGACGATCGGACGACTGCGACGGCCGGCGGCGAGGCGACGAGTTGCGACGGCGAGCTCGCAGCCTCCTCCCTCCTCCTTCCTCCCTCTTCTCCCTCTCCCCTCCTCTCTGGTTTCTGTTCGAAGAGAGAGAAAGCAAAAAAAAAAAAAAAAAACCAAAACCACGTCGTTTTGGGGGGCTGCCGGGTAGGGCGGCCGAGGATCCGGATACTTGAATGTGTACCTAACTTTGGGTTGGTAAGGAATGAATTAAAAAAAGTAAATTTATTAATTTGTTTATGTGACATTACTTTTTTACATTTTTGTATATTTTTTGTACAGAGAGATGCGAGGAGTTTTAACATTGGTTTTCCTGCAAAGTGGTTCAGCCATCAAGGTAGGGGGCCTTCGATATCTTTTCAGTTGCCTCCGCATTGGTTTAACAACAGGTTCTTGGGATTTGCTTTCTCCGCTGTTGGATTCAGAAAGGATGAATCCACCTATTTTGCTATTAAAATGCGCTGGAAGTGCTACGTTACTAAGAGGATCATCACACCATTAGATGTGACGTTCAACCGACCCGCTGGAAGTATTCTGGTTTGGGGTATCCCACGCGATGGAAATATTCTGGTTTGGGGTATCCCACGCGATGATTTTTTGCGATTCACGGAAGATTGTATGGAGGAATTAAACGAGGGTGGAATTGAAGTTGAAGTTGAAGTTTTTGTAAGGAACCGTTCTTGGGTGAATACTGTAAGTAACCTCACATCCAAAGAACTGGTCGAAAAGGTCGGTGTCCATGTCATATACAAGGAAGCTGAAGAACAAGCACTGACTAGTATATACAACTCTCAAGATAACAACAACATCAACATGGATGTTTTTCATGGAGATTTGGACAGATCAGCAGGGGGGGTACAAGTTGGTAGTAGTAGTAGTGCTAATACGTCAAAGAGAAGACGCGACGATGATCTCAACGACAATCACTACGATGCAGCAGCAGCAGCAGGAGCCAGTGGAAGTCCTGGAATTGATGATCAAGAGGACCACCTCAACAACCACAACAGCAAAAGGCTTAGGTAAGTATATATCTCAGTTTCCTCCAAATAAAAATGTCTTCCAACTCAAGCTCGCACTGCAAATTATAAAATGAAATTACAATAGACATAACCCATTTCGAATGACTCAAAATTGTTCTAATTTCAAACGTATTGTCTAATTCCTTAACACAAACACAATAGTAATAATATTTACTTATGCTTTCACTACAACAAAATTGGGCTATAACCACGTTTTTTAGACAACGTTTTTCTGAAAAACGCTGTGCAAGAGCTAAAGTGAAATTAAAGAGACGCGTGTTTCACTTTAAAACGGTGCTCCGTCTCCCTCTGCCCCCATTTCTCTTTCCGTCATTTTGTTTTCTCTCTCCATTTTCTGTATCGTTTTCTATCTCCGTCCTAGATCTAGGGTTTTCTCTATCTGCTCATGCTCCTTGAGAGATTCACCAGGGTTCAAATCTAATTCTAAATCCATCGATTCTTGCATCGATTTTGTTGAAATTTCTTGATGGTTTTTTGGTTTTCTTGATTCTGATTCTGATGATTTTGTAGAGGAAGATGGTTCGGTTGAGTAGCACAAATCGGCGGGGTTACAAGACCGAGGAATGAAGAAGAATCAAGATCATCGTGATCGAGACCGATCCACTCGGAGCAAGAGGAAACCAACCGATGAAATGATAGGCTTTTCTGTTCCAAGAAAAGCTCAAGCGCGATGGCATTGGATGCGCTCTACCCGTTGAAGCTCCTCCTCAGGTCTGGTCCTCCCGTCGCTACCATCCCTCAAGTCCTCTCTCTCTCTATTGCTCCATCAAATCTTCGATCTGGCCTCTCTTCATTCGAATTTTACTCTTTTTAATCTTTTCACTTGCTATTTTTGGTCCGCTCTCTTTTCAATAGAATCTCATTCACTTTGATCTTTTTGTTTTCAATCTAACTATTTTCAATTTTTTCAATCTATTTTTGGTCTTATGTTAGATTGGTTTGTCTCTGTATTTGGCTTTCATTATATTTTTGTATCTCCGGTATTTGTTTGTGTTTGTCAGAAGGTTATTATCCTACATTTTCAGGTTGGCAAGGGAAATGCAGAGGTGGCTCTGTTTCTGGTTGGATACGATCAGGAACTGAAGGTATAATTCAATTGTGTGTGCTGGAATGTTTCTTAATGTTATATCATTGTAAGTCATGTTCATCAGCAATGGATGGGCCAAAATCTTATTCACATTCGTGCAATTTTGTTTTTGGTTGGATAAAAGAACTTTGGCTTGGGTTAGTTATATTTTGTTTTTAAAGAGAGTTTATATGTGTTGCAGAGTGCTATGGAATGTGTATTTGGTTCAACATTTGTTTGCAAAACTATTGATGCAGCGAGGGAGGTAAGTCTTTTTCAGTAATCCTTTTCCCTCGGGTGCCTTTGTAGATGATTCTAATATATATTTTTCATTTGAAGATGACATGTTTTCTTTTGTTGCTTTGCTGCTATGTTTGTGGTCATGTTATATTTGAGTGCAACTGTTGATTCTACATCTTGATTTAAATGTACTGTAGTTCACTAAGAACACTACAGAAAAGGATCAGAGAGCATGTGGTGCTGGATTTGTTTTCTCAGAAGTTAGAATTGATGAATGAATTTATTTTTTGACAAACATTTTAGAAACATATGCACTATGGTTTAAGGTTATGCTATTGATCTGTAAAAGTGTTAACTTAGCTAAACCTTATTTTTGGCGTTGGGCCAAATTAAAATAATGTAAACCAGTTTATTTACTTTTGAATTTATATATAAAATAAATTGAGGAGATAAAGTAAAAAAAGGATAAATGATGAGAGAATAGGCTGAATTGATGTCAGTGAGGGATAAATGGACAATGGACATCAATCCTGCAATGAATAATATGGCATTTATTTTAATGTTGGTCCTATAAAGGACTTCGCTTATGGTTTAAGGATTAATGCTGATCTAAGAAGCACGGACACCTCTCCGGAGGCTACGTATCAGTGTCAGACACGCGTCGGACACCGACACGCGTCGGACACGCGGTTGACATGTGTCTGACACGTCTGCAGAGGTGTCCCATTTTTTTTCATTTTTTTTGTTTTCCGGACACGCTCCGGACACGTCCAGACACGCGACGGACACGCGCGGGGGTCGAAAACATGATTTTTGAAACTTAAACAGGGTCAAAGCTTAGTTGCAGGAATCAACGAATCTTCGTAAGAAAATAAAAACCCTAGATCAACAAAGAGAGAGAGAGGAGAAAGAAAGTGAAGAACCTGAAGATCGCAGTTCGTCTCCTCTCGCAGATCGCAGATCGTCTGTCGCAGTTCGTCTCTCTCGCAGATCGCAGATCGCAGATCGTCTGTCGCAGTTGGTCTCCTCTCTCTCTCTCTCTCTCTCTCTCTCTCGCAGATCGCCTCTCTGGCCTTCGTCTCCCCTTCGCCTCTCTGGCCTTCGTCTCCCCTTCGAGTTCCTGAGTCTGTCTCTCTCTCTCGCAGATCGCCTCTCTGGCCTTCGTCTCCCCTTCGAATTCCTGAGTCTGGATATATACCTAATATATATATACCTTATATAAGTGAGATATATATATAAGATAATAAAACAAATAAAATATTTAACTAAATATAATATATATATATAAACCATATTAAACCTTTAAAGAAAAACTAAATATAATATATATATATAACATATAAAATTTTTATATAAATATATATATTTAAAAAATAAAAAAATAAAAAATATTAACACATTATTATTTAATATATATCATATATATATACATATAAATATATAATAAAAAAATAAAAATATTAATATATATAATCTTTATAATATATTTACATAAAAAAAACATTAACACTACAAATAGTATATATTTTTTAATTTTACATATAATATATAAATAAAATTATATATATTAAACGTGTCCCCAGCGTGTCGTGTCCCCCATTTTTTGAAAAATTGCGTGTCCGCGTGTCTGTGTCGTGTCCGTGTCGTGTCTCGTATCCGTGTCCGTGCTACTTAGATGCTGATCCAAATGCGGTGGGAATTGCTAAGCAAAGTAATTATGAACTGGTTGGTTTCTATTTCTTCAAACTTGATGCTAATAATGAGGTTTAGGGCATTAATTTGATCATGCTTCTGCTGTCTGGTTATACATGTTATTGAGTACAGTTGCTGTTAAATGCTATTATTTGAAACTCTTTTCTTAAATTATTATTTTTTGCTTCTTATTAATCCATACTGGACTGACATTCCTAGAGCAGCAAATCATACAATTCTAATGGTTTATTGCTTTGTACATTTGTAATATGGTAACCTTTCTTGCTTATCAAGAAAAAAAAAAATGGTAGCCTTTGTTGTTTTCATTTGGGTGTACTTTTCAGGTGTGCTGTTCTGGTCATGGTAAGAATGGTGCTCTCTGCGTGCTTCAACAGTCAATTCGGCCAGAAATGATGACTCAGGTATGTCCTGATACTATAGTTTGATGTACTTGATGAATACTTTGTCTCCTATTTTGGTGTTTTGGTCCTTTTTCACCCCTTGTATATACTTTTAATAACAGTTAAGGTGGATTGTTTCTAGATATTTACCTTTGTTTAACCAGTTTATTTACTTTTGATAAGGAACATTATTACAGATCAGATCCTATAACATAGGTGTTTGTGTAGAACATTATTTTAGGTCTTATATCAATTTGTCCTGTAACATATATTACAGATCAGATCCATTCGAGTTGAGAGTGATTAGGAAAATGATGCTCTGCTCCTTATTCACTTCTTGTTTGTCAAATGAGCTCCAAAAAGCTGAGCCTGTGGTTGGTTGAATAATGGCAAGGTGAGCCTGAAGGAGGTTGGCAACCTCACTTTAGTTCAAATCAAGCTCGAACACCCCACATCTTCAACACCTGGCTTGATTGTTTAAGTTGCAGTCATTGTTGTCATGATTATAGGGATTGTATTATGTTGATGTTATGTTGATCAGGAAGTAGTACTGAAATCCGAGCTGCTCAGTGTCAATGTGGTTGTTTATCTCTCTTTATTTTGTTGTTCACTCTACTCTGCATGCATAATATTTTCCTGTAGCTACAGTTACTTTACATTGATCTGGCCCACTTTATGGAAATGGTGATGGTTCTCTGAATTGATAGAATTTACAGGAGATATCTCCGCTTTGTACTTTGAATTTTATCAATCATCAGATGTCCTAACTGCTTCATTCTTCAGGAAATGTATAAAAATAATCACCGTAGAAAGGTTGTGGTGAGTTGATGCAGGCTGTTCTTCCCTTAAGGGGTAAAATTTTGAACACTGAAAGAAGGGATGAAGCAGCAATGTACAAGAACGAAGAGATTCAAAATCTTATTCTAGCTCTGGGACTTGGAGCAAGGTTCTAAATATCGGCCGGTACGTCCCGTACCGGCCGGTTCGTACCGGAAAATGGGAGGGCCGAGTCGGATACTCACCGGTATACCGGCGAGAATGAATTTCACGGCCGTATCGGCCGATTCCCGACACGTATCGGCTTGAATCCGACACGTAAACGATATAGTTCCGATACCCACCGATTCGGCTGAAAACGAGCAAAGCATCTGCAAAACTAATTGAGCAAAGCAAATCACCTGGAAGAGGAAAGCAAATCACCTGGAAAAGCAATGGTAATGGGATGCTCTGGTTGAAGGTTTCATGCTCTGAAGGTTTTTCAAGCTTCAAGCTTCTTCGTTGAAGGATGCTCTGTTTTTTTTTGGCCGAAGAAGTACGGTTTTGCTTACTGTTCGGTTTGTTTATAATATGTTTTTTTTTTTCTTCTTTTTTTCTTTTTTCTGTGATTATTTTTTTATTTATATTATGGTATGGGATGGTTTTGCTTGGTAAGTTGTGTTTGGTTTGTTCATAATTTGTTTTTTTTTTTTTCTTTTTTTTGTGGTTATTTTTTAATTTATATTATGGTATGGGAGGGGAATGAGATATATTTTAATATATATTTATAATTCTTCAAATATTTATATATATATTAGGAGCATTTATATATATTGAAGCAAAGCTCTGCACCTGTCCCACTTTGTTTTTCTATTTCAATCTCCCATGTGTTGATTAGTTTCTTTGTAGAATCCAACATTATGTGCACCAAATTCTGAATCATATTTTTCCCATTTAATCATTTATCTAACATTATGATGAGAGATGGAGGTTAGTATTGTATTAGTACCTTAGTATTGTATTAGTACCTAAAAAATAAAATATTTGTGAAAAATTAGTAATTTTTTTTATAAAAAAATATTCACAAATATTTTACTTTTTAAGTGTATCTAGATAGTGTATCTAGATAGTATTATTATTGTGTTGAATATTTTTTTTTATTTGATGGGATCCTTGATTTTTTTAAATAACCAAACTATATATAATAAAATATTAATAATACAAATAAAAAAAAATAAGAGCTTTTGTTTGCTTGATGAGAGATGAGACTAGAGTCACCTGATTATTGATTGAAAGTGCATTAAAATAGATAAATAAAATAAATAAATTAATTAATTAATATAGAAGATCCCAAGCCCAATTTGATATCATTTCAGTCTCTCGTGCTTCATTTGAGTCATAAAGAATTAGTAATCCATGAAAAATTTAGAAGCCATGACAATGAGTTGATTAGGATAATTATTTCCTTATAGTGTGTTTGTTTGAATCTATCAAATTTTTGAATCTATCAAATCTATATTGAAGTTCATATTAATTTCCACATCAATTTTATATTAAAGTTTAACATATATGCCAAATAAAAACTTGAGACTAAAATAAATACATATTATTTAGTTGAAAATGAGTCAAAAGTGTCTCTACATATCAAATTTTTGATTAAAATGTGATAAATTAAGGCTAAAAGAGTCAAAAAAAATACATAAAATTGAGTTTTAAAGAGATTGCTAGTGATTTTTGAAATTTCACAGCCGCGACGCCCGATACCCGATACGTATCGGTCGATACTCCCGATACCGATACTCCGCGATCGATACCGTTACGTTACCCGATACCGCGATTTAGAACTATGACTTGGAGTAAAGGTTGACTTATATTATGCTATTTTATTTCTTGTGAACTGTTTCACCAATTTCATTGACTGAAATTTCCGGGTTTCAGGGAGAAGATTTTAAAAAGGAGGCTCTCCATTATCATAAAATCATAATCTTGACTGATGCTGATGTAGATGGCGCTCATATCCAAACATTATTATTGACATTTTTCTTTAGATATCAGGTACATAATTGATAGAATCCTTGTTTACATTTACTGGTGCGTAAAAGAGTAGAAATTATAAAGGTATTCTGTAAATGCTTGGGGGGAATCAGTTACACTTTGGTTTATGGAGTTTTTTTATTCCTTGCAGAGGGCTTTATTTGATGAAGGATACATTTATGTTGGTGTCCCGCCTTTGTACAAGGTTTGCCTTCAAATTTGATAGGTTCAGCTGACTTCTGGAATAGTAACTTCCATAATTTTTTTCAGTTCTCTTTGTTGAAATAATTAGGTTGAAAGGGGAAAGCAAGCATATTATTGCTATGACGAAGTAGATCTGAAACGACTACAGGGTTCGTTCCCTCCAAATGCATCATATAACATTCAGAGGTTCAAAGGTAACATGAAAAGTATGATATTCTTTATTCTCCACATCATGTTTAGAAGGAAATGGAGTAGGGATGCCATATATCTACATCGATATCAGCATATTCTGAATGTGGTGGGTTGCGTGTATTTTAGTTGAAGTAAGACGATCTCTATTGTATCAAGGGTCGTACACAAAGAAAGAGCTCTCTGAGCCTAATGCTAGATTAGTTTTCCATGTGTCTTTCATTGCAGCTCACAGTGTTGATAGTGCTGAGAGTATTACTTAATTTAACTCCAGCTTCATTTCATTCAGTAAAAAAAACAAAATTGGGAAATAGAATGTGTAATGATGGTATTGTGTCCAATGATTGGAGCATTATTCATGTTGTGATGATGTGCCCAGCAATTATGCCAATAAATAAAACTTCAAATTTATGGAAGCCATTTTCCTTTAATTCAGAGCTATGTAGAGTTTTTTATTGAGCAAGCTGTCATTTGATTCAATTGGAACACATGTATGCTCCAAGAACTCTATAATTTCTGTGAGTCTTTTGGTTCATGCCAAAATTTGAAATATCCATGAACAGCAAAGACATGATGTGAATTCACATCTTCCATCTGTTCTTGTATTGGGTTGATTCAAGAGGAAACCCTTTTTAATTTGGAGTTCCATTTCTCATGGGCAATGTCCATGATTCCAAATTCATTTCTTTCAAGTGGCAACATATTTTGGTTGTTTATGCCAATTTTTATTTTTTGAATTGCAAAAAAAAAAAAAAAAAATGATTCACGTGTTCACTGTGCTTGTCCTTGAGGGGACACATTTTCTGTGGCCTGCACAAACTTCTATATGCTTTTTTAATTTGAGCATTCAACTCGTGCAAGATATTATGTCATTCCTAAGTTTAGTCTTCATCTAATGATCCCAAACTGTTTTCATTGAACTTGCTTTGGAAGTAGATTCATGTTCCATCCTTTCCACTTGTTTTTCACTTTATATGTATAAATAAATGGAAATCAGGTTTAGGAGAGATGATGCCTTTACGATTATGAGAGACAAAACTTGATCCAAAGAGAAGATTGCTAAAGCAACTAGTGGTTGAGGATGCAGCAGAAGCAAATGTTGTTTTCTCCTCTCTTATGGGTTCCCGGGTAAGCAGATGCATTAATTATTTATTTATATTGAATGGAAACAAAAGAGAAATAATGTTAAAGAGAAAAAAAATGAATTACAAGAGAGTTGAAGGACAAGAAGTCCTCCAAAAAGCAAAAAAGAAAAAAACAATATCACAAATTCCATGTCACTACACGCTATACATCATTGATTCTTTAGGAAACAAAAGTGTTAACACAGCTTCAGAAAGTCGGAAACACCAAAATGGGGTTCTCCCATTATATATAAATGATTTTACAATCTTTTGATCCACATTCTTTGTTGTAGTGGTCATGCTTTCAATTAATGTTTGAAATATGGTTTGTAAAATGTGGGTAGTCATGCATCAGTTAGTAATTTTGGCATCTGGTACAAGTGGGTGTTTATTTTATGCAAATTGTTATTTGTTATTAAGCCTTTGTTGCTTACTAATGCAACACATAGAAGCATTGCATCTTAATTTTTATTTTGTTTCTCATTTCAATCCCTACAGTGAATTGGAAACATGTGATCACTTCAATTGTATGCTGGACTTTAATGGTTTCCCTACTTTTCTACCTATCCACGGTGTTTGGGTCTGTCCAAATGCTTAGACTCTATGGTGTTCCCTACATGGTAAGTCAAACACATTCCATTCTCAAAGTGTTCCTAGAATTCCATATGATAAAAAGAATGAATTTCAAATGCTCCAAATACTTCAATTCCATTTGATTCAATCTTGTCACACATTTATCACAGATTTTTGTTATGTGGTTGGACACCGTTACTTGCATCACCATGGCTAAGAACAAAAGCTTCCTTGGTACCACGGAAAGGTACTAGCAAATTTTTGTTCTCAGCTTTTCCAAATATGCCTAGTTTTAATCAATTCAAAAAAAAAAAAAAAAAAACCTTCCCCCATTTTTATGTTTCTCTCTAAAGAGGTTGTGTATTTAATGTTGCTATTTTAATATTCCATTATTTAAACTGCAGATGGTTTGCCTATGTTATGACACTCAATGTATAGAAAAGCCATTTAACTGATGATAGTTGAGAAAATGCAGGATTTCCTGAACCGGCTGGTTAGAGAACACGGAAGCATAGATCTTGAATGGTTGAGGGATGTTCCACCTGACAAAGTAAAGTAGGCCCACAGAAAATTTTCAGATCATTTCTATATGTTACGGAACAATTTCCGTATGATAAAAAGAACAATGAAACAAGTACTTACGGAAATCTTTTGCTTGTAGAGAATATCTGTTGAGTGTAAGAGGGTTGGGCTTGAAAAGCGTGGAGTGTGTGCGGCTTTTGACTCTTCACCGTCTTGCTTTCCCAGTAAGTCAAGTCATAAGTTAAAAGTACACGACATATCAAAATAAGATGGATGAATCTTAAACATTTTACTTGTAAATCTTCAATAAGGTTGACACAAACGTTGGACGTATAGCTGTCAGACTAGGATGGGTACCCCTTCAGCCGCTGCCTGAGTCACTACAGTTGCATCTTCTAGAACTGTGAGTATTAAGGGCCGACTGATTTACATCAGTACAATTGGTCATTCACAATAGCAAAGCTAATGTTGCTGTTCCTACATAGGTACCCAGTGTTGGAATCAATTCAGAGATATCTCTGGCCACGACTCTGCAAGCTTGACCAAAGAACATTGTAAATAGATATTTTTGTTGGCATCTATACCCAAACTGATTTATGCATACTGTTTATATATATATGAATTGGCAAGAACATAAAATTATTTATTATTTATTGTTGAATTATGCAATGGCATTTACTCTCTCTCGCCAATCGAATTTCACGCATTCTTTTCATTGCTCTAGGAGATTTGGACCTCTCTCTGTTTTTTTATTGAATCTCATTATCTTTGTCACTCTTATCACATTTTCCTTATAGAAAATGTCAAACAGTTTCTAAAATTGGTGCTGGTGACTAGTTCGTTGGTGCTCTCCTATGCATGTTGATGATGACCTATTTGTAGTTGAGGTTAGTATTGCTTTCTCATCCACTTCTTGTTTGTTAATTACATAACATGATTTTATTCTACAATTATATGTTGCAGATTATGTACTAGAGGGAAGTGAAGGAACTCCTTTTGCAGGTTTGATATGAAGTGTTATGCATTTGTGGCACACGACATTTATTTCATCGCTGGTTTTGTTTGCTATTCTTCTTGGAACGTGGAATTTTTTATTTTATTTTATTCATGAATGTTTCCCACTTATTATTGTAAGGTGGATATTATTATGGGAAAATCAAATTTCCTCCAGAGTATCCATTTAAACCTCCAGGAATCAAGTATTGTGGGTTTTGTCTCCTTAAATTTTTCCACAACAAATATTTTGATGCTTTTTTAGCAGCTTCATGTTTATTTTTATTTTTAACATTTTCACTAGGTTTCTTTCACTGAAAATTACATTTGTTTCCATTGTAGTATGACTACTCCAAACAGACGATTTGTGACTTAAAAGAAAATCTGCCTGTCTATGAGTGATTGTAAGTGCCGTTAAATATCATTGGTCTAGGAATCATATGTTCTTTCTAATAAACTGATTTTATTTTCAACTCATTTCTATCATTTTTCGGTTCATCCAGAAAGTTGGAATCTGATGTGGTCTGTATCAAGGTAATACATTGTCATTGATGAAAAAATAGCTGTCCTTGTTTGCAACCATTTAATCTAGCGTCTGATGCTGACTAGAGTTTGTATGTCTTAAATGCAGCATACTTACTAGCCTTCTCTCTTTCATGGTGAGATTATGAACTTAGTATTATATGGCTATTGTCTCCTAACTATACAGGATAGATACACGACTAGATGAAATGTGCCTGAAATTTTCTTTATGGACATCTCAATCCCATTTATTTACATACCAAACAGTCCTTATTCATTTGACTTTTGAGTCTTTGAGTTCTTGCCAATGACTGTATCATAGGAATGTATTCTGCATTCATGACATTATATAATACTCAATTTTTAACAAAGTATCTGGTTGTCCATTGGTGTAACTGGTTGATTCACTTATTTCGATGAATGGAGGTTTTCTGCACCTTCTCTGCTTCCTCCCTCATATTCCATCTTAGAGTTGTGAATTTGAAAGGAAAAAAGTATTGTTAGTTTGGTAACTTCTAATGGGCCTTCTGATCATCTTCTTGCAGCTGTCTCCACTTTTATTTTAAATTTACTGAATGTTTGTAGACTTTAGGCTGCTAGGCACCAACCTAGTGGGTTGGCCCCTAAATGGCTCATAGCTCTAATATCTGAATGTGCCAAAATAATATAAATGGGAACCATTTTCACCATAGCTTGTGCCAAGCATATTTTCCAGATTTATTGCTAGGATCGACTAAATTGAACATACATCTAACCAGGAAATGGGAGAACAAAAATAGTGGGGCATTGTTGCATTGATAACTTCAAAGCATTCTATTGTGCTTCCAAGCACTCCTTTCCTGAGTGTGTGTGTGTGTGTGTGTTTTTTTTTTTTCCTCTTGGATTGTGATTGTTGTGCTAACTTTTTGCTGACTTTATTATTGGCAATGATTATAATTTGTTAACTTTTTATTTTATTTTATTTTATTTTTGGGTTAGTTTCTCTATTTTTTGATGACTGATTCCAGTGTTTTTTTGTAGGAGTATTGGCCAGCTTGTTCCTGGAAATAAGCATTGGCCCATGAATGAGTTATCCAATATTTTGATGGTTTTATTAACATTTTTTTGGGGTATGGTTTGTGCTTGAATATAAATAGGGTAGGAAATGTTATAATTTTTTTATATTGTTTGTCAAATGTAAAATTGTAGTCACCTTGACGAGTGTAACAACGCCCGCGGGGGGCCTCGCTACAGTTCGGACTCGATTTTTGTTGCGGTTCTTAATCTTGAACCAAAGAGTCCAAATCCGGCAAATCGTTTTGAGAAAACAGATTTTTTGAAAGAAGTGCCAAACATGGACTGCTTTGCCAGATAACAGAGTCGCCACCTAAATATTTTTTAAATGGGAAATTTAGGAAACCCTGACTCGGTGCCAAAAGGCCACGTGTCCGTCATCACCAAAGTTGGCTCGGGAACTTGGGTACGATTGGGGAAGGTCACATCGTGAGCACCCCCGCTCGCCCGGTCAAAGACCGGCCTCTACTAACCATGATATCTGCTTTTGAAAACATTGTATGCTCTTATTCCGGTTATTAGCCTAGGTTACTATGTGATGCTCGCAGCAAACAAGTATAGACCGAGTCGCCTGAATTGGAACAAAACATTTCATGTTTGTTTGTTTGAAAATGGTTTGATGGTGCTACCCGCAGGTAGGCTGAAAATGCAGATTTTGCCACCCTCAGGTGGGCTTATAAGAACAATGGTTTTGCCACCATCTAGTGGGCTTAAAACAAACAGTTGATGAATTGTCCCAATTCAGATAACTCAACCTCCACCCACAGGCATTCAAGGCAGTTATATCACATAAGCAGTTAGCCTCATGGTAAGCATGCTATCATGGCAACACTCACACGCATGCAAGGATGCTAAAGCATAAAACTCACCGAGTACTCCAAGCCAAAACCGAAACTGATTAGAAATCATGCATGATCCTAAAATATACGGAATGCCTAATGCAACACATGCAAAAATGCAAACTATAGCAGGCTCGGCTATTCTAAACATGGCATGTGAAATGCAACAACTATCATGTATTCAATTTGGAATTGAAATACAATGCAGTTTGTATGATGCTCCGAGCCCGGTGCGTGCAAAACAGATGAATGATGCAAACATGCTGTCATACTGTATGCTAATTTAAACATGCCCTATATCTAAACATCGTAAGCAGATAAATAAAAGGGAGAAAGAAATGGGGGTTGGAAGACATACATCACACTCACCCACCCTTATTACAGTTATGCCCTCGCGCAGAGGGTCCGAATAAATAATACAGTCCGAAATAAAAGAATAATACAGTCCGAATAAATATACAGGTTTCTAATTAATTAACAAATTAATTACAGAAAAGTAAAACTGGCATGCAAGCCAGGGACTGCCTTGCTCCTGATGAATGATATATGCTGGGCTGCTTGGCGCAGAAATCCACTGGGATGCCCTGATTAGCCTCTGTTTGTAATTTTCTCGAAATGCGTACCAGCCTCCGAAAAGTTGTTGATTGTTGATTTTGCTGTAACAGAGAGCAGGAAAAGGGCATAGCAATGTATTTCACAAATGTATGCATGCCTCGATCCTCGTGCCACCAATCACGCATCTCGATGCATGATAGCCGAGGAACCGAAATGCACAACTCAATATGGGATGAATGCAGATGAATGCTACAACAAAAACCTAACTCCATCATGGGTAATCCGGAGTGTCGGTGACTTGGGAATTGAGACACGTTCCGGTACTCGGAGTACAGAATGCGCCTCGTTTCCCGTGCAATATGCATGATATGCATGAAATGCAACTAACATACAATCCTAGCATACGCAATGCTATGAAAATGAGATGAAAATAAGATGCCTCGAAAAGCGTGCACGCGGGCACGCAAACCGCGGCGGAGGCATGACATGCAAATCGGATAAAACAGAGGTGCCTCGAAATGCGTGCCCACAGGCCCGCAAACCGAGGCGATGGTATGACATGCAAATCGGATAAAACCGAAGTGCCTCGAAATGCGTGTCCACGGGCACGCAAACCGAGGCAATGATGAAATGATAAAATCGGATAAAACTGAAGTGCCTCGAAGTGCGTGCCCACAGGCGCGCAAACCGAGGCGATGATATGAAGTGCAAATCGGATAAAACAAAGGTGCCTCGAAATGCGCGCCCACAGGCACGCAAACCGAGGCGATGCAAATGAGAAAATCGGATAAAACAGAAGTGCCTCGAAATGCGTGCCCGCGGACACGCAAACCGAGGCGATGTATGAAAAAAAGCAAATCGGATAAAACCGAAGTGCCTCGAAATGCGTGCCCACGGGCACGCAAACCGAGGCAATGATAAAATGAGACGAAATGGCATACGGAATGCAACGATGGGCTTACACCAATATGGGAGAGCCTCAGCTCACTCACATAGGAGGCCGTCGGATAAAGACAAAGTGCCTCGAAATGCGTGCACACGGGCACACAAACCGAGGCGATGGCATACAAGCATGAAAATGCGAATTGGGCTTACGCCAACATGAGAGGGCCTCAGCTCACTCACATAGGCTGCCGGAATGATAAAAATGAGGTGCCTCGAAGTGCGTGCCCATTGGCACGCAAACCGAGGCAATGCAAAAATGATACAAATGGCACGGGAAATGATATGCAAGCATGGAAATGGAATTTCAGCACTTAAATAAAGGGGAAAACAGCCCCGAAACAATTCGAAATGACACTCGAAGCATGCATTCATCCCGAAAATGCGAAATTAAGCCCCGAAATGGCCTATAGCCATGCTATACATGCAAAATATGATCATGGAAGCAAGAACAGTAGCAAGGCAGTCCCAAATATGGCATATTTTCAGTAATAAACATGGCCTAAATGCAAGCATAGATAGATCAAACAAAGCATGCAAAGTTAGTGGCCAAAAGAGGGGTATTGAGACAAGTGATATATGCAAACCCCAAATGGACAAACTTTCTTCTACAACATTGAAGATGAGCTAAAAATAAGCACAATTTCAGAAGATGAAATCCTCAAAATCAGAACACAATCATGCTAAAAGATCCATGCAAAATAGGCTTCCAAATAGGCTATATCATGAGACATGCAATGCACACACCAAATGACAAAACTTTCTTCATGGAATATGTAAAGGGGGTCAAAATAAGACCAAAGTCAGTAGGGGTCGAAGCCCCAAAAACAAATAAAGATAGGTCAAAATTGCATGCAAAAAGTGGCACACTTGATGAATATTGAAGGAGGTGATATATACAAGCACCAAATGGGGTTGAGCCTCTCTACAATGTTGTAGAGGGGCTCAAAACAAGCAAGAAAGCAGTATGGGTTGGACCCCTAAAAACCAACACAAATAGGTCAATTTTAGCATGCAAAAATGTGACAAACTTGGTGAATATTGAAGGAACTAGTATATAGGAATACCAAATGAAGTTGAGCCCTTCTACAATGTTGTAGAGGGGCTCAAAATGAGCACAAAATCAGTAGGGGTCGGAGCCCCAATTCTCAACCAATTAGAGTATAGAAATGAATCAAGAAAAAGCCCTAAAAGTTGGTTTTGAAGACTTACCCTTGAAGACTTGTCTTTCTTTGATTCTTGGCTTTGATTTGGAGCTTCTCAACCTCTGAAATTCACTTCCTAGCTGCTGGAGTAGTGGTAGGGATGGTGAGGCTAGGTGTTGATGAAGAGAAGACCTTGACACTTGAAGCTTTTTTGAGGTTTTAAGCCAAGGACATGGAAGTTTTTGAAGATGATTCCTTGAGACCAATTTTTCCAACCTTGAAGAAGGAGAGGGAGGGCCCTTCAAATAGGCAAGAAATGGGGTGTAAAAGGGGAGGGAAAGCACCCAATCTTTCCCTCCCGAAATATCCCCCGGATGCCCCGGGATATGCTGAAAGATATCCGGACAGCTGGGACAGGCTGGAAAGCAGGAAGCTGGCCGGCCAGGTAAATTTGTGGGAGGTGGCCGGCCGGCCACCCCACCTGGTCGGCCAGCCACTCACCATGGCCGGCCGGCCACCCCAAGAAAATGAACAGAAGATTTTCTGGCCGACCAGTATAGAAAGGTGTCCTCCCAAGTGTGTAGAATAAGGCCCCATGGTTGGAATTTGGCAACTCTGAAGCAGGAGTCACAACATAGAGCTTGAAGGAGAGGCCCAAAAATGAAACCAACCATTGCTGGCCGACCACCATACCAAAGTGTCCTCCCAGATGTGTAGAACAAGGATCCAATGTTTGAATTTGGCAACATTGAACCAAGAGTCACAACATAGAGCTTGAAGGAGAGGCCCAAAAATGAAACCCACAGTTTCTGGCCGACCACCAACCCTTAGGGTCCTCCTAGATTCCCTCATCACAGATATGTAGCTTTGGTTGGAAGAAAATACCCCTAGGGTGTTCAACATTGGCCCGGAAGTGAGCAAAACGGGCTCCGGAGGAGCGAAACTGGTTATCTGGGATAATTGCTGGCTTCTCACCCCCCAGTGATCTTCCTGATGTTGAAACAGAGGCACCTGCCAAGTTTGAACAAAAACTAATGAGAAATGAACGCTCGGAGCCAAAACCGAGCAATTCGGGATCCCGAAAATGAGCTGCGGGTGCCGGAAGTGGTGTTCAGCAGCGAAGTGGGCATCTGCGACCCCAGTGTCCTCTGGAATGACGAAACAGAGATACCTGCCAAAAACCGGAGAAAATGGATGCGAAATGAATGCTCGGGACCAAAACCGCGCAGTTTGGGGTCCCGAAAAAGGGTCGCCGGGCACCGGAAGTGGTGTTCGGCTGCGAGGTGGGCATCAGGGGCCCCAGTGTTCCTCGGAACATTAAAGCAGAGGTCTCCGCCAAAAATCGGAGAAAGCGGAGATGGTTGGGCGGTCCCGAGCCGAGGCACACGGCCTAACGGCCCCGAAAACCGGGAACCGGGCTCCGAAATGGGCAAAATGGCCTACGGCCACGAAAAGTAGCTCACGGCCACCGGGAGATAGTCTACAGGACCACTCCCTTCCCTCAGGAAAGAAAACAGAGAAAACCGAGTCTGGTTCGCAAACCGAGACAAAGCACAGGAGAGAATTCGGAAGTCCGGAGGCAGGGCGCACGGCCGCGACTCTGAGGCTTCTGAACGAGCACAATATGCAACATCACCGAGCGCTCAATCGGTGACGTCTGAGTCTTAAGGTTGGTCAAAAATGGGGTGTCTACAACGAGGAATTAAATTTGTTTGGTTTATTTTTGATTTATTTTCATTTATGTGCTTCTGTATAGAATCCTTGCCTTTCAGAGTTGACTTTATTTAGCTAATAATGCAATTTGACAATTGAATACTTATTTTGCAGATTTTTTTTTTTTTTTTTGAGAAGCATTATTTTGCAGATTTAGTACAATGAAATTTATTTATATTTTTTTCTTTCTATAAATAGCACTGCAAAAAAAAAAAAATTTGTAAAAAAAAAGAGAAAAATGGCGTTTTTGAAAAAACGTCACTAAGTGTCGTCATATGACGTCAGCATTTAACTGTGATGGTTTTTAGATAACGGATGTATGAGAATTTACGGCGTTTAAAAAAAACGCCGGCTAAAGTCATTAGCGACGTTTAATAAACGTCATATACCTAAGATGGCGGCCGTATCTGCGATGAAAGTTATAAACGTCACTTTAGACTTTAACGGCGTTTTTAAGGCTTATAGTGGCGTTTTTTAAACGTCGCGAATTCTGAAAATTTCTGCAGTGTTTTGTGTCACCTTTTTTCTTTAGTTTTGTCTCTTTGGTTTGGTCCCTAAACATATATGACGAAGATGAAGCATGGTCTTATAGTGTTTGGGGGTGAGATTAATAAAATTGAAATTTTGGGACCAAAATGACACGTAATGCATACTTTAGGGAGAAATGTGTATTTTATAATTATTCAGTTAATGGTTTAGAGGACCATTTAAAATTGGACCGATTTGACTTAGATTAAAAATTTTACAGATGAAATTGGCAAAATTGAAACTTGAAGGACTAAAGAAACATGGTAAACATACTTTATTGAGAATTTCCCCCAACAATTTTTCTTCAATGCTAAACTTTAGGGTATGTTTGGATGACATTACTAGGAATAAAAATCACGGGTCAATGTTATTCAGGTGTTTTTGTTTGACTAGGAATTCTTTACAAGAAGATTATGAAATTTTAATTATTATGGGCCCATTTATTTATTTTACTCTTGAAATTGTTTACATTATGAGTAATGGGAGGAACACACAAACCAAATACAGAATGGGACACAACCCTCTCCCCACCCCTTGTGAAAGGGACGTGTCTCATTTTGTGTTTGGTTTCTGTGCACATAGACTTATTGCTTTACCTAATTATGCATTGCTTATATATACATATATATATAACTTATCAATATATATATTCCTCTTGCTTTTGTAGTGCTTTTATGTTTTTTTTTTTTTTTTTCTTCTTCTTCTTTTCCCTTCCTTTTTAGGTTGGTTTGGGATTTTTTTTTTTTTTTTTTTTTGTTGTTGTTTTTTGTTTTTCTTGTTCTTTTGTTTCTTGGAGTTCTTTGAGGAGGCTTCCTAAATTGAAATTAATTGTCTCGTGTGACACCACAATGATGACATGCAGGCACATTTTTTAACTACTTTTTGAGACTTGCAACTCGATTTTTTTTATTTTTTTAGACTTACAATATATAGAGAATTACATCCAGACAATTATAGTCCAATTTTAGAACTTCAACAACTAGCATGACAAATAGTCCTATAATGGTGAAGCAACACCAACCTTAGGTGGTGTTTGGGAACTTGGTTCCCAAATTTTTTTCTCATTTTTTCCACTAAAAGACAAAAGTTTTGCAAAACCAAAAAAAAACAAATCCAAACAAAATATCACATCCAACCCCATAATCATTTCACTTTTTCTCTCACAAACATCACATCCAACCACAAAAAAACCCAACTATCTTCTCAAACACTAAAAATTTTTTATCCAATAATATCCTACAACTAAAAAAACTTACATAAAAACCCACTTCCCAAACACCCACTAAGTAAGGGTCCTGGAAAGAGGAAGAAATGAATTCTACAATAAAGAGTCCCCATAATGAAGATGAAATTATCAATCCTTGAACTCCTTTTGAGACTTGCAAATCAAACTTGATGGTACTATTATGCAAGAACGTTTAGGGGGCTTACTACTATTATCAACATTTCCAACCAACCCACATTGTTAGTAGCAGCCTTTTGAGTTTTTAAACAAGCTTTTCAATTTTTCTATTCCAGTGATCATCTTTCAAAAGTTTTCTTTTGAACTAGTCAATTAAATTTAAAGGTTTTTTTTTATTTTATTATTTATTTATTTATTTTTTCTCTTCCAAATTTTACAATGGTGATTGATGATTCCATTTATAATACATTTTCCAACTTTTTTTTTTTTTTTTTGATTGAATCAAACGTGAGTGGATGTTATGATGGAATGACCATTCCATTCCATATTCATTTCAATGAACCAAACATTATCTAAATTATTTATAATAGGTATCTGCCTTTCCTGCATCATATGTAATCTATGCCCATTCATGATTCCATAATTCAAGTCATTAATTTACTGAGATATGCAAAACTCATCCCTTTACTTCTCTTTTATTTTATGTTTCAGGTTGAATTTTGGACCTTTTTTGTTGTTGTTGTTGTTGTTGGAACATATTATACAATTGAAGACTGTATAAATAGATTTGAAGGCATGTGAACTTTATTGGGATGTGTTTCTTGAGTAATGATGCTCCTTTTCAAGCAACTTTCTTGTGGGGGGACACAGAGTTGAAAAGAAATGTTCATATGTTCAATTGGAAGGACGTGTCTACAAGCAAGGAACAAGGTGGGCTTTAGTTAGAAGAATTAGAGATGTAAATGATTGTTTGCTGGTGAAGTGGTGGAGGAGATTTGGATCTGAAGACAATGCTTTATGGAAAAGTTTGATTTGCAGCATTTATAGTGTCGAGAGAAGTAGATGGTTCCCATCTTATGGAGCTAATTCTTCTTTTTCAAGGATTTGGAGTGGTATTATTTCAATTGCTTTTTCCAACCCTAATTTACTCTACTTTTTTTTTTCTTGCCAATACTGATGTGGTAGGTGATGGGAACAGAATTTGCTTCTAGATTGATAAATGGCTTGGCAATGTTAGCCTTAAAGATGAGTTTCCTAGACTTTTTAGCCTTTCAACAGATAAGGAGTGATCCTTGAGGATGTTTATCCAGAGGAAAGACAGCTCAGGCAACTGGAATCTATGCTTTAGAATATCTCACTTTGGTTGGGAGCGTAAGGAGGTGGTCAGACTTTATGGTTTGTTGTGTGTAGCTCCATCACTTAGAGTTGGTTTTGCTGATCACATTAGATGGGCTGTCTCATCCTCAGGTCAGTTCATGGTGCATTCAGTTTTTATGTGGTGTGAGTCTGCCCTTGGTCTGAATGTCTCTTGTCCTGGGATATTATTGTCACTCCTCATAAAGCTCAATTTTTTTGCTTGATTAGCATGCAAGGGAAGAATTAAGACTTTAGAGTTTTTGCAAGTGTGCTGAATTTGGATGCTAACACTGCCTGTGTGTTTTGTAATTCTGATGCTGAAACTCTGAATCATATTCTGCTTTTCTGCCCTTTTGTTTGGAAAGTTTGGTCTGAAACTAAGAAGTACGGACACTTCTAAGAAAGTGGCATATTTGTGTCGTGTCTGTGTCGGACACTGACACTCTTTGGACACTCTTAGGATACATGTCCGACACCCTTCAAAACACGTCTTATTCTTTAATTTTTTTTAAAGACCTGGATACTCTTTGGACACTTGGAGGACACACGTGTCTATCAATTAGACATATGTGAAACTAATTATAACTTTGAACAGATTAACTTAAGATACAATAATAAAACAAAAACCATTTAATTTATAGGAATTAATGTCATATTACATTTTTTATTATCTTTGAATGATATATATATAACATATAATAAAAACAATGCCCAGTTAGTACACATTAATGTGTGTTTGGGAGGGGAAAGATTGAGTACACACCTAACCTTTGACATAACATACAAAGTGGTGGTACTATATAACATATAATAAATATATAAATTCATATATTTCATACGTGTTCCCCACATGCCATGTCTTGCATTTTTTGAAAATTAACGTGTCGGTGTGTCCGTGTTGTATTCGTGTCGTGTCACGTGTCCGTGTCCATGCTTGAAATGATCAGTTGGTGTTGGTTTCATTGGGTAATACTAGCTTCAGTGGAAGGCTTACCACAATGGTGGCTGGGGTTCAAGTTCAGTTAGTCGAAATTGTAGATTTGGAAAGCTATTCCTGTAACAGTATTTGGTCTGTTTGGAAGCATATAAATGATTGCATCTTTAATGGCCATCAACTGAATTTGGGTGAACTGTGTGAGCTCGTAAAAGTAAGAGTAGCTTTATGGGTGAAGTTTCATTGATCTGATCTATTCTTCTTGGTGAACACCTTAAAGTAAGAGTAGATTTGAGTTGCATCTTTTGATATTAGGGACCAGTGGGACTAGTTTTTCTTGCTTTGATATTCTTCTGTAGGTATAAATTCGTTAGAACACCTTAAAAAGACCAAACGACCAAACGACCAAACAATCTTTCAAAACTTCTCTTCTAATATTTGTCAAGTACTTTTTTTTTATAATAAAAAAACAAAAACAAATATCTTTACCTGACAGTAAAAGTATGCCCATGTACTGTACATGACAGCTTTGTTTCATTTGTTCAGTTCATTAAAAATAAAAACTAAAATAGCTATAAATTGACAGTTTTCATTAATGACAATCAGGTTGTACTGATGCTTTCAAGAATGGATCTTGTTTGATGGATGTTTTTAGAATGATAAGACCGCATTTCTTTATTCGTCACTGTACATTCCCCTACGGATGAACTGCATGATGGCCTTCTTAGTTAACTAGCTCTTGAAAAGTTTTCTGGCAGGAGAACTTGTCTTTTATGAAGAGCTCTAAGTTTTATATTAGGTTTTAAGATGTACTAGATAAATATAATTAAACTACTTGCTTACCTTAAAGTAAGAGAAGCTTTGAGTTGCATCTTTTGATATTAGAGACTGGAGGGACTAGTTTTTCTTGCTTGATATTCTTCTATTGATTTAAATTCGTCAGAACACCGTAAAAAGACCAAACAATCTTTCAAAACCTCTCTTCTAATATATATCAGGTACTTCTTTTTTTTTTGTAAATTAAAAACAAAAGTCTTTACCTCACAATAGAAGTATGCCCAAGTACTGTGCATGATTGCTTGTTTCATTTGTCTGGTTCATTAAAAAAAAAACTAAAGTACATATAAATTGATGGTTTTCATTAATGACAATCAGGTTGCACTGATGCTTTTAGGACTGGGATCTTCTTAGGTGGATGTTGTTAGAATGGTAAGACCGTAATTCTTTATTGGACGCTGTACATTGGCCCTTCAGATGAATTGAATGATGGCCTTCTTTCTTAAATATTTTCAGTATTAGTATATTTGATTTCTATTTTTCATCAAATTATTCCAAATGTGGCAGGCAACCTCTTGATGGGAAAAGAGACAAGCTAAGTTCTTGGTAAGAACTTTGATATATTTTTTTATTGGTTTTCTACTTTCTTCATTTTCTTTCCATTCGTTTCCTTCTTTATTTTTTTATTTTTTTGTGGGTTTTTCTATATTGTACTTCAGCTATTATTTGGTGTCTGAATATTTTGCATTAGTTTTTTATTATTTTTTTGGCTTATTATAAAAACCTTTTCTTGTTATCTTATTCATTCATTAGCAATGCATGGTTAAGATACATTGGTTAGAATTTCATATGTCAATTTGAATTACCTTTTGTCCCCAGAAAATGCTGTTAGCTTTTTTTAAGTAATTTGGCCATCTATCAGATACTTGCAGCAGTAACATATAAGTTCTGTGAAATCACTTAAAGTTCCTAGCGTAAGGATACTTTTCTACACCTCCTAGATATAGGGCACAGTCGTGGTGCTAAATCTGCTAATCTGTATGACTTAGCTTCTATTTGGTCAATCAATGTGATCAATATATCATGTTCGACTACAAAATGTGAACAATAATTACAAGATCCCCAAGATAAAAGAACAACTTTTAATTGAACAAAATCTGCCAATGAAACTATTTCATACTGAACTACAAATCAAAAGAAAGAGCATAGGAGTGTGTAATTTGAGAAGTGAGAACTGCTCTTTCAAAAAATTCAAGAAGTGAGAACCATGTTCCAGGAGCTTGGCCCAAGTTGTTTGATAACAGAAATAAAAACAATTTTTGTATTAAGGAAGCAAATTCTAAATAAGCCACAAACACGGAATGGCAATTGAGTGATGGCATGCCTTTTAAGACACATATTCCATACTTACGATTTTCTTTATGGTTTGACCTTGGACATATTATCTATAGCAAGTTTCATCTTTTAATGCTGCTCATTATTTGTAATCACTGGGCTGGTATAGTTGTTATATTCATTGATTTCTGTTATTATAACTGAAATGAGTGTTAGGTTTGACAAATGGCTTATACATTGTGTCCAGAAGAAAGCTAAGGTGAGGATGATGAAGCAGAATGCTTCTGATCAAACCGAATCATATTGGAACAATCTCTGGGGCAAACCCAGAGGCCATCAAAGTATAGGTAACAATAAAGAAAATTGCTAATTTATTAGTCGTGGCGTTTAAAATTATGGAAAGGGTTCCCTGTAGCATTCTACTTATTATTCTGATATAAATATTTTGTCAAGTACAAATGTCTGATGACTGATGATGAAGGATTGAGCCTAATGAAAGCTTCCCCGTAAATATTACGGAAAGGCTTAACTATTACGAGTTTTTTTGAGTGAGAAGGTAGAAGTTGATGTTTAAAGTAGCTTTATGCTTCAATTTGGCCTAGTTTAGGATAGATAGTAGCAAGGAACACAAGGTTAATGCTGTATGATTTATTTTCTAAGAAGCTCCACACTCCAAGATTGGTGTTTTTGTTGGGATATGGGATCCCGACCAAGACCTTATAGAAATCATAGCAAGTAGAAAAAACACACCCACACAGAAGAAGACACCATATTTAACGTGGTTCGGCGTTAAAGCCTACATCCACGGGAGAGTAACCGATTATCACTATACCAATGGAGAGATTACAGAAAGATTACAATAGAGGAAGAGCTCACACTCTCTTCACTCAGCCACTCTCCCGTCTCCCTCGCTCACATAGAGATAGATGGTCTCTCCGCCTCACATCTCTCACTCTCTTTGGTTTGTCCTTGCGGTTTGCTCACCCTCTTCCCCTCTCACACCCTCTCTATTTATACACATAATGGTAGGTGAGAGTTGGCTGGCCTTGCACATGCCCAGCTAGTCATTCAACAAAGGTGGCCGTCTACCTTTGCGGCTTGCCGGTTGGTAGCCTCCATTCATGACTTCGGTTGGTTGCCTTCCCATGGGTGAATTCAACAAATCACCCCCTTCACCCATGTAAGGTGATCCACAGCACATACTGCTGCTAATCTTGTTACGCCCAAATTCAACATAGTCTATATCTCCTCACTGAGACGCTGCATCCCCTGAAAGCTAGAGATAATACACCAGAGATACAAGAGGATGAGGGGATCCTACATCCTCAACTCAACTCACACCACTCTCTGATTTGGAGATAGCCTCTGCTCCTATCTCCCACAGATCTCTTCCACGCTTCTTGTCCCGGATGTCTTCAGCATAGTCTGCATCTCCTCACTGAGACGCTGCATCCCCTGAAAGCTAGAGATAATACACCAGAGATACAAGAGGAGGAGGGAATCCTACATCCTCAACTCACACCACTCTCTGATTTGGAGAGAGCCTCTGCTCCTATCTCCCACAGATCTCTTCCACATTTCCTGTCTCGGATGTCTACACCTGCTATGCTTGAACTTGCGCAACCAAGATATCCAACACCCCCTGATTGGATGTCCTACACCCCCTGCTGGGATACCCTTGACTGTCATGCATTACCTCGCAGGACCAGTCGTTGGAGCAATAGAAAACTCGTCGTTTATCCCATCAACGTCCTCAGTTTTCTTTGCTCAGAGCTTTTCCTCTAAACTGTCAGCCTTTGCCCTCTGCACTTCTGAACCACCTCCTAGCGTTTCCACATACGCTTGTTGTCTGTGCCTTTGCAATCCCTGATTTGCTGTCCAGTAGATTGATGGTTGACAGTAGCTCCATCTGTCAAAGCATCGTCAGATATGCACTTTCTTGCATAGTGCTCGTACCCATGGCTTCTGGTCTCCCTGCGTCGAGCTTGCTTGAGAGATCCGCATCAACTCTATCCTCTGCTGCCATGGAACTAAAGAAACCATCATAGAAAAAAAAAAAAAAAAAAACTTGCCTCTCCTTGGCGCGCACTCTTGCGTCTTATCTGTCTTAATTTCTCTGTCTGGAAGTTCCTGTGAACTTTCAACAACCTGTTGCTGCACACTCCTCTTACGCCTCTGTACGACACTCTAGCATACCCTTGCACTGCTGCACGTCTGCATTTGTGCTTCTGCGCTTAGTATGCTCCTCTGCAACTATTGTTCTACACGTCCACATACCATCAGTACCTACTCGTATACAGTAGCTCCAACAGCCACAGTATTTCCCTGAGCCTGTACTCGTTGCCAAATCATCTATCTGATGAAGTGGAATTTTGATTGAACCAGATCTTTCGATCACATCAACAACCAGGAAAGTTCCCAGGAAAGACTGGTGGGGTCACAATCGGTTCCATTTAAGAACCAGTCTCCTTAGACAGTGTCTTTTTGACAGAACTTTCCTAGACATTGTTGATCTTGAGATAATCATGTGCAATTCTTCTGATCGCCCTTGACCAATCCTGATCTCCATTGATTTGCCATTTGATTAAGCCTGATCTCGTTTGGTCTTCAATGATCTATCTCGATTTGTATCTGGTTGTCTAATCTGGTCAGAATCTGCCCATTCTAACCTCTTCAGTGAATCCGCAGCGTTCCACAATATCCGGCAACCTTCCTTCATCTATTGAAGATGACAAACTCCCATGTTTTGACAATCTTTCAAAATCGTTCAGAATTTCACTATTCTGACCTCGCGGTTGCACCCGGAATAGTCCATTTAGCTAGGACCAACCTTCGCTGCACTTCCGGGGATCTCATTGAAAAATATCCTTGAAAGTTGGACCACACCACAATTTTCTAAAAATTCTGGGCCAAATTACAATTTTGAGAAGTTCAGGGAATATTCCGTGTACCAACAAAATATCCGTCCGCTGTACTTGATGTCGTCTGCCACTTTAATCTGTCTTCTTTTTACAGAAACTCCGATTCAAAAATCTGACCGTACGGATGTGTCCGAAATACTCCAAATAGTTGGAAAGCACTATTGGATCGCCAAAAACGGACTCCGAATGGCTTAGATTTAGCCAAAACATTTTGTACGCCTTAGATCTGCGGTTACACCATAGCCGCAGCACACTGGATCGCTCCTCATGCGGCTGCACCTTAGCCGCGAAGCATTGGATCCTTCCTCAGGCGACTGCACCCTTGTCGTGTCGCACTGGATCCCACCTCTGATCGATGACGTGTCAGATGACTGTGCTGCCATGTGGCGCTGACTGGCTGACATGTCGATGATGTGGGACGCCACGTGGCGATGACTGGACGCCACGTGTCGATGACGTGGATGACACGTGGCACTGACATGTGCTGCGTGGCTGCTGATATGGTTGCTGACGCGGCGCCACATGGTGTGCGCGTGCCATACACGCGCCTCCCCCACTCACCTTTTTCCTTCCGCAGCGCATGGGGCGCGTGCAGAGACTGGGCCTCACGCGCTTTCTTCAGGTGGCGCGTGAGGGCGCGTCCGGGCTCCTCTGGGGCTCTTCTTTGCATTTCTGGACTCCTCTTGCCGAGACCTTGCTCCTGGTATGCTCAAAACCTGATTTCGAGCAATTTCATTTCTGGGCACACAAAAGGAGACACCATATTTAACGTGGTTCGGCGTTAAAGCCTACGTCCACGAGAGAGTAACCGGTTATCACTATACCAATGGAGAGATTACAGAAAGATTACAATAGAGGAGGAGCTCACACTCTCTTCACTCAGCCACTCTCCCGTCTCCCTCGCTCACACCGAGAGAGACGGTCTCTCCGCCTCACATCTCTCACTCTCTTTGGTTTGTCCTTGCGGTTTGCTCACCCTCTTCCTCTCTCACACCCTCTTCATTTATACACATAATGGTAGGTGAGAGTTAGCTGGCCTTGCACATGGCTAGTTGGTCATTCAACAAAGGTGGCCGTCCACCTTTGCGACTTGCTGGTTGGTAGCCTCCATTCATGACTTCGGTTGGTTGCCTTCCCATGGGTGAATTCAACAGTTTTATCAATGTCTAATAGACAGGACACGGGTGTCAACGTGTTCAACATGCCACATGGCGTTCAAGTTTTTAATCTTTTTTGTAGAATATGCTATAGACACTCGTGTCTTGTGATAGGACACTCTTCAGGACACCTTTATCGTTTATTTATTTATTTTACTAAATAATTTTAGGAAGTTGATTTGGTAGTGGAGTAAAATATATTGAAATAAAGAGAGAAAAAGGTAGGGGGAAGAAAAAAACACCCACATATGTATCTATATACCTCTCATATCTTTGTATCCTAAATTTCTATTAAAATAAATAGTAAATAAAAATATATAAAAATATATATTTATTGTCGTATTCCTGCCGCTTTCGTACCATAATTTTTTGAGAATCATGGTGTCTCGTGTCTATGTCTATGCTTTATAGTTTCCGCACATAGTATTGTCACTAGTTTTAGCATTTGTAAAGATCCAAAGAGGCTAGAATTCAAGGCACTTTAATCTTTAGTGTTCATTGGAAATACTAAAAATAAAAAATAAAAATAAAAATTGAAATTGTAAATGTGCTACACTAGTGTATTTAGTAGAATATAAATAAATTTTCGGTCCCTAGATGCTTATTATTGTGGTGACTATAGTAAATTATGTTGATGGTTGAATGGTTTCTGCATTAATACAAATCATATATACGACAAAAATTGCCTCAAAATGTGGCCACACTTTTTGCTTTAAAATTTTATGTGGTGGTTGCAGAGGAGAAAGCAAAAAGGAGAGCACGAAGAGCTGCAACAGCTTCTCGAAGATGGAGAGAGTACTCAAGAAGGGGTGCTGGTAAACCTCCCACCTTTAAATTTCTCGAGGCTGTGTCAAACAGCAAAAAAATAAACAGTAAATTCTGATCTTCTTGATTTTCTATTGTTAGATGTAATTCATGTATTCAAAATTTATTTATCGAAGACATATACAATGAATATTTAGATTTTATGTAAGATGTGTAAAATTCATATTGACCACACTGACTGTGTAACTGGGATTAGTTTAAGTGCAATGAAATTAGTAAATAATAAAATATATGAATTGTATAGAACTAGTATATGCTATTCTGTGGCATGTTCTTGCATGAATGAGTTATATTCAGTTGGTTCTTGTTTGACCCTTTTTTTGGTTGTTGAGAGAAAACTTTGTTAAAGAAAAGACAACAAAAGTTTTCTGCTTTTTAATATATAACGCCTTCTGGAAAGATGAAATATGAACCGAGTGAATCAATTTCAAGAACTGTTCTCCACTTGGGGACTGTTTTGGATGTTTTCATTTTTTTTTATTTCATATGTCAATGCAGTCTGTCAATAAATAGATATGGGTAAAACCATTGTGTACTTCCTAATTTATTTAATTTTATAGTGATTTCGGTTTTGACCCTATCTTCGTTGTACTCCTGACTCGGGTTTCATGGTTTAGTGTTATGTACATCTCTGATTCCCTTTGTTTTCCCTTAAATTTGGCTTTGGGATTGTTGTGGTTGTGTTTGGAACAGGTTAGTCGCTTGGTTTTCAAACCTTTTGTTGCCCAGATTTTTGGTCCTCCGCTTGAGCGGCACTTCTTGCGCTCAAGTGGGATTTGCAAACTCTCAGTACTTTTGGAGGTTTGCAAAACTACTAAGAGAGTGTATTCTACGCTGCAATAACGTTTCCTACGCTCAAGCGAGTGGGCGCTCGAGCGGCCTTTCTTGTGCTCAAGCGATAATGCCCTCTTGATTGTGTCAAGTGGACTGTGTGTATATCAGTTCGCGAAAATAACTTTTTACATCACTTTTTCAAATCTATTTCCTTTAAAACCCTAAAGTTGAGACCCTCCCTCTCTCTCTCTAAAACTCACTCCCTCTCTACTTTTTTACCTAGATCCATTGAATTTTCCATCCTTGTGTCTTTGAGAAGAAGTTGGAGCCTTCCAAGAGCTACATTTTCATCCGAATAGAAATTGGTTTCGGTGTTGTTAGAGTTTCTCCTTTACCTTGTGTAACATGCCCGGGAAGTACCCGTGCGCGTTAAACAGTTCAAACTTCCGAGATCTCTTTGATCTAGTCTCACAAGTGCAATATGACACATAGATGAGAGTCCACATTTGGCAAATTTTAGAAAATCTATTTTATTGTAAAATATATATATATATTGCCAGAAATGGACTACGTCATCAGATCTCAGAGTCGCCACCTAATATTTTGAGAAATTAGGAAACTCATGACTCATGCCAAGGCCATTATTCGTCATAACCAAAGTTGTCTCGATTCGGAACCTTAGGTATGAGAAGGAAAGGTCATTAATTGAGCACCCCCACTCATTACTAAACCTTGATATGAATTTTATTTACTTTATATGTTCATATTTTAATTATTTAATAAATCTTAAAAATTACTATGTGAAGCATACAAGTATAGACTATATCATTTATTTTGGAATAATTTGATTTCATGTAGTTTTGGAAGAGTTTTGGAGATGTACAATCCAAATAAATTGAGTTTACAAACATGATAATCAACACTATTCCAAATTAAGCGACACAATCTCCATCCACTGGTATTCATACAGTTATATCAAGTAAACAAGTAGTCACATGGTAGGATGCTTAAACATAATAAGAAAAACGCACACAAACGGGATGCTAAAGTATAAAAACTTACATATTTACCGACGTCTCTCGAACAGCTACAAAACAAAGTTAGTAAAACATGCACAATCTTATGTACAAAATCCTAATGCAATTCACTCATGAGATGCAACTAAAGATTCGGCTTCTAAGATATGACATGTGAATCACCTCAAGAACATGAGGTAGTGCACATAATCACATAGGAATTGATTAAATCTACAAATGCAAACTTAGCCGAATCAAGATGCATGAAACATAGATGCAAAGTATGGATATAATGACAAAAAATAAAATAAAATAAACATGATGCATATTCACAAATAAAGAAAGCAAGTAAAAGAACGGGATAGAAAGAAGTGGGGCGAGAAATTATTACAACACTTTGAATAAATTATTACAAACCAAATTAGAGGGGAGGTGAGGAGAATATTACAACAAAATAAAAATCTCACAATACACTCAAAATAAAATAAACAAAAGGAAAAAAAAATAGTTTCATGTGCCTTGGAAACCACCGGAAGTTGGTTAACATCGGAAGACAATGACATCTTGTCCAAAAGAAGCTAACCAGCCAGTCAACTAGTCCTAGCAAAACCTGTCTTATTGCGAAACCAAGAAATGGAGCAAATGAGAAATATGTAGGTGACTCAACTAACCACTACCGGTTAAATTAAAAACATAAAAACAAATATAAAATAAAATAAAAAGTACAAACTTACAACAAAACTAACATGAACCTAAAACAAGAAAACAAATATAAGGTAGAATATACAAGATTACAACAAAACTAATATGAGACTAATACAAGAAAAATATAAGCTAAGAAATGCAAAGTTACAACATAATTACTATGAAACTAAAACAAGAAAACAAATATAAGATAGAGCATGCAAGATTACAACAAAACTAACATGAACCTAAAACAAAAAAAAAAAAAAAGCAAATATGAGGTAGAGCATGCAAGATTACAATAAAACTAATATGAGACTAATACAAGAAAAATATAAGCTAGGAAATGCAAGATTACAACACAATTACTATAAAACTAAAACAAGAAAGCAAATATAAGACAGAACATACAAGATTACAACAAAACTAACATGAACCTAAAACAAAAAAGTAAATATGAGGTAGAACATGCAATATTACAACAAAACTAATATGAAATTAAAGCAATCAAATAAAAATAAGTAAATAAATAAATAGTTATGAGCTAAACAAACCACTTAGACTATAACAACGCACTATGAAATATAAAGTAAGAAAATAAATTAGATAAACAAATCACTTGAATTATAACAAAACACTATGAAATAAGAAGCAAGAAAATAAATATGAGATAGAAAATATAAGAAAATGAAAGACTAGAAATTCACCTTCCAAAGAAAGATTGAACTTCTTGATTTCCGAACTTCCTCTTGATCACCCTCAAGTTTAGGAAGTGTGTTCTTAATCCTCAATTTGAAACTAGAATGGAACTCTAGGTATGTATGGTGGAAAAGTGGCTAACTCTTTTATTTTTTTCTCACTTTCAACAGCACTCACTTTTTCCTTTAAACAATTACTACTGAAATTTAGCTATTTAAGAATTTTTGGAGGAGTTTTAGGTGTATGAAAGACGGAATTTCAGTTTGTATGGAAGGTATGGGGTGTATATGGAAAATAGGAGTGTTTTTGGCTCAAAAACTCAATTTTTCTCTCTTTTTTCACCATTTTCTCACTCTTTTCTCTTCAATTCCGTTGTCCTCCCTCTCTTTTACAATATGATCATTCTATATAGGCAATGAGGCAGAGTGAAAGTCAAAAAGAAGGTGGGAGACAAAAATGTGATAGGAGGAAAAATTTTCAAGGTGGTTGCATGGGATACTCCTTTATTGATGCAAATAAAACCTCTTTTTGACGATGGGGGATGATTAGGTATGTATTTGGTGATATATGGGTCGGCCAATGGGGTAGCGGAGTGTCCCACACACAAGAAAAAAATGCAAAAAATACACCTTATTTACTTGTTGGTTTGAAATGGTCAAATATTATTTGAAGGGAAATATAACACAAGACAAAGCTTTGGTAGAGTGGTTAAGGTGTTGGGTGTGGAGTCTTAGGTTGGGGGTTTAAACCCCTTCACCAACATTCCTTAAATTCAATTTTTTGGGTAAAGACAAGTCAGCGCCACGTCATGAGCAAGGACCAATCCATTTATGCCACATCAGCAAGACCGCAACGTCAACGTCCCAGTCAGCATTGACATAATATTCTGCATATGGACGGAATATTCCTTGACTTAACAGAATATTCCTTTACATAACAGAATATTTCATGAGTTTACAATTTGGCCCAAAAGTTTCAAATAATTATGTGGTAACCCAGATTTTGGGACAATTTTTCAGTGAGGCCCCCGAAAGTGCAACAAAGGTTGATCCTAGCTAAACGAACCATTCTAGACGCAACCGTGAGGCCAGATATGCCCTTGGAAAGGTAATTTGTGGCTGTTCAGGGTTAGAAATAGGGTTCAAATTCTAAGTTTTCTTATTGAGGATTCTATGAGAAACGCGTTCTTGTTTTGTCATCATAGGGTAATCAAAAGAAAGTGCCCAAGTCTTAGGATTGGTCAAAATGGGGTGTCTACACTTGCTCAACTCCTAACTTCGAGGTAGGGATTTTCTACAATTTCCTATGGTTTTTAGCTTAGTTATTGGGTGTTATGTAACAATGGTGGGATTTGGGAGTATGTTAGACAAACCTAGGGTTTGGGATCCAAAATCAAAAGAGGGGTTTTAAGTGAATGAAATATAAATGGTTTTGGGGTTCGAAAAATGAGGTTATAGTGTAACAAAATAATTGATTTTCACATTTGGGTTGGTATTGGGAAAAATGGGAGTTTGCCCTAAAATGTTTCGAATATTTATTTTGTATAAATAAATGAAATTGGTATTGTAAATGTGAAATTGGATGGATGTTGGTATAAATGGTGGAGTTGGATATGCATTCCCTCACACATATAGGAATTTGAATAAATTATCTGTTTTAAGATTGAATATCTGTTTAGAAATATCTGTATTGAGCTATCGGTGGAGGATAGCTATGATTGTTGTAGAAATTGCATGAGGATTAGGTGAATTGAAACTAACCTCTTGTTGGTCATCATTGAATATGACTGTATTTTAAATACATTGTATATGTATGATTGTTTGGGAGGAGAAATGGGATATACTCCATGATTGGGAGGAGATAGGGGATGGACTCCATTGAAATTAAGTTGGTCTGTGTGTCCAAGGTGAAAGTCTCGAAACCACGCGTATACATGGGTGCCGATGCCGCGGACGAAATTTCCGTAAAATGGCAAATTGAAGTGTTTGTGTGATGGCTGTGTTGAATTGAGCACCACTGAGTTGTAGTCTCAGTTGAGTTGTCGCGAAAATAATAAAATTGACTTATGAAGTGAGATGAATTAAATTAACTTGGAACGAATTGAAGAACAATAGGTCGAGTTATGAAATTCAGCATTCTATGATCATGTAGAATATAAATGTTTTGCCATGAGCATTGTATATGCACAATATGTTTATAAATTTGTTAAGATTTATATATTGTGTTAAATTGTTTCTACTGGGCTTTCGCTTACCCTATTTGGGGAAAACCATTTTCAGGTGTTGGTGATATGCCTCCACCAAGGCAGTAGCTCGAAGGGAGTTTGGAGTAAGAGCTTCATTTTTATTGTATTAATTTAGTATAACCAAGGGCTTAAATTGTATAGAGCTAGGCTCTCTTTTGTTGTAACCAAGCAATGATTTGGAAAGATGTAAGCCTTTAGGGCATTTGAATATCTGTTCAACCTTCATCTTTTGTTTACTTGAAACACATGCTGTAGATTTAGGATAGACTATTTATGAATATGCATCGCATGTGTCACATTTTGTATATCAAACTCTGATGAATGAAAGCATGTAATTCTATTGTATTTTCCACTTATGAGATGGGTTTGTATATTTATTTTTGGGCATTACAAATTTTAAGATTTAAACCAAGATAATGATAATTTAAATGTCATGAAAAAAATGCAGAGTGAAAATGCTAGCAGTTTCAAGTGAAATTATTTATTTTTTAGGATGGAATAATAATTTTCCTTAAATGGGTAAAATGATAACTTAAATGTGAGGAAAAAAGGATTTTTGCTTTTCATATTTTTTTTTCTTATTTATTAATCATTTTATTGGTGTAAACCTTAAAATTAGGTCAATTAGAAAACAAATGGTAATATATATATTTTCATATTTAATATTGGATTGGACTACATTGACTTAATTATGAAAGTTGGAGGCCTAATAGAAAAATAATTGTTTGAAGTTTACGGTAAAATGTTCCAAGGTTGCATTGAAAATTAAAACAAAGACAGCTTAAATAGAAGTGCAGGTATTGTTTCTCACATTCAGTGATTCTAATAGATGGTGCATGGAAAACAACTACTGCAGATGCAGGTATTGCATGGATATGCCTGAATGCTGGAGGTCACAAACTATATCAACAGGCTTTAGCTGTGCAGCCTCTCCCTACTCTGTTGGCAGCTAAGGCAATGGCATATTGGGAAGCCTTAAGGTGGGCAAAGGCTGCAGGGATTGAAGGGTTAACTATCCAAACAGATTGTCAAGTATTGGTCACCATGCTTCAGCACAAGAAGGAAGTCCAAGATTAGAAAATTATGTATAGTTAGTGATATTATTAATTATAGTAAACAATTTAAATATGTTAGTATTTGTAAGGTCGGAAGGAATGTAATTCAACCAGCACATAAGCTGACAATTGATGTTATTAAGTTTGGTATCTAATATAATGTGATGATTAGTACTCAAAAAAAAAAAAAAAAAAAAGTAAACATTGGAGGGTCATATTGAAAATTAAAACAAAGTTGGACGATTTAAATAATAATAATAGCAAAAAAAAGGTTTGGGGGTCGCACTAAAAATTTGGTAAAAGTTAAAAGGAATAATTGTTAGTTTTACCCTTTATTTTTATTTTTTTGTTCTATTGTAATATTCGAGACTTGCTTATTATGTATCTACCTATATTATTCATGAAGACCAAATTAGTGTTCTTTGAAATCAAAACCTTCGATCGGGTAAAGAAGACCTTTATCACTTCTTTTTTTTTTTATCGGCAAACAAAATCTTTATTGATGAAACAACATAATGATAGAATACATCAATAAAGAGGAGCTCAGAGCTAGGACAAGCTCAAAGCTCCAGTTGGTGAGAAACCAACAAGAAGAGAGAACAAAAGAACTCCATACAACCAAGAACTCCAAGTCAGCAAGACAGAGAACAACTCAACTCTACCATCACTTTCCCCACAAAAATCAGCAACACTACCAGATGGAGATCACCCACTGGCGGGACAGAACCCCAAACAGCCAAGAATTCCAAGTCAGCAAGGCAGAGAACAACTCAACTCTACCAACTGGAGCAACAAACAAGTCAGGAAGACAGCAACAAGCACCCAGAAATCAGCCACTCTACCAGATCATAAAATCACCAATTTAGCAACAATCCTGATGGGGTATCAATCACCAGGTCAGCTACACAAATCACTAATTGCAGATCACCCATTGGGATAACAGCAGCAGATCACCACTGGAGCTGAAACTAAATAGGACAGTGGCAGATTCCTTTTAAATTGAATAACATAGCCTGATTTGACTCCAATTGAGAACCACATCCTCAACTGTGAAGGGGAAATCCTTGATAGAAGCTTTAAGCCAAAGAGCCAATCTGATCTTAATAAGTTCCTACAATTCTACAGCATTAGGATGAGCATCTCTAAAAACACATTCATTCCTTAGCCTCCAAAGGGACCACAGTACAACCAGTGGGATTGCTCCCCAGAATTTCCTGAGAGGGTGCTTGAGCTTAACCCCCATCCACCAGTTAAACAGAGCTGTTGCAGATTGAGGAATACACCAACTGAGCCCCCACTCAAATAGCACAGATGACCAAATGGTCCAAGAGAAATGACAATGGAGCAAAACATGAGACACAGATTCAGAGGCCACTTTGCAGAGAGGACATAAAGGAGAAACATTGTTGCCTAGGATACCAATATCGAACAGAAACACCGCTATTTTAACTCTGTTTTTCCAAGCTAACCATCCAAAAAACTGAACTTTGGGAGGTAAGGTATTGCTCCAGATGAATTTACTAATGTTGAGGTGAGGCCCAATGAGAGAATTACAAAGAGAATATAGGGAGGACACAGAGAAAACACAAGAACCTGGACCCACAGCAGACCACACCAGGCTGTCAGGACTGGAGAGGCACAAAGGGGGGGGGCAGAAGATAACATTGTAATCAACCTAGCTTCACTGGTCTCTTCCCAGGCATAGAGATTTCTTCTATATGGAAAGTTCCAAACTGAAGTGCTGGTTTTCTTGGCATAGAAATGTTGAAGAGAACCATTCTTATCAACAGATAGGTTAAAGAGAGAGGGGAATTCCTCCTTTAGATAGGTAGATCCACACTACTTGTCATGCCAAAATCTGATACGACTACCATTTCCAATCTTGATTTGGCAGTTATCTAGGAAGAATTGAAACGTATGAGCGCTATGGACTCCTATACAGGTGATATCCTTCCATACCCTAGAGAACTTGTAAGAGGATTGCACAGGAGGATGCCAACACTGGACCTCAATTTTATACTTGCTACAGATAACTTTCCTCCATAATGCTGAGATTTGATTTCCAATTTTCCACCACCATTTTAGAAGCAGACATGCATTGACATCCCTGATCCTTCTGATGCCCAGACCCCCGTAGGCAATACTCTTTGTAACCTCAACCCATTTTACCAGATGAATTTTTCTTTTTAGGCCATCACCACCCCACAAGAAAGCAGCCTCAATCTTTTCAATTTCATGAGCCACGCCTTCGGGCATCTTGAAAAGGGAAAGATAGTACACCGGGAGGCTAGAAAGTACAGACTTGATCAAGGTTAACCTCCCAGCAAAGGACAAAATTTTCCTCTTCCAACCTGAAAGCCTAGATCTAATGTTATCAAGAACAGGCTTCCAAGTTGATTTTCTACCCGGGTTGGCTCCTAAAGGTAGCCCCAAAAATTTCAGTGGCAAGCTTTGCACCTGACAGTTCAAGAGACTGGCAATTTCATTTAGATACTCATCAATCACACCTACACCACACACAACACTCTTGTGATAATTTATTCTAAGCCCTGAAAGGACTTCAAAGCACCGGAGGAGTCTTTTGACAATCACCACCTGGTCCATATCAGCCTTGCAGAAGAAAATTGAGTCATCAGCAAATTGAAGATGTGATAACAGAACCCCATTAACCCCAACCGAGACACCATGTAGGATGCCAAGATTTAGTGCTCTATTTAGTAGAATATTAAGCCCCTCATCCACTAAATTGAAGAGAAAGTGTGACAATGGGTCGCCTTGACGTAGTCCTCTTTGCGGAGAGAACTCATTAGTTGGAGAACCATTGACTAGGATGGAGATTCTAGATGTAGATACACATGTTTTAATCCAAGAGACCCATTTAGTCCCAAAACCAAAACTGGACATCAAAGAGAACAGGAACTCCCAGTTAACTGAATCGAAAGCTTTCTCAAAATCTAGCTTGATGAGCAATCCTTGTTGCTTAGCCTTCTTCCAACCATCTACTACTTCATTAGCAATAAATACCCCATCAAGGATATTCCTTCCCCCTATGAAAGCAGTTTGAGAATCACCAATAATGGAGGGCATTACTGACTTCAATCAGTGCGAGAGAACCTTTGCTAAAATCTTGTATATAGAACCCACCAGGCTAATGGGTCTGTAATCTGACAGATTATGGGGATTAGGAGTCTTGGGGATAAGTGCAACGAACGAACTGCTGATGCCATAAGTAAGTTTGATGTGGTTGTGAAAGTCTTGGAAGAATTGCATAATCACTTGTTTCATTTTTTTCCAAAACTTCTGGAAGCATAGGAGGTTAAACCTATCTGGTCCGGGAGCCTTGTTGCTATTACTCTCTTTAATGGCAGCCCAAACCTCTGCTTCAGTGAATTCTGAGACAAGATGTTGGGAAATGGTGTCCTCAATGAATCTGAAATCCCCTCCCAATACGGGCCTCTTGACCCAATCTTCCTTGAAGTGTTTCTTAAAATGGAGGAACACCTCGGGTGTGTTTGGTAACGTTTACGTTTTCAGTTTATGTTTACAAAAATTTTATAAACTAGTTTTTGTTTATTTTTTGTTTATTTTTAAAAAAACATAAACTACAAACGCGTTTGGTAATTGACAAAATGTTTAAAAAATTTTAAAAATATAAAAAAGAGTGGGAAATGGAAAGTGGTGGCAAGTGGCAGTAGAAGACGATAGTGGAAAGTGGTGACAGTGGGTGGTGGGTGGTGGGTGGTGGCGGGTGGGTGGTGGTGGTGAGTGGGTGAGTGACGGTGGCGGGTAGTGGGTGGGTGGTGGTGGCGGTGGTGGCAGGTGGGTGGTGGATGGCAGGTGGTGGTGGTGTGTGGATGGGTGGGTGGGTGGGTGACGGTGGCTGGTGATGAGTTGGTAGCGAGTAGGTGGTGGTGGTGGTGGTGGCGGGTGGTGGGTGGTGGTGGCAAGTGGGTGGCGAATGGTAGGTGGTGGCGGGTGGGTGGTGATGATGGGTGGATGGGTAATGGTGGCGGGTGGTAGGTGGTAGTGAGTGGGTGGTGGTGGTGGTGGTGGCGAGTGGTGGGTGGTAGTGGCAGGTGGGTGGCGGATGGCGAGTGGTGGTGGGTGGGTGGGTGACGGTGGTGGGTGGTAGGTGGTAGCGAGTGGTGGGTGGTGGTGGCAGGTGGGTGGTGGTGGTGGTGGGTGGGTGGCAGGTGGCTGGTGGTGGTGGGTGGCTGGTGGTGGCAGGTGGTGGATGGTGGTGGCAAGTGGGTGGTGAGTGGTGGTGGCAAGTAGGTGGCGGGTGGTGGTGGTGGGCGGTGGATGGTAGTGGCGGGTGGTAGGTGGTGGTGGGTAGATAGCAGGTGGGTGGTGGGTGGTGGTAGTGGTGGTAGTGGTGGTGGTGGCGGCGAGAGGTGGGTGGTGGCGGCGAGTGGATGGTGGATGGTGGTGGCAGGTGAGTGGTGAGTGGTGGTGGTAGGGGGTGGATGGTGGTGGCGGAAGACGGTGGTGGAAAATAGTAGCGGGTGGTGGCTAGTGTTGGGTGGTAAAAAAAAAAAAAAAAAATTGAAAACTCAAAACGGAAATACATTTTTTGTGTTTTCATTTTTTGGCCAAATTTATAAACTGAGACCACTGATTTATAAATCAAAAATTTTACCAAACAAGTTTTTATTTGAGTTTTTTAAATTTTTGTAAATATAAACAGAAAACTGAAAACGTAAGTGTTACTAAACGTCACCCTCATGTTTAACTCTTGATTGTCATTTTTTTTTTTTAATCTGATGCGTGTGCCAACTACTAATTATATATAATATATTATAAATTTTTGATGATATAAGATTGAAGTTGATATTATATTTTATAAATAAAGGAATAAATTACTTGTGCAAATATGACTGAACCACTATTCTAACCTGAACCAAGGTGAACTACAACAGGTTAGTTTGGTTTGGTTTGCTTCATATGGTTGGTTTGGCATCTAAAAATTTAGACATGAATAAAATCTAGAATAATATGACTAGTTTTGTTTTGTTTTAGTACTAACTGAATTGACCGTTAGAAGACTCCAACAATGGTTAGATCTCTAACCCATCATTTTTTGTTGATAAAATTGAGAGTAAAAAAAATAATAATAATAATTAATTTTAATCCGCTTACTTATCTTGATATATGGATTATTAATTTTTTTTTGGTCAGGACTATTAAATGAATTTGGCCCAATTAACAAATATTTGAATTTGGACTTTATAGCAAATGTTTGAATTAAATTCTAAAAAAAGAATATGTATATTATTGTTTTTTTTTTAATGTTTTATAATTTACATGTAACCAAATAATATAAAAAGTAGAATAAATTTACAAATGGCCGGACTAGGATAGGTTAGAATTCTATTCCAATCCTAGTTCAAAAATAAATAAGTTCATAATTTCAAGCTAATTCGGTCTTATGGACTAAAATATTTACATCAAGTCTTAATAGTATAAAGCTAGAACGCTTAGATCACCAAGCCAATGGCCACCCCTAACCATGGGGTGGTGTTTTACTAATTATTTATTGATATGTAGTGAAGATTTTTGACTTTTTTGGTTTATGTTTTCTATTGTTGAAAAAGACGTGAGAAATATAGTGACAATTTTTCAATCCTTATCTAGTTTAATAGAAAAATAAAGATGTGTATTGCAATAGATAAAGAATGTCAAAATAGTAATGACAATGACAATGGAAATAGTAAAATAGTAACAGTGACGATGACTCAATAAGTAGCCTCTAGCATATGAGAATTTTAAATATATATGTTCTTTTCATTGATTAAAAAAAAAAATCAACGGAAATAGCAAAGAAACAACAATGACAGTGGACCATATAGCTATATTATTATTTGGTAAATTATAAGGTAATTAGATTGACTTCTTTTGAAATTTAGAATCAATTATTTTTGCCCCACCATTCATAGGTAGTTATCTTTGTATCCAAAACTATTTATCTTCTTGTATCAGATGAAATAGAAATGATCACATAGGTAAAGAGATTATGTAGTCGTGTGCATATCTAATTTTAATTATCCTTATAATTATTATTCTTGTCATTGGTCAGATATATATCAACATGAAATTTTTAAAAGACAAAGACCGTATTGAAGTTATTTTAGCCAAAAAAATTATTAAAAAAGTATTTAACTTATATAAAAAAAAAATTAAAAAATCCTTCTCCTTCATTCTATTTTTTTAACTCATATTTTAGTCAAAAAATTAAAAAATTACTAAAAATGCCACTTTTCAAACCAACCCAAAAAATAATTAATCAAGACCGTTGTTCTCTAAGAAGAAGAAGAACCAAACAAACTAATTGCACTGACGGTGGTGTGGTTTGTTAGGAAAGGAGAAAAAATTTATTAAACAGATATATGATAATTTTGGATATTTGACGGTGGTGTGTAAGGAAAGGAGAAAATTTTTATTTCAACTGTAATACCACAACAACATCTACATGTGTAGATCTATAAACATATTGGATTTTTCACAACCTGAATCTGATCCATTTAGTTATTTATTTATTTATTTATTTTTCAAACTATGTTTCCTTCATGCAAATTGAGGATTCTAAAAGTTATGTTTGTAACCATAATGGAATAGAATTTGAGAAAGATTCATCACCAATATTATAACAATATAAATTAAACTAAAAAAAAATCATAAATATTTCATAAAAATATATATACAATTTTGGAAAATATTTCATAAAAATATTTCATAAAAATCATAAATCTAATTTGGAAAATAAAGGGGAAAAAAAAAACACAGATAGCTAAAAATTTGGACAGCTTATATTCTAATAATTCCAAAAAAAGTTGATCTTCAACTTTTCAAACTAATTATATATTTCCCTTTTTCTTTTTCTTTTTCTTTTTTTATTTTATTTCACTTCCTATACAATTTTCACTTTCCAATATCAATTTTCTTTCTAATCAAATAGGCCTTAGGAAGAGTTTGGATATTGAATTTGTAGATGAATTTATGAAGATAAAAAAATGAGAATGGAAAAGAAACAAAATTTTAACTCATATTTCATTTTAAAAAAAATATTATAAAAATTGATAATTGAATTGGAATTTTGAATATCCGATCCGTTTAATAATTGGATTAAACGGATTCAAATTATCATATTATTGAATCGGATTTTTCTTTAATGAATTTGGATAAAATCCAATTTGTTGACAGACCTATACACCTTGTATTATCATTCAATCATAATCTCCATTGTAAGCATGATAAATTCCACAATATAAATGTGGAATGTTAATGGGATGAGTTGGAAAGATAAAAACAATTACACTATTAAGTGGTGATGTCATATCACGTGTCAATGTAAATGATTGTTTGCTGGTGAAGTGGTGGTGGAGATTTGGATATGAAGACAATGCTTTATGTAAACATTTGATTTGCAGCATTTACAGAGTTGAGGGAGGTAGATGGTTCCCATCTTATGGACCTTCTGCTTTTTCAAGGATTTGGAGTGGTTATATTTCTATTGCTTTTTCCAATCCTTAGAGTTGGTTTTGTTGATCACATTAGATGGGTTGCCTCATCCTCAGGTCAGTTTATGGTGCATTCAGTTTTTATGGTCTGAGTCTGCCCTTGGGCTGAATGTCTCTTGTCCTGGGATGTTGTTGCATAATGTCACTCCTCATAAAGCTCAATTTTTTTGCTTGATTAGCATGGAAAGGAAGAATTAAGACCTCAGAGTTTTTGCAAAGAATTGGTGTGCTGATTTTGAATGCTAACACTTCCTGTGTGTTTTGTAATTCTGATGCTGATAAAAAATTCTTTTCTTTGTTTGCTGATAAAAAAAAAATAAATAAATGGAAAAAGTAACCTTCTCCCTCCTTTATCATTGAGGGTCATGTTTAAACCAACTGCCTAAGATGTAAATTTTTGTATGTCATATCTGAATGATGTATATGCAAAGAGTTGCATATGGTTGAGTTCATGGAACTTTGGTGTCAGTTAATGAGTTGTGTAATAAAATAATTCAATCCAAACCCGTCCATTTAATAAAACTGAGTACGGGTTGAACAAATAAACTTAACAAACACATTTTATTGAACTATTTTTCTAATGATGGAGGGGTTTTTAAATCAATTTTGATGCAGGAAATCTTTTGAAAGGGCAGATGGTGGTGGTGGAGGAGTAAGTAGTTTAAACGAGTACTTATGTCTAATCTATTTAGACTGGTTTATAGATTTGAACAGTTTTCAAATGGGTGTAATTGAGTGGGTAAACAGGTTTAGTATGAATGTGGCTCTCAAATTTGGACCTTTAAAATGCTAGAAAAACAATTCTTGTAAATCTATTCTTAGTTGACTTAGGATTCAACTAGAACTCAGGCCTCCAGGTTTAGTTAAAATTTGGAATCACTATCTAAATTCACTACAAGAAACTGCACTTTTGGCGACTAATTTTTTAGTCGCCAAAAGCCCTGATTTTGGTCGCCGAAGATATTCCCCGACTAAAACTTTTAGTCGCTGGCTTTGTCGCGGGTACGTTGTCGGCAAAGGTAATGGCTACTAAAACAATTTTTAGTCGGCGTAAGTGCAAAACAAATGGCGACTAATACGTTGGTAGGCAAAACTGTAGGGTATTAGCGACTAAATGTCGTTTAGTCGCGGATGATTGCCATTGGCGACTAATTCTTAGTCGCCCAAGGGGTGAATCAATTCATAAGTAACATTTTCAGCTACTATTCGTTTTGTCGCCAAAAAATTAAATTTTTATCTACAGCGACCAAATTATTAGTCGCTAAAAAGTTTTATTTTTAGCTACCAAATTTTTAGTCGCGGAAAAGTAGATTATTCTTTAGCTACTACAGAGTTTAGTCGCGCATTACATAATGAATTATGTTTTGGCGACTAAATATTTAGTCGCCAAAACTATTGTGAGTTTTACCTACTAGAAATTATTCGCCAAAACTACTTTCAATTTGTTTTGGCTACTACGAATTTAGTCGCCAAAAGTTTTTTTACTTTTTGCTACTAAACAATTTGTCACCAAAACTTTTTTCATTTTGTTTTAGCTACGAAATATTTAGTCGCCAAAATATATATATTTTTTTTTGGCTACCAATTGTTTTGTCACCAAAAATATCAATTTTTTTTTTATTTCGTTTTTTTCATTTTAATAAATTTGTTCACAACCTATATGTATTCACCACAACCTGTGATAAGTATACAAACAAATCAATATATATATTATCACCTATTCCAAAATGCATGTTTCACTTACAACCATCAAACAAAAAAAAACACCTTACAATATAATACAAACCAACTAATATATTCCAATTACGAATAATAACATCATACATTCCAAATGTCCTACCAAAACAATGTCCTGTACACACAACATTCTTACTATAGTATGTATTATAATGACCATTTGGCATGGTACAAATTACCATGGTAATATGTACCACGACAAAAGGTAATCTATATATATCACCAAAGCAATTAAAACAAGTTCCAAAAATTATATGTAAGATTCATCCAAATTCCACACAAAAAGTAGAGGACGTCCAAAAACTTTCCAATGTTGCACAACTGTGAATTATCTTCCGCACAAAAAAATAGAAGATCCACATGTCAATGCCAATAGCCATCTACACAACAAAAATTACACCCATTAGTTCCATTGTAAACAAAAATTTTCAACAAAAAATTACAACCATCTACAGAACACAAATTGCAAGGATGTCAATTGTAATTGAAATTGTATTTATTAGGGTTACTTTGAATTTTAAAAGTATTTGTTAAAAAAATTTCACTATTCAAACTAGGACACACGTTTAACCAAGCGGCCCGGACTGGGCAATGAAGTCCACATTACGAGTGAAGCAAAGCCCATTAACAAAAAGAGGCGCTTTGAATCGCTTTGAATCTCAACATATTCGTTTCAATTTAGACAAATGAAAGGCCACTAAGACTACTAATTGACCCAACAACGAGGTACCTATGGCTGCAATGAGAGTTCTAATCAGTCCACACAACCAGCGGAATATCTTTATCTGAACCATTTTTAACATGATCAGAAAGAGGGATGAATAGAAGAGGAGAATATGAATCTAGGAAGCAAGGAAGGCATTACTCTAGTGAGATGAATACACTTCGAATCTATGTTCATTTGGTCTTTAAATCTTCTCATGTGGGATACATATAATCTAATGATGAAAAAATATTTAATGATGAATCAAGAAATACAACAAATAACATCTTCTTGGAAATTTTTTGATGAATAGAGCCAATATTATTACTTCAAGTATCATAAGTTCAACTAGTAAATTCATTTAGTCCAGGATAATCGTCCAATATTAATTTACAGATATTAATAATTCAGTTAGTAGGGTGGGTCATATGAATTATTTAACAGGATAGCCTAGACCATTTCTTCGAATCCAAGCATAATTGGACCTGAATTTCTGTGCAGGCTTTATGATATGGATGGTGCCTTAAATCCTTTAATTTTTCCTACTCATTGGAGTATTTTTTGTTAAGGACATGGCAATTATTTTTTCTTATACCGTCTCTTGCTTTGGGTGTACTGTGTTAAGAAATGAAAATGTTTTCGCTCAGTTGCAGTGGCTTAGCTGGACTTTACGCTGGTTCTTCACAAGCAGATCATGGAGATAAGTAAGTCTTTATGTACATAGTAACACAGAAATGCATGCTACATGACAAGAATTCATTTTGATAAACGCTCTTTTGTTCTCTCTCTGAACGCAGGTAGGAAATTCTTTAAAGCATGGTTAGTTCTTGAATCTATGTTCATTTGGTCTTTAAATGTTCTCATGTGGGATACATATAATCTAAATTTGTTTCTCATTGTGCATGGCTGGCAGTTGATACTTCTAGATGTGATATCTGCCATGTTAGGTTCTAGGTTTTAACTTTTATAAGGTTCAAAATAAGAGGCAGAATTCTCTTTTTTTTATCCTTATTATAACATCTGCCTTGCATTATTGTTAGTTTTTAATTTTTTGGAATATTGCTGTCTTACTTCATATAACTTACATGGCAGCATACTTGTATCTAGTGTTTGAGATGCCACATTGAAGCTTCATATTAAAGTTTTTTTTTTTTTACCAAACTCGTGTCTTTCTAACCCATTAGTGTTTGTTTTGAAAACACGTCTTCTCATTGACGTCGTCATTTTTAAAACATGCATAACCATATTGGATGCTGTGTTTTTAAAACTCCACTCTAAACCTAAAGTCATATTTTTAAAACTTAACTTCATTAAACAACTTCGATTTTATAAAATAAGTACGAAAGTACTTGTAAAAGTAGATCTAAAGTGTCCAGACCAAGTTACCTTATGGAAATTAGATTACGGTCCTTTGTGTAATGTATCGAAACACCTAGTCGTCTGCTGCTAAGTCTACTCACATTATGCCTCAAAACCTATTCCAAGCACATAATAACAAAAAATTTGCATAGCAACTTTAGAAAACAATTCTATGTCAATATGATCCATATTTTTTGTAGAATTTGCATTAGCTTATGAATAAAAGTATGTTTACCGAATAGTAGGTTGACCACCTGAACCCTCCAACAGGGTTGTCAACCGTGACACCACATCGTTCAGATGATTCAGTTGTACTTGTTGTGCCTCTCGTGCTTTTTTTTCTGCTTCGACTTGTTTGATCAGCTCCTCTCTTTCCCTCGTAATGTCCTCCCGCTCTCTTTGGCGCTCCTCTTTCTCCTTGAGCAACTCCTCGTGATCTCTTTGACGGTCCTCACGAAGAACCTCCAATTCCGCTCTCATTGCCTCCACTTGTTTATCACGTGCTCGTGCCGCACTACAAGTTGTGGAAGAGGGTTGTGGCCCTATCCCACATCCACGCAAGTAATTTTTCTTTGCCCCGAGCACTAGCCTTGAAAGTTCTTCGTGGGTCAATGGCAACCCCGCATTGGTAGCTACGACTTGTAGATTCACCATATCATCCTGTCATGGCAAAAAAACATTGAAGTCAAGATGGTTAAAGGAATTGAAAACAACTTTAGTAATTGATATGCAACAAAATTGGTTTCAACATTCTATACTCACATGTAGCTCACCACATTTTGGGTCAATCTAGTCTCCCGTCTTCTTGGACTTGTGTGATTTCTTATAAAATTCGGGGAAATCTATATCTCCATCCTCATTTGCCTATTTGGTTTGAAAATTTTCCATTGATGAAGTGGTACATAGTAATATTTATAAAAAAAAAAGGAACAATCAATCATCGATTACATTACTAAATTAACAATTTCTCACCATAAGCGACATTGCTATAGGAAATGATCGCGATCCACTTGTATGATTATAGGGGAGCATACCACTATTTGCTTTACCAGCTTTATAGTGTTTCTAACAAGACAAAAAAAAAAAAAAAAAAAAGTTGGACATATTTCAAAAAAAAAAATAATTAGTAAAGATTTTTTTACATATTAACACATAAATTAATTTCAAGAATGGGGTTTCTAATTAATTTGTTACCAAGTGCGATTTGTCTTTCCAAGCAACATCAATCAAATATTTCCAGTCCTCGAAGCTCACTCCACTAGGCGGATGACTATAGGGGTCATCAACACCCTTTTCCTCAAGTTCGAGGAACTCTTGCTTTAGATTGTACCTCCAGTCCTTGTATAGCAAATATACCTTTCTATCGAGGATTTCTTGAGCTTGCTCATCATTAGCAAAATCATCGCCGATAACAAATTTATCCTACAAACATAAAAACAGAATTAGTACATCAATTAATTTGAGCAATTACAAATAACTTAATAAATACATTATGGCAAGATGAATCTCATACTAGCACGCCTTGGACGACCGCATCTTTGGTACTTTCATCGATTTTTTCTCCATGATTTCACGCTCTGAAGAGGGCACAACCGTCTAATTTGCAATCCTAACTCATTCGTCGCTGGGGTGGCATTCCCTCCTGTTAGTGCGTTCAACACCCGATTGACATACACATGTAATTTCTCTCCTTTTTTCCGTTCTACTTTTTTCTGCACTCCTTTGCCCAATGTAGGTCCTCGTACACGAGTTGACCTTTTTCGCCCTGGTACAAAAGGGTAAGCAAGTCACAAATTACAACTCTTGCTAATCAAATACGTGAGAGGATTGGTTTGCTGCTTCATTACTAAAAAAAAAAGGAAACACCTAATAAGGAAAACACCTAATACTATTAATTATTTAGTTACAGCCATTGGTTGAAGTCCCATTCAATTGGTAACAGTTACACCATTCATGGCTTTGTATCAAATTTCAACCAAAATCAGACGGTGCATTTGACTGATGCTCTGCTGCAATTGTGAAGTCTTCATCTGTTCTACTCAGATGGCTGTCTGCCCTCTATGAGCTTATAAACTACATTCTGTTCTATTGATCTGTTCTGCTATTCATCTTCTGTTCTGCTGTTCTGCAACACTGCTATTCATTTGATGCTCTGCTGCTACACTGTTCTTCATCTGTGTATCTGTTGATCTGTTCTGTCCAGCCTTCAGGATTATTTCCCAACCACCCCCCAAATTGTTCAGTACATATGGTTGCAGCTCTCATTGATGTTAAAATTAATACACATGGGTGGAAGGTGGAGTTAATTGGATGAGCATGCACCACTGATCATGTCCTTACCAATCAATATCTCCAACAAAATGAATTGAAGGGTTGGGCACTGCAAAGTAACCCCTATTTTGGATTGACAATTTTTTCTTTATTGCCTTAGATAGCTGACTTACGCACGCCAAAAAAAAGGCAAATTTTTTTTCTTTGTAAACAACTAAGTTTGTGTGCTCTTACCCACGCCACCAGACTGCGTCTCCTCCACCACTGTTTGTGTATCATCTGGTGGCTGCGTCTCATCTGAGCACGTCAACGGGTGCCAATCCCGGGTGGACATGCTTCAGAGGCTGATGTTTCTCCATGACTTGTTGCTCTCTTCCGCCACCCCGTCTTGATTCCAGGAACCATGGTACCTACATAAAAAAAATTACAAACATACATGAGTACTCAACGCCACATACATCACTTACATTTAATGGGAAACTATAGACGAGAAGATCGAAAGTCCAATGCAATTCCATCTTGAAAGCAAGCTAACTACATAGTTTGCGTAGCAGAAAAATAGATATCATAATTTGGTGTTTCATACTCTTTTTCCTTTTCATGGTAACAAGCTTAATTCATTCCAACTTACTCCTGTTAGGGAATGAGGTCACCACTTCAAAGTGGAACTTTCCCATTGAAGTAAATTACTTAAAATTACGAAAAATGATATAGCAATCTACTTTTTAGACCTATATCTAGAGTCAATGATATGTAAATAATATGATTAATTGATGATTAAGAAAGATATCAGAAAGAGTCATTTTGCACACTGTCCATTACACCTGTGCATCACGTAGGATGTGATGAGCAACAGCTTTTTGGATTTTTTCTGTCAAGAGGCTAAATACATGTGTGCATATGATATTGATAGTGATGAGCAATAGCCTGAATTTTCGTTTGCCAAACAATGCCATAGTAGGAGCATTAGGATAAATACATGTGTGCATATGATATTGAATTTATTATGTTGTTATTTTTTTTAAAGGATTTTTTAAGATATACTAAAAGAAAAGATTAACTTGCTGATAAAAATCACCACAGATCATTCATATGTCTATATTGCATCAAACCACATGTTTGGTTGGTGAGGAACCAACAGAGACACAGCAACACTGCAACAAATGAATCACAAAACAGCAGCTAACAAGAGCACCACACACAGATATGAAGCAGCTAACTATAGCAGCAGATTAGCTATCACAAGCACCAGACACAGATACTAAAGGCAGCAATGCACTAGATTAGCAGAGTACCATACTGCTGACTTGTTAGGAAAAATGCACCAGATTAACATAACAACAGTATGCACCAGATCAGCAGTACGCAACACAGAACAGCAGTACGCATACAGATCAGCAGTACGCAACATAGGTAAATGATCTGTCAATTGTTTGTGTGACATCTTGATCTGATATTTCTTTTTTCTTTTCTATATATATAAATTTTGATTTTATTTTTTAAATAAGAAATAATACATTTGATAATAATGATAAATATATATTGTAACAATATGGATCCCTCATGCAGGGTAGAGGTTTAAGTTATGCTTATCACTAATTGTTTGGGAATGTAAGCTAATGAGGTGGAAATTAAAAATAAAAGGTATGTCGAAGCAACTCGGTTATCAATGGATCATTATCTTTCAAGGAAAATTAGACTTAAGACCGGACTAATGATTTACTGACATAGGGAACAAAAAGAGAATTGGGAGGAGAGAAATGGGAACCAATCCCAAATCCCAAGCTAATGCAGTGTCTCATTACTATTAAAGTATCCCAAATCCTTTATGTGTTGAAGCCAATAAAATATGTAGGCATTGAAGTTTGGCAAGTAAGACTCTTGACTCTCTATTATTAAAGTATTGTTATTTCTTCTAATTGGGTCTACGATCCAATCTGATTTCAATAGTCATATCAGCATTTTGCTTTTATGTAATCTGATATGATTCAGAACTCAGATCATGAGTTATCAAATGTTTTTTTTTATGTGTTTTCTAACCAGGTATGTTAACAACACTCTTATATGTTTAAAGAAAAAATTTCCATTTAAAATGCTTCTAAAAAATAAAAGATGTTCTGGAGACAATATTCTACGACGTTGATAAGAAGATGGATTTTAGATTGAAAGTTTGTGTGTCCTAACTCCATTAATTAATTCTGTTCCATTATACTTTTGTCCCTTTTGTCTAGCTTCATGGGAAGGAAGTAGTTGTTGAGTGCAAATTTGATGGTGACCGCATTCAAATCCATAAAAATGGGAAAGATATACACTTATTCTAAAGGTAGTTGCTGGCCTAGTAGTTTCAAATAATTTTCTGCTCTTTGATATTTTTTGGTTGTTTTTGTCACTTTCATTAATTCTTTTTGTTATCTTTACATTGGAATATTTATATTATATTTCATTGATTGTCTTTGACTTCTTAAATGCTCTATTGTCTCTGCATCATCTGAACTGATGTCACCATTGTTAACCCAATAGATTTTAGTTTAATGTAATTCACAATTTTATGTCATTTATGCAGGAACTTTCTTGACCGTCCTGAATATGCGCATTCCATGTTGGATGTTATCATGCAAAATATTCTTGTTCACAGGTAATATTTTAACACCAACTTCACACTCAAGAACTTCACACTCAACAACCATATGATATCTAGTTACCTTTTGTTTCTTAGGATTCTATTAGTCTGGATCATGCAGTGAATACCAATCATATAACACCAATTTTCTGCTTTTTGTTTCTTATGAATACCAATCATGCCACTCTAGAAGCAACATTTAAAATTGATATCAGTACTTCACAAGGTTACTTCACTTGGTTCTCTATTGATAATTAAACAATCTCCAACCACATCCTGACCCTTGAGGTTTTTAAAGAGGCAGAGTATCAACATACAGTATTATTGCAGAAGTGCAAATCAATCTTTGCAGGCAAGACAAATAACAAATAACAAATAACAAATCTTCTACAGCTGATTTGTTCAGTCTCCTATAGTTGAAAACAAATAACAAAGTTCGACACTTCATTTTTGTTCCCAATTTTTTGTTTAATTGGTCATGATGGATGGAAAGGGAGCAGAAATAATTAGTAACATTTAAGTATAATTTAAACAACACTACTGAAATTACAAGAATTTAACTTCTGAAAAACATGAAATTCCGCCCTAGAACTCATATCCCAAGTCCATAATAATAGGACCTATGTTCAGACCACCTAAACTGGAGAGAATCCTGAAAACCCCAAATAACACCAAATTATCTAATTCACCTATGGCTATAACAACCCCCAATCTAAAATCAACAGCTATGGCACTAACTTCACACAATCAGTTAAAGGAAAAGGCTTTTAGCTACATATTAGATGAAGATGCAGATGAAGATGCACAAACAAAGATACATGCACATTCCAACATCATCATTATGAAAATTGCAGATGTAGATGTAGATGTAGATGAAGATGCATAAGGAAATGTTTTTTTATTAAGCAAATTAAGCAACCAGAAATTACACAGGCCCAAATGAAGAGACCAGGCAGATTAACAATGAACACCACCTGGAAAAAGTAAGAACAGCAGCATGACTACCAACAGAGCAGATTAGTAAATCTGCCACAGCTTGTGGGAAAATCTGCCCAACAGGACAGCAGACCGAATGAAAAATCTGGCATAACAAAGTGACTTAAAACTCCTGGTCCGTATCTGTATGAAAATCACTAGTAATCTCATCGTCTTCTTCGTCATCACCGGCGATTGTTACTTCATCATCGTCATCACAGATGAAAGCATCATCCATAACACGCTCGGATTGTACACGCTTTTTGGATTGAGAAACTTCCATTGAAATAATTTCAGGTTCAATGTCATCCCGATGCAAAACAACTTCATCATCAATAGGCTCAGTTGGTACAACAGTAGTGGTTTCATCTTCTTGCAACACTTCATCAAATTCTGGCACATCCAGCTCTGGCACATCCCAAATTTGTCGATGTTGAAACTTTTCTACGACTCGCCAATTCGGACCTAACTTCGTATCATGAACGTAGAAAACTTGTTGAACTTGGCTTGGGAACACAAACGAGTCATCTTTATACCATCGACTTCTTACATCAACAGTTGTCACATGTGGTTCGACACGTAAAGTTCGGCTATTGCCGGTGTTATACCATTCACATTGGAACAAAACAACCCGATGTCCAAACAAATATGTCAGTTCCCACACTTTACAAAGGTAGCCGTAGAACTTTATCAATTGGCCTTGGTGGTCGCCTTCCACTACCAACCCACTATTTTGACATTTACGACGGTTATCACGGTCGATAGTATGGAATCGGACGCCATTAGAAATGCACCCCTCATATGTGTTCACCAAGGCATTAGGTCCATTGGCTAATGACCACATCTCATCGGTTGCTTCGGGTGACTTTTGATTTCGCAATTGGTTCATCTAGACAAGAAAGTATGTCATGTTAATTCAAACTTGGAATAATGTAAGGTTCTATGCAAACAATGCACTAACGAGTTTATGCTTACGCGATCTTTGAACCATTTAGGAAATTCTTTGCATTGTCGTGTTGCAATGTTGCATGAACTTCCATATTTTTGTTGCAACACGAGCTTGTGTTCCCTAGTTAATACAACATAACTCATAAGTAATTTGAATAATGGAGACTTTAAAAACTGAAAACCATGTAGAAAATGTATGTTGCATATATGATGAGGAATCATACTCTAGATATTCGTCCACTTCCAAACTATTGTGCAGGATAAACCAATGAGCCAATTCGCGGCCAGCTACGGACACATCAATTGCTCTTGGGAGTTGACCAAAAGGACGAACATTTTGAGTGAAAATCGCCAACCCCGGCCCATTGTCACCCCCATCGTAGTTCCTTTCTTCCCGGTTAAACACCGTTTCAATTCCATCCAAATACATTGAACAAAACGTCGTACACTCTTTCGATATGTAGCCCTCCGCAACTGAACCTTCTGGCCGAGCTTTATTGCCCACAAATCCTTTAAGAAGTCCGAGCATCCTACATGTAAACATCAGCCTGATCATTAGTATGGTCATATTGAAGTATATTTTAAATGGAAAAAAACACCCCCATCGTACTTATACCTCTCAATAGGATACATCCATCGATATTGCACAGGCCCTCCAAGCAAAGCCTCATAAGGCAAATGAATTACCAAGTGGACCATGACATCAAAAAAAGCAGGAGGAAAAATTAGCTCAAGCTTACAAAGTATAAGTACGATTTGTTCTTGCAATTTCTCCAAATCAGTCACCTCCAATGTCTTTGCGCACAACTGTTTGAAAAAAGTTCCCAACTCAAACAATGTGGTCCCAATCTCAGTAGGAAGGTATCCTCGCATCCCAATGGGAAGAAGTCGTTGTAGAAGGACATGACAGTCATGACTCTTGAGGCCAACTAACTTACCATCATTCGCGGTGACACAATTGGATATATTTGCCGCATAGCCATCGGGATACTTAATCGATTTCAGGAAATCAGCAAACCCTTGTCTCTCCGCCGGGGACAATGTGTACAATGCCGGAGGCTTCTCAAAAGAGGCATTCGCATGCCTTATCAAGTGTAACTCCTTTCGTATTCGCATGTCCTCCAGATCCAAACGTGCTTTGTATGTGTCCTTGTTCTTGCCATCTACGCTCAATAGTGTCCCAAGCAGATTGTCACATATATTCTTCTCTATGTGCATGACATCAACGTTATGTCGAAGCTTAAGTGTTTTCCAATATGGTAGGTCGAACAAAATGCTTCTTTTTGTCCAGTTCGGAGTTGGATTTTCAGTCCTTTGTCTTTTTTGGTTGGTTGGATGCTTTCCATACGGCCTGTACGTGCCCAAACTAATTTGTTCAAGTATTTGTTCTCCCGATAACTCTACAGGTTTGGACCGATTATCAATTTCACCGTTGAATAGCTTACTTCTTCGCCAATTATGGTTCTCAGGTAAGTACCGCCGAGCACCCATATACCCTATCTTACTTCGCAAGCTCTGAGATGAAGCATCCATGTTACAGTTAGGGCAGGCCAAGTAACCTTTTGTACTCTAACCAGACAAGGAACCATATGCAGGGAAGTCATTGATGGTCCACATGATTGCTGCATGCATTGTGAATATTTGGTCGTTTGAGGCATCATATGTTTGCACACCATGCTCCCACAAATTAGTTAACTCTTCTACTAATGGTTGCAAGTAAACATCGATATCTCTTCCAGGTGCGGATCGTCCGGGAATAAGCAATGACATCATCACAAATGGATCTTTCATACACTTCCATGGGGGTAGATTGTAAGGCATTAAGATTACGGGCCACATGCTGTACGATGTACTCATATTTCCGAATGGATTGAAACCATCCGTGGCAAGCCCTAGCCTTACATTCCGAGGATCCACAGAAAACGTAGGATGCAGCCTATCAAAGTCCTTCCATGCCTCACCATCAGCTGGATGTCGTAAGACTCCATCATCCACACGCTTATCTTTGTGCCATCTCATATGTGCGGCTGTTTTTTTTGACATGTACAATCTCTTCAACCTCGGTGTTAAAGGAAAGTACCTCAGTATTTTGTGTGGAATTTTTTTACCCGTCTTGTCGTTCAACTTGTATCTAGACTCCGTACATGTAGGGCAATTCTCCAATGCGGCGTTGTCATTCCAAAATAGAGTACAATCATTCTTGCATGCATGAATGGCCTCATATCCCAAACCCAATTCACGTAAGAACTTTTTTGCTTCATAAAGGGTCCATGAAACAGTTTCATCACACTTTGGTAGAATGTCTTTGAAAACTTGCATAACCATATCGAAAGATTTGTTGCTCCATTTGTTGTACACCTTCACATGGAGCATCTTTATTACGAAGGACAAGATGGAGAACTTTTCACACCCTGGATATACTTTGCGTTGAGCATCATCGAACAACTTCATGAACTTCAACGAATTGTGCCTCTCCGAACTACTACGTTCTTCGTCGATATGATCATCCATGAGACCACTCATATAAATCTCTTCTAACATGGTAGGAAGTTCACCCACATTTTCCTGATTGGCTGTCATTCCAGATGCGTTGCTTTCAGTAGCATCGTTTTGCATAGTAGGATGATCACGAAATACGGCAACATGTTCGCCATGGTGCACCCAAGTTCGATAAGAACATGCGATTCCTCTTCGAATCAAGTGCAACCGTACAACATGTGGAGTAAATTTTATGCCGAACAAGCAATCAACACAAGGACAACGGATTTCATCCTGCGGGCCTAAATTCTTCGTAGCGAACTCAATAAATGACTGAACACCTTGAAGATACTCTTTACTTTTTAGTCTATCCTTTATCATCATCCAACTCTTGTCCAATATTGGAACAGTACACATCAATCAAAGATGAACCTAGGAATGGACGGCAACTTGGAAAAATACGCTGTACTGGAAGAGAGCTTAAGTAAGTTTAGGGGTTCGATTAGCATTGCAATAATGAAGTGAACAAATAGTAATAACATTCATAAGCAAATGTGACATACATGAACACTTCTTTGTGAAGTCATCTTAGAGGGAGACAAATAATTGTAACTTTATGTAAAGAGAAACTAAATGTCAACTATAATTATATGGAGGGAGTTAAGCAATGGAGGGAGTTAAGCAATGTAGGCAGCAGATTTTTGAGAAGTCTAGTTTGAAGTGTCCAAGTCACACATGACATGAAAAGGAGTAACATCACAAAATAATGTGTAGGGACATGCCTCCTGCCATATACAAATCCATTAGGTTAAAGAGAAAAATATAGCAGAACACTTTTTGTTGGATGGATTAACTTTTCAGCAGAAAAAATATGCAAGCTCATCAGAAATGACAGATGTAACTTCTTAATATTTTTAAAGATTGAGTCACAAAATAATTGATGCCGAGATAGCGGCCGAGAAGGAGGGAGCTTTGCAATGGCGTTAATTATTATCTAAGATACAAGCAACCCATCAGCATAAGAAAATGACACTAGCCTTCTTTGATGGGCCTTATAATTAATCTCATTAACATAAAATAAAATAAGACAAAAATGCCCTATGTTTATAATAATAATAATAAATTAAAAAAAAAATGCCCTACACAACTTCAGAAAGAGGTCATCCACCCGTCACCTCCTACCATTTCAGCATTCAACCCTCAACTACTACTGTGACTGCTACCACTATGACCCAAAAGCCCATCTCCTCCATCTCCCTCGACACCTTAAAGCCTCACCACTTTCATCTCACCTCACACTCTAAAACCTCCCACCACTCTTCATCTTATCTCATCTTATATTACTAACGCAAATGTAGAATAGTAAAAGAAGAGGCAGTGTGACACTACAATATATAAAAGTTTTAGAAACTAAATATTTTAATTTTTAAAAGTGAAAATTTTATTATAAAAAAAATTTAGGGACCAATTTTCATCGTCATAAGAATAATTGTTAAAAAATCGTCCCAAAAAGTCAAAAATAAAACTTTTTGTAACAAGTTTGAAAATATTACTAATAAATAGACTTTTCAGAACAAAATAATTTGGTCTCAAAATAGTTTATTTTTTTAGACAAAAAATTTGGTCTCAAAAAGATAATAATTCTTCATTAATATCCAATTTTTGTTGTTAAAAATATAATAACGACACTTTTTTTAAAAAAAAACACACAGATTTAATAAGGTGTGAATTTTGTTGTCTTTTTTCTTATGACATTTTTGTTTCTTTTGTCACTTTTACTCTTCAATGATTGGATTATAGAAAAGAGAAGTATGATGAAACTTCTCCCTCTGTTCAACTATGTTTACCAGCTGAACTTTGAAAGTGTCAAAATTCTGTGTCATACATTTCTAATGCATATTTTAAAAATAAACTAGAAGCAAAACATAAAACATATTAACATATGAATTAGTGAAAGTGAAGTTTTGTCAGCTCCAAGTAAAACTGATGTGTACAATGTATTGAAGATTAGCATTTAGCACCTAATCCAGATATTAAACAAGATTAATGACATAAGAAACTAAAACCAAAACCAAAACCAAATTTCAATGTAATTTGGCTATCACGTTTAAATTTATATTATATATTTTCTTAAGTAACTCTTTTTTGGGGGTACGTAGAAGCTTATGGTCGAGGGTGGATAGATTCGAAAGACTTTTGTTTGTGGCAAAATTAAATCTTCAAAAATGTCTAAGACCCCATTTTTTTCCCACCCCCTTTGATCCCCTCTCTCTCTTATTGGTCGGATTTTCTTTTTTTTTTTTTTTTTAGTTCCCTTGTCCTCCAATCACCACCCGTCATGTGTGTGTGTCATGTGTGTGTGGGGGTGGTGGGGGTGGTGGGGGTGGTAGGGGTGGTGATTGGAGGGGGTCTCCATCACTCCTCTTAAATCTTTGACTTCTTTTTGAGATGTATACCATATATATACTTATTACTTAAATTAATCCCAATTCATTTTTTTAAACCAGTTTTAGCTGACAAGCATACTTGCATCTTTCCTCTTACATTTACCTTGCTAAAATTCACATAAATTAATGATCCATATTTTTTAATGAAAATATAAACAAAACAATCAAATGTTTATGCAATGTTTTAAGCTTTAATCTGCAACTGTTTTTAATTCTGTATTTTTAGAATATTTTTGTCCCATTTTTTTGTCTTATGTGCATTTTGTTTAAATGAGATCAATTTTCTTTAAAAAATATATATATTTTATTGGCTTTTATTCTAGAACCTTATGTAAATTTTAAAAAATTGATGTTATATAAAAGAAATTATGGACAAAAAAGTCAAAAGTAGAATTCTTATTTATTTATTTTTTACAATGGAGGTTTGAATATGAAAGGACCCGAAAATATGTTTGGCACTTTATAATAATTGATGCCGAAATAATTGTCTGTAGGCCACGTAGTATATGGTGGTCCATAGCAAGTTCAAAAATAAGGTAAAACATTATTCGTACAACAGAAAACAGAGGTAAGACATTATTTAGATTTGTCACCTATGCATGCATATATATATATAGGGTTAGTTTGGAATATCCTAAAATAGAGGCACATTTGGTCACAATCGAGAATCAGAAAAAGGGGCAATCCGAATTTTTTACCAAACCCATTGACGAAATCATAAAAGCCCTAAAAATTGTTTGCGAAATCAACAGAAAATGAAAAAAAAACGATTAAAAACCCTACAGAAATCGTTAGAGTCAGGGGGATGGGAGACAAGCGACAACGATATACAAATAGACAGACCCAGATGGACAAGAGGGAGAGAGATCAGAGAAAATACCTGTAATCAGTGGTGGGGCTGATTTGCAGTGCTTGTGGTGGCCAGTGCCGCCGGCCCAGGTGGTAATCGGCGGTCAGGTTTGGTATGGACTGCTGGTGTGTGAGGTCTGTATATGTTGGTGTGAGACGAAACAGTTCCAAAATGGGTCTGTGAAATAAATACTGGGCGCGAATATGTAATAAGTTTCCCTCTAAAAAAAAAAATTTGAAGATTTACCGACCAAATCAATGTTTGTCGCCAAAATTCCTTAACAGCGACTAAGTATTAGTCGCCAAAAGCATCCTAATTTGGCTACTAATCAAATTTTTCGTCGCCAATGGTTATCATACAACGACTAACTGAGTTTTAGTCGCCAAAAATTCATAAAAAGAAGCCAAAAAATTGGCGACAAATATTTTTTGTCGGCAAATGATAGCAAACAACAACTAAAATGAACTTTGGTCGCCAATAATAATATATGGCGACTAAATTAATTTAGTAGCTAAAAATTTTCCACAAATGCCGACTAAATTCTGTTTTTGGTCGCCCAATATGGTACTTTTGGCGACTAAAATTTTTTTGGTAGCCAATTTTAGTCGCCAAAAGTGCTTATTGTTGTAGTGATTTAGAGTTTGGATTTGTTAGATTACCTAAAATTCATTTTAAAGAATATATGTATATATATGATATAGGAAAACGTGTCAGTTTCTTATATTTCCATTTCTTATTTCTCAAAAAAATATATATATTTCCATTTCTTAAGTGATCTTTTTAAGTTTTACATTTCATAGGTTGATGACATAGCTTTATCCTACATGCTTTAAATGCCTAAGATGATAAGATAATGTCATTCGATCTCTATTTGCATTAACTTTGTGTCCGAGATGTTTTGGAACACCTTAGGCCATCTCCAACGCTACACCAAATCCATCACCAAATTCAAATTTGGTGAAAAAGTTTCTTTTTTTGTGCTCCAATGGTTTCATCAAACTTGCATCAAATTGAGAATATAACAAATGTTTCACTAAACTGAGGATGTCTTGTACCTTTCAGCAATTTACTGTGCATAGCTGTTGAGTGTTGATCCACCGGACGACCGGCTGGACATCCGGCCGAATGTCCCCCGGATGACCACCTCAAGGCATAATTTGTGAAAAATTTACATTGACTGGTCGACCTCCCGGTCGACCGCCCGGTTGACCCCTGGATACCACCTCTGCATCTTTTTTTTGAACTGCCTTCTTTGTTGGTACAAAAAAGGGGGTTTTATTCAAAATTCATGCACAATGCACCAGCAATCTTGGAGAATATACTAAACTTTAACTTATAAATTGAGCACGTCCTCAGCACTATTCGCTTTAGAATTCTGACTTAACAAAATATTACTAGTTTAACATGACTGGATATCAGTTACACGAATAGACATATAGGAACGAAGAGTTAATGGCCAAAGTAGGATAAAGAACAGAGAAATATAATCATGATAGCATGTTACACACAACAGAACTATTTATCAAAGTTATTATCCAAATGATGGGATGGGATGACATTAATTCCTACTCTCCAAGAGGCTTCTACATGTGCTGTACCCAAACAAAACCAAAGAAAAGGAAAAATCCATCAACGGGAGATATCACCAATGCATTTCTTATCATGAAAAATGTAATAATTTGAAAAAAAAACAAACACAGAAAAAAGTTCCACTTAAACACAGAAAAAAGTCCCACTGTATTCAAACACACACATACACCCACCCACCCATATATATATATGATCAATCAGATAAATTTTGAAAGATCTATTACATAGAGACTCCATAACATCTTTGATTAAATAAGACTGAATATGGAGAGCAGAGCATACCATCGCCACGGTTGTTGGTGCGGGCAAGCTTGAAAGTGATATAGCCACCATCACCAATTCTCCTTTCATACATGTCAACAAGTTCTTCATTTCCAACCCAAAACTCCTGTCACAAACACAATCACAATTTCGCATTTTAGTATATCCAAATTGATCAAAATCATCCATAAACAGAGAAGAAAAAAAGGAGGGGAGGGGGGGAGGGGAATAATGGCAGAACTTGAAGAAAAAAAAGGGGGGAAATCATACAAGCAGTGCACTTGCTAAGCTGGATTACAGTTGTCGGTCAATCGGCCGGTCGTCCCCCGGTTGACCTGTGTTTTGATGACAGTAACAAATTCACTATTGGAGTAGCTGATATCAGATGAACGAATTTATACTTTTTTTACTCATATTTGATGAAATTTTTTTACTCAAATTTGATGAAATATTTGGTGAACCGTTGAAGATGTCCTTAGTACACTTTTTCTAAGTGTTTTTCATAATAGTGTCGATCTCATGTTGCATGGCATTGAGTTCTAATTTTTTAAACTAAAATGTTGACTCATTCCAAGGCAACAACCCTGAAAAACATGGCACAGTGAAAATCTTACATATGACACAAGTTATCGACCCCAACAAGAACAAAAAAAATTAAATAAATAATGTGAGAGCGAGCGTGAAGTTTTGGGAAAATCAATGCAAATGTAAATATACAAGTAAATAATAAAAGCCCAAAAAATAAAAATGAGAATAACATCAATCCTTTTTGACAGTATTTATAACATATCTAAGCACTTTGATTTCATATTCTACATGATGTTTAATCCATGCTCTTATCTAAGTACAAATTTTGTGAAAATATACCTTGTTGTATTCTCGTGGTTAGCAAACCCCAGCTCGAACAGCATCCAATTCTCTTCCAAGCAGACACGTCATCTTTGACATTGTCTGTCCTTTAGCCGGAACAAACGAAGCTGCGCCACCATCACCGGCCTCAACGGCTCTTACTCACAATGCTGTATATCTGACTACGTGCTTCTATAAATGCATTTTCCACATTGGTTGCTTGCAGTGTAGAAGTCTCCATGAAATATAGGGACTCCCTCAATTCCTTCAACCACCTCTCAACATTTGCGAGTATAGCATGTCGAATGACATCATAAACAAGTAGAGCACCAACGGCTTCTCTATAGTAAGCACTAGTGATGGCACGATACCTATTAACAAAGAAAAATCAGAAGGAAAAAAACAAAAAACAAAAAGACAATTCAATTTTCAAAGATCCAATTTCAATTTAGCACAACTGGAAACCAATTAATTTTGTCTCATATGCAAGTGGTAATTTTTGTCTCGTTCTTCTTCCGGTGCATTCAAAATCACCAAAATAAAATCACAAATCAGATTATACCATTTTAATAAAATTTTTAAGAACCGATATTAACCATCAACCGTTAATTTCGTACACTCTGTTGATTATTTTAATTAATTTCCATAATAATCACTAATAATTACAAAATTGGATCACCATTGATGTTATATCATTTTAATATAATTTTCAACAAAAAATATTGACACATACGTTCTACAATAATCCATCAATGTACAAATTATTGTAAAAGTTAATTCAAGTCATCATGTGAAATAATAATTTTAATTACTAAAATAAATCATAACAACACACATGCATGAACTACTAATCTTACAATATCCAATTAAATAGACTAGCACAACACTTATGTTTAGTTATGCCCAGAATTTTTTAGAAAATAAATTTCATACGTAAAATTACAAATAAATTATTTATACAATTCTAAAATTCATGTAATTCTCATAAATGTTCAACAAACATGTTATGGTCATTTTTCAAAAATAAATTATAAATATTTCTACAAAATTACAAGTAATTATATGACATAGATTTGTCACATTTTCTTAAAATAATTTCACACTGAAATTTATAAACTAAATCCATAATCTAAAAATTGATGATGTAATTAGACTTCTCAAATTTCACTTTTAACTCAGAAAATAGCAGATTTGGCCTATTATAGGATTTTTAATGATTTTCCAAGCATGAAGCAAAATTTGTCTAAAATTCAGATTTAATTAAAATTTTATATAAATTTGTACAAAGATAAAATAATTGATACAAAAATTTTTGGGTGATCTAAACATCATTCTTAACAATTTTGTAGAGAACCATCTCGAAAATTTGAATATAAAATTGTCTAAAAATTCGTACAACATTTCTGGCAAATTTAAGAATCATAAGATCAAACCAAATAAAATCTTCAATCATCTATTTAATATCATAAATTACATATGTAAGCCTAAATCCAAGATTATATTATGATTTTAATACTAGTAATTTATAAATAATCTTCAAATATCTAATATATATATATATATAACACTAAATTCACATGCAATTACAAACAAAACTCTATCAAGATTTTTAGCCTCAGGCATTTGAATAAAATCTAAATTTGAAGAAGAATAATGAGAAGGTTTTGAAGGTTTTCTTAGTTAGTAGTAAAGTTGAAATGAGGTGGTGATATAGTAGTAAAGCTGTAATCTTCTTCCTTCTCTATCCTTTTTCTCCCTTGTAACACTTCCTTACTCTCAAATTTTTTTTTTTCATTTTTTTTTTAAAAAACTTTGCTCTTACATTGTAGGAAAATTGGCTTTTGCCGGCGTTTCAAAAACGTCACTGTAGACACGCCATTTTTGACCGTCCTCAAGACTCGAACGTCATCGTTTGAGCACTCAATAATTACCCATGTTCGTGTTCGTTTTGAGTTCCCGAAGGACTCGGTTGCGCGCCTTGCCTTAGGATCTCTCAACTCGACTGTTTTGTGCTTGGTTGTGGACCAAGGACTTGTGGTTTTTGCACTTGAGGGTAGGAAGTGGCTTGTTAGCCATCCCTGAAACCCATCGGCTAAGGCATGATGCCATCAGCCATGTTCTCTTGCCATCGGCCATTGGTGATGGTCGACCGGCACCTTTTTTGGCCGACCGGCACTTTTTTTGAGCAATCGGCCATATTTCCTGGCCGAACCATTTTCTTTGTGTCTGCAGGGTTTGTGCTTGCCAGCTGTGCCAGCTGGTGAGCACTGACTGGCTCCTCCATACACGTGTATGGAGAGATTTCATCCTTGTGCTAGCTTCTCCAAGAAGCTTTGCACTTGGATTTCTATAAAGAGAGAGCTCTTCCTTCCTTCTCAGGGGTTCAAGAAACTGATATAGAGCATATATATCACTCTCTCTCTATATATATTTATATCTCCCTCTCTCTCTATATTTGTGTGTGTAATAGTGCTCTAAAGTGTGTTCTTGTCCATATTTTTGCACTAAAGCACCTAGTAATACACTATCCTTTAGTTGCTGAGGTGCTAAGGAGTTGATTTTAGAGTTTTTGAGTTGGTTTTTATCAGAAGAAGGTGCTAGAGTGGTGTTCTTGAAGGGGTTCTTCAACGGTGAGAAACTACCCTTTTATTCCCCATTTTTGCTTAAGCTTTTAGCAATACTTGCATACTGTTTTAAGCTTAGTGTCCTACTGAAAAAAGTTATGTTTTTTTATGCTAAAGATGTTTGTTTAAGGTTACTTTTGGGTTGGGGGTTGCCTACCCCCTCTTAGGCCTTGTTTGGCCTTATTTTGTGCCTTTCCTTTTTGGCTTTGGAACCATCTTATTTTGGCTTTGTCACCACTGAAATCCAGAGGATTTTTAGTGGTGGAGAAATGGTTTTAGGGCCTTGAATAAGAGAGGGACACCCCCCTCTCCTTGTGTCTCATATGCTTGTGTTAATGGCTTGTAATGGTAGCATGTTTGCTTAGCATATTTTTGCTTCATTTCAGCAAGTATTTGGTATTATTTGGTCATGCTATACCTCTGTTTTGAGTTGGTTTAGTGGTCTCTTGCATGCATCATACACTTGTCTTGCAAATCCCCTCATTTGCCTTAACTTGTATCATGCATTTAGACCATCATGCTTGCATACTTTGGCTCAACTCTTTTAGTCATATTTCAGCATGCTAAAGCTCTGTTTCATGTTGTTTTGATCATGTGTGCATTGTTTTGTATAGCCTTGGTTTAACCTAACTTGTTGGCTTTAAGTATCCAAGTTACTAGCATGCATTGTTTTGACTATTCTCATGATTTGGCATCATTTGAAATCATATTTCAGTCCATTTAGTGTAGCCGTGCACTCACAATTTCCATCCTTTCAATGCTTTGAAGAGTTGTTGTTTTGTGTTTCAAGAATGGGTCATTGTGCATGCCTCTTTGCCTAAGTCTTTAGGACGCCATCTCAGTGGGTTTTTGGGCTTACTTTGGCATATTATAACTCTGTTTTTCATTGAATAATTCATGCCATGTTTGGTTGTGATAGGTGTAGTGTAATGCTCCCTCTGTAGCCTTGCATGCCCCGTGTTTTGTGCTCGTCTTTTAGCATGTTTTGGCCTTATTCCATGCATGTTCCAGCCTTGTTTTGGCCCACTTTGGGACTATCTTAGGTCACCTTGGCCCTTTGGGGCTTGCTTGTTATGGCCGAGGTGTGAGCCCCTTGACTAGCCTTGAGCATTAAGTCCATTAGCATGCTATGCTTGACTTGTGTATATGATTTGGCATCGTTTCTCACATGATTTCAGAGTTTGTTACATTGTCACATTCTCATGATTATCACATCTTGCTCATGTTTGAGGATTGTGCATTATTGCCTAGCTTATGGACCCATGTATGTGCATGCATGTCTCCCCTTTTGATACCTTGATTTGGGTGTTTTGGCCACTGGTTTTGGACATGACTAAGGTCTATCCATCTTTAGTTTAAGTCCATTCACCATGTTGTTCGATGTTGCATGCCTATCCACCTTTGCATGTCGTGCATGTTTGTATGTTTAGGTTGCATCTTGCATGTTTGTTAATTTGCATTTTGTTCCATGCTATTGCATTGCATTCTGTATGCTGGGCACATTGCATATTTGCATGCTTAGGTTGCATCGCATTTGGCATGCTTGTTACCTTAGCCTCATATGCATACTTGAGTCATATTGCATTTGGCATGCTTGAGCTATATTACATTGGTTACATGCTTCGCATTGTATTTGGCATACTTGTATAGCATTGTGTTTGGTTTGGGCAGTCAAACCAAACACAAGGAATGAGGGACGTTTCGTACTTGAAGTGACGAAACGTGCCTCAATCCTTGGTCGCCGACGCTCTTGATCCAACATGATAGAGTGTGAGGCATTCATGTGTTTTGTGCATTCATTCCATAGTGATTTGCACACTTGGTTCCTTTGGCCATCATGCATTGAAATGCGTGATTGATGGTTCAAGGGTCGAGAACCATACTTTCTTGAGTTCATGACATGATAGGGAGGGTGGTTGTGCACACATTGTCTTGTGAACGCATTGCCATGCTCTGTTTGCCCTCTGCTGCAGCCAAACAGCATTCTGCAGGAAGATATAGCCGGCCGGCCATCTTTAGTGCCGGTCGGCTAAATATTGTTGGCCGAGATCCTCACAAATGGTCGATGACTAGTTCCTCATGGCCGATGTTCCTATATTTTGGCCAGTGACATCCCACAGTGCTCAGGGAGTGGTTCAGAAGCTTCCTTGGGACTTGCGCAGTTTTCAGAGGTGTAAAACAATGCAAACAGAGGCAACATGTGGCATGGCAACGGGTTTCCGAGCGAGGCGATCGAGCATGTATCATCCAATCATTCCGAGGCGGAGCTGCGGCGGCATCTTTAGTTTCATACTTAGACTATTTTGTAATTAATTTGATAATTAATTAAGGGTTTTGTAATATTTAATTAGCTAGGATAGTTGATTAATTATTCGTTTTGTATTATTTATTCAGACCCTCCGTCAAGAGGGCGAAATTTGTAATAAGTGTGCGTGCGTGTGTGAATGTCTTCCAACCCCACGTCTTTTCGCCTTTTATTTACCAGCTTTTGATGGTTAGTTTAGGGCACGTTTCAATTAGCATACTTATGCTCGCATGTTAGCATTCATTCATCTGTATTGCATGCACCGGGCTCGGCGCATCATACTAATTGCATCGTATTTCAATTCCAAGTTGAATACATGTATCGATTGTTGCATCTCATATGCCATCTTAGAATAGCCGAGCCTATTTCTAGTTGCATTTTGCATGTGTTGCATTAGCCATTTTAAACATGAACTAGGATCACGCATTGATTACTAACTAGTTTCTGTTTGGCTCGGAGTACTTGGTAAGTGTTTATGCTTTAGCATCCTTGCATGTGTGTGAGTGACTGCCATGATAGCATGCTTACCATAAGGCTATTTGCTTATGTGATATAACTGCCTGAATGCCTGTGGGTGAAGGTTGGATTACCTGAATTGGAACAATTCATTGAATGCGAGTTTTAAGCCCACTCTGCGGGGTGGCAAAATTATGTTTTTCTAAGCCCACTTGAGGCTAGCAAATCCACGTCTTAGCCTACTTGCGAGTAGCACATTCAAACCATTTTCGAAATAAATAAACATGAGATGTTTTGTTCCAACTTAGGCGATCTAGTCTATACTTGTATGCTGTGCGCATCATATAGTAATTCTAGGCTAATACACCGGAATAAGAACGCATGTGTTTTCAAAAACAAAATATCATGTTAGTAAAGGCCGATCTTTGATCGGGCGAGCGGGGGTGCTCATTGCATGACCTTCCCCTCTCGTACCCAAGTTCCCGAGCTGAGGCAACTTTGGTGATGACGGACACGTGGCCGTAGGCAATGAGTCAGGGTTTCCTAAATTCCCCCAAAATAAATATTTAGGTGGTGACTCTGTATCTGGCAAAGCAGTCCATGTTTGGCACTTCTTTTTAAAAATCATTTTTCCAAAACGATTTGCCGGATTTGGACTCTTTGGTGATTTATCGGTCTCGCATTGCACATGACATATGAGTCCGAACTGTAGCATGAGGCCCAAGGGCGCATCTACAGTCACTAAAGCTATCAGAAAGTCAGCAAAACTTATACTGGCTTTTTAAATTACGCCGAGGATAAGACCGTCATTATAGCTTAGCGACGTTTTATAAATGCCATACAAGATCTTTTGCGGCGTTTTTTGAAAGGCCAGCATAAAAGTTGCCCCTACACACAAATGACATCATAGTAATTTATAGTGGCGTTTTTATTAAAACGTTGCTAAAAGCTTTTTTTTTCAAAATAAAACCTCAGAATTTTTTCAAAATATGAATTCCTTCCTCAAAAAAAAAGAAAAAAAAAACCAACAAAAGCAAAATTCAAATTACACAATTCACAATAACTCAAACATTTAATCATCTTTAACATTCAAAATAAATTGATCACCTATAACATTCGAAATAATTTGGAACCAATTAAGCCATAAATATTTTTAGAAAAATACAAATTTGACCAATGGAAATTTATGACATAACAAAAAATTAAAAATATTTACAAACATGAGCAGATCATGACACACTACTACTTCGTGACATTAAGTTCACTTTCTACCATGGTGCTACTCCAAATGCATGCACTTAAAACAAAATAAGACATCTATGAGAGAATTGGACAAGTTGTATGGATATAATGCAAAGTGAAAGTGATTGAGGATTGATGGGAATATTTATATCCATCTACTAATAGCAAATATATACTTACAGCTTTAGTCTGGTTATTTTTCACCCAATCCACAAACACATTAGAACCATCCTCTTCCATTGAACCCAGATATCCATCGTAGCAATCTTTTCGCCTTATTGTTACATTTGGTTCATTCTCCAACCATTTCAGAGCTGTACATGAGAGAGAGAGAGAGAGAGAGAGAGAGAGAGAGAGAGAGAGAGCCATAGAATTGTGAAAAATCTAGAAATCCTAGATGTTGATTTGTGATTATGTACCAATTTTAAGCAGTAAAAAACAATCCCAATCAAACAATCAAGACAAATCGACACAATGATTTTTACGTGGAAAAACCACAATTGGACACCTCCAACTGTGATAAAAAACCACGGGCAACAGCCACAAGACAATCCACTAAGAAGATATAAAGGAATTACACAGGTATACTCTCAATTACCTAGCGAATCCACAACGCCTAATTAAACCAACCTCTATATGCCTCTTCCAACCCTATCTTCAACTCGGAATTATCTTTCCAAAGAGCCACTCCAGGATCCACCGAAGCTCCATGCTCGAATTCTTCAGACTCCACCGAAGAACCACTCTCTCTTTTGTGTATAACAAACCAAACCTTTGATGTACTCTCTTTAAACCATGAGTTGAATACTCAATAAAAACATCAAAGAAACTAGCAAAATATCTCCAGATATAAACCTTAAGATCCAAAAAGAAGATCTGGAGAAGTTCCTCTAGTGTTGGGAGAAAACCAACTATTTATAGAAAACCAAAGCAATCCTGATTTTAGAAGAAAACCAACTCCTTAATGAATCTGGAAATCTGGGATCCCGCGGTCCGCTCGAGCGTGGGAATGCCCGCTCGAGCGGAGACTTCAAATTCCGTGATTTCATATAGGCTCCACGCTCGAGCGGACATTTCCATGCTCGAGCGGCGAATCACACCGTCCAGCACTTTTTCAGGCATAACAGAGATACTGTGAGCTCGCAAACCCCGCTCGAGCGCCCCTTTCCCCGCTCGAGCGGGAATGCCAAAACTGGAAAAACTGGAAAAGTATAACATGATCGGACAGGCAACTTTGAATGCATTTTTGCATTTTGCTTCGGGTCGCGAGCTGACCGGATAGCTCGACCCCCGTCATAATCAGAGAAGTGGCAATCTTGAAAGCATTAACATCACAAACTTCTCTGCAAGGCTCGATTCGGGTTGGATTCGCATCTAATAAACTCATAGCCTCACTGAAAATAAAATGCGAATAAATTATAACTCAAAGGAGTTTTGTCAAACGGGATTGCCAAAAATAAAAACCTAACAATCTCCCCCTTTGGCAATGCCGTGACAAAACCCACCTAACAAATGAAATCCTAATCACCCCAACCCATTACAGTCAACAAACGCAAACTTCTTTCTCAAGGTCATAATCTGCAAAACAACTATCAGTGCCACAATCTCCAAAACAACTATTAGTCCCACAGAGAGTATGCGAAAAAAAACAATAAACATATGACAAGATTATATTGAAGTATGAGATGAAAAACATGAATAACATGAATAGATGCAACTTGGAGATTTTAAGAACATGTAGCATGAAAACCTGAAAACTAAGACATATGCACCCGACACATGACATGAATACATGAAAAACAAATTTCTCCCCCTGTTTGTCACGAATTAACAAAGGGATCTCAAATAACAAAATCAAGATCAAAACCCACACAAGCAATGACATGATAATGATTAACCGAACTCCCCCTCACTAAAAGCAACCACAAACACTGAAAATAGTGAATAAGAAAAAAATAACAAAAATAATATGGTGAAGCAAGCAAGAAATTTCAGAGTTGTACCTTAAAACACACAAGATTATCCAAGAAGCACAATTACTTGAAAACACAATGTGCACAGCCTGTAGAAGATTCCTCATAAAAGAAAGTGATGCATTATGTGAAAAGCATAGATCCCATAAGAAAAGTGTGTGTGTGACTCTTGGAGTTCGATAAACACAAGATTCAAATCCTAGTAGTGATATGAAAGCTGGACCTCCGATAAGAGAATCTTAGCACAACTAAGGAAAGTCAAACCACTAGGAATCATGGGGTATTTGGTGAGTAAAGGCGGAGGCTCCCCCTCAATCAATGAATCCTTTATTTTTTTTCCTTTTTTTTTTCACATCTTTTTCTTTTCTTTCTTTTGCACATTTTTTTTTTCTTTCTTTTGCACATCTTTTCTTTTCTTTCTTTTGCACACTCATTGGCGGCTGACACGCTCAAGAGTATGGAAACCGAACCAGAGAAGCATGGATATAATAAGGATGGCCTGGTAGGTGACTCTGAGGTAGCCTTTTCCTCATGCCTGGACTACAAAGAATAGAAGGGAAAGCCATGGAGATGCAAAAAGATGGAAAATGGTTAAGAGACTCAACATCACCCATGATATGCTAGTATAGGTCAATTCCTTTAGAAAAGCAAAAGATACCATGCCAGAAGTCTACAGAAAAAAATAATCACTAAGGCGAAAGACTCCGATATTTGCTAATCCAAGAGTATGTACAGAATGAGACATACTAATCAAATAACTCACACTCCAAAATGAGTAATGACCACAGAAAGCACACACATATTAACATGTAATGGTTATTCTCATCAATTCCAATATGCACCAAGGACATCTCAAAAAATTCAAGCTTACAAAACCATACTAAGAAAATCTTTTTGGATTTTTTTTTTCATTTTTTTTTTTAACCAAAGCAAGACAAAAAACGAACATGCACACATTTTTTTTTTTTTTTTATTTTTTATAGAAAACAAAACATGTCAGAAAACGAACAAGCACACATTTTTTTCTCATTAAAAAAATACACAGAAACCCAAAAACTAAAACAAATAAACAAATTAACACAAGTCAAGTTTTCTCACCCAAACCTTTTTGGTCTTAACAAAATCAGGTCTAGCGGTCTTGGTAAATGTCGTGGCATTGTGAACACCCTTATGAATCTTGGTATTCTGCCTAGACATGTAAGGTTGTCTCCTAACCCAAAAAGTATTTGAATTTCTACCCTTTTGAGACACTCTCCCATGTAACTTATAACAATAAGGGCAAATATGACCATGCATACCACAATGATGACAGATAAAAACAGGTTGTACCTTCTTTTCTTTTACCTTACCAACTCTAGGGAGTTTGAGAAGTCTTTCCTCTTGTTGAATCTTTTATCCTCCCTTTCCTTGAGTTCTTGTATCATGGGATGTGGAAGCACTCTGTTTTTGCTCTCTCTTATCTCCAAAGCCAATGCCACTCTTGTCTGAACAGATTTGTTGAGACCCAATGATATTCGCCAAAGTCTTTGATCCTTTGTTCCAAAGACCAATGGTAACCATGGCACACTTGAGCTCTTCCTCTTTCTTGATCATTAGTTCTTCCAAGGCAACTTGTGATATCTCGAGAGATTCAATCTTTTCTACATACATGGCAGGAGTTTCCTGTAGCTCATTCCTCTCTGTCTCACAAGTCAACAGTTTTGCACAAAGAACTTGTTGATCATCAGATATCTTGATGGCATTGATCCTAGCCTCGGAAATCTCCTCCTTAAGTTTGACATTCTCACTTTCACATGTTTTGAGTTTCTTTGTGAGTTTGTCATTCAACTTGAATAAGTTAAGAGACTCCTTATACAACTTTTCATAAGCTTGCTTAAGCTCTTCATGATCACTCTCCGAGGATTCATCATCAGTGGTATTCTCAACTGACATCTTCGGAGACTCTGTTTGTCCTTCAGTTTCAGAAGCCACCATGAAAGCAAGGAATTGCTTATGTCCCTCTTCGCCTTGATCTTCGTTGTCACTGTCATCTTCATCAGATTCTGATTCATCATCCCAAGTGACGGTGAGGGCTTTTTTCTTCCTCAAACGAGTGGGGCATTCTGAAGCAAAGTGGCCAAATCCTTGGCATTCATAGCATTGAACACTTTCAGAGTTCCCTTGTATCTTTCCTTTCTCCTTCTTGGCTATAGGACTAATTTTGAGTTTATCTTTGCCTTTAGATTTATGAGTATGAGTAGATTTCAAAAGATTAGGATTCTTTTTCAAAAAGGATTTTTTAAATTGTTTAACGAAAGCAGCCATAATCTTGGAATCTATCCACAATCCTCATCAGAATCCTCTACCACTTTATGAGCACTACTAAAAGCAAAATCTTTTTGTTTCTTTTTGAAATTTCTATGTGCCTCATAAGTTTGGAGATTTCCAACCAACTGATCCAGCTTGAGGGTGTCAACATCTTGAGCCTCCTCAATTGCCGTAACTTTTGGTTGGAACCGATCGGGCAAGGATCTCAAAATTTTTCCCACAACTTTGGATTTTGGTATTTTTTCACCTAAATTGAAGCTGGAATTTACAATGTCACTCAACTTCGCATAAAATTCATCAAAGGTCTCACTATCTTTCATAGAAATGTTTTCGAAACTGGATGTGAGCCTTTGGAGTTTTGAGCGTTTAACAGAAGGAGTGCCCTCGTGAATAGTTTGTAAGATATCCCAAGCCTCTTTTATGACTTCACAATTGCAAATACGGCTAAACTCTTCAGGTGTGACAGCGCAAAAGAAAGAATTGATAGCTTTACTATTCCAGCTACTATTTTGGTAATCAGTTGTGTCCCACTTATCAATTGGTTTGGGGAAAGTTATTCCATCAACAGTGATTGTTGGTTCAGTCCACCCATTCATGACGGATTACCAAACTTTTTCATCAATAAATTTTAAAAAAGATCTCATCCGGGCTTTCCAAAAAGAATAATTTGATCTGTCAAGTAGGGGTGGTCGAACCATAGAATTTCCCTCACGAATTGAATCCATTATCACAAATCAAATAAGATCTCGTTCTAAAAGAATTTTTTTTAAAAAAAATAGAATGACCCGCTCTGATACCAATTGAAAAATCTAGAAACCCTAGATGTTGATTTGTGATTATGTACCAATTTTAAGCAGTAAAAAACAATCCCAATCAAACAATCAAGACAAATCGACACAACGATTTTTACGTGGAAAAACCACAATTGGACACCTCCAACTGTGATAAAAAACCACGGGCAACAGCCACAAGACAATCCACTAAGAAGATATAAAGGAATTACACAGGTATACTCTCAATTACCTAGCGCATCCACAACGCCTAATTGAACCAACCTCTATATGCCTCTTCCAACCCCATCTTCACCTCGGAATTATCTTTCCAAAGAGCCACTCCAGGATCCACCGAAGCTCCAGGCTCGAATTCTTCAGACTCCACCGAAGAACCACTCTCTCTTTTGTGTATAACAAACCAAACCTTTGATGTACTCTCTTTAAACCATGAGTTGAATACTCAATAAAAACATCAAAGAAACTAGCAAAATATCTCCAGATATAAACCTTAAGATCCAAAAAGAAGATCTGGAGAAGTTCTTCTAGTGTTGGGAGAAAACCAACTATTTATAGAAAACCAAAGCAATCCTGATTTTAGAAAAAAAACCAACTCCTTAATGAATCTGGAAATCTGGGATCACGCGGTCCGCTCGAGCGTGGGAATGCCCGCTCGAGCGGAGACTTCAAATTCCGTGATTTCATATAGGCTCCACGCTCGAGCAGACATTTCCATGCTCGAGCGGCGAATCACACCGTCCAGCACTTTTTCAGGCATAACAGAGATACTGTGAGCTCGCAAACCCCGCTCGAGCGCCCCTTTCCCCGCTCGAACGGGAATGCCAAAACTGGAAAAACTGGAAAAGTATAACATGATCGGACAGGCAACTTTGAATGCATTTTTGCATTTTGCTTCGGGTCGCGAGCTGACCGGACAGCTCGACCCCCGTCATAATCAGAGAAGTGGCAATCTTGAAAGCATTAACATCACAAACTTCTCTGCAAGGCTCGATTCGGGTTGGATTCGCATCTAATAGACTCATAGCCTCACTGAAAATAAAATGCGAATAAATTACAACTCAAAGGAGTTTTGTCAAACGGGGTTGCCAAAAATAAAAACCTAACAAATTGAATTATAAAATGAATAGATAAAAAAAAACAGAGAAAACATAGTGCACTTATACCAGGAACCAAATTAGATTCATCAGTGCCAATGATGCAATGAGGAGGATACGGATGTTCGAGTTTTCCAGGATAATGGGAATCAATAAATACAAGAACTTGCCATTTCTTGTTGCAAAACACTTTCCAGTCTTGCTGATTCATCAATCATTTCATTGATCTGACTGTTGGGCTCTGTGGGTGTCTGAAAAAAACACTCAACCAACTAAACACAAACTCAACCATCATAACATAACAACTCAGTTTCTGACCACAAAGAAAACCAAACAATCTGTGTCGTGTTAAAAACCCATTTGAGATTAGCTGGTTTTGTGAACAAGCTAAACTTGAATAGATTTTAAAATTGCTAAGCTTTTTAAGCCAAGTTTAAACAATCTGCTGTACAAGCGGGTTAGCAAATGGGGACAAAATTGCTTGAATATTCTTCCATCTAGCGGAGATACTCGTTTATTTAGTATTGCACTATCAATAGCAGTCATATATCTATTTTATCAACTTATTCAGTAATTTTTTTTGGCTATCGTCTTATTCTGGCTTGTGTTGGTTTGAAGAGAACAGCAAGCTACACCTGAAAAGCCAAGGTCTGAAAATTATGTAGTTACAATTATCAAACCAAATTAATTTTTCATAACTAATCTACACATATAAACTTTAAACTTAGAAGATGAAGAAGTTGATTATCAAAGAAGGCCATGTTAGACTGATGGTCTAATCCATATTAATTTGAAGTAAAGAAAAATCTATCCATTACAAAATAATTGAAACCGGGTAATAATGAAAAGATAAAGAGAGATTGGAGGAGAGAGACCAGATTTCCAGCTCCAATGGTGCAGAAGCCATTGATGATGTTGACAAGAACTAAACCAGTCTTGACATCTTCAGATAAAACTACTGATTCTTCCTCAAATGGAATTTCATTCTTCAAAAGATCTACTGTCTTCAATACCATCTTTCAAAACCCAAAAAACAGAACCACAAAACAATTCACAGAGCAATTTAATAATTCAACTGTCAAGTGACTGCATTCAGACTTAAACGTCTAGAGTTTTTACAATTACACAAAGCAATGGGCCTATTTTTCCACTCTAAATTTGAATTACTATATAAATATTTATGTACTGAACATCAAAGGAGGAAATGTTTACCTCAACATTGCCCCTTCTAATCTGCATATTAAGAATCAACCACAAGTTAGATTTGATAATATGCATTCCATTTTCTAATATTAGCATTGAATTGACTAGTCAATTTAAAATAGATTAAACAAAGTTTGTGAAACAAATGGAAAGGTTTTTAAAGCCAATTCACAGAAATGAGGTCAATCAACGAGGCAAGTATCCTTCTATTTACTCGTTTACCCATTCTGCAAATTCATGCCAAATATCTGATCAGCCCAATTATTATTATTATTATTATTATTATTATTATTATTATTATTATTATTATTATTATTATTATTACTATTACTTTTGATAAATAAAAATAGTCAACAGCAAATATAAGTTCTTATAAGTTTTTTTGTTTAGGAATTTTTCTGTAATCCTCTTGATAAATAGCAAGCTATTAGAAAAGCATCAAAAGGGGAAGGACTCAATATCTGATCTTCCCGTTTCTCTTTTCCAATACTAATCATGCTACACATGCAATGTCAGTTTGGATGTATTTGTTACCACCATCAGAAATAATAAAAAATTTATAGTAGGAGCAGAGGTATAAAAAAATGACATGGAAATTCTCACATTTAAGCAAATTTGTGGAAGCCACACGCCCATGTAGATGGCTGCCATTCCCCAACCAAGGATGGTCCAAATTTTACTGCTCCCTATGCTTCCAGTTTCTTGCAATAAACTACTGCTTACCTACAATTACAGTGAGAATCAAATCATGAGAATGATTGACTATCAATTTTCCAATATTTTCTTTATCATCTATTTTGCAAAAATAAATAAATAAATACATATATATATATCCTGTGGAGTCTAGAGGGGGAGGCTTTAGATAGAATTATAGCTGGCGATAGTTCAAGAGTGCAGTTTTTTCGAGGACAAAAAGGTTGTCACATCATCCATCCAAGTAGTACAACTATTAGGTCACTTAACAATGACTACATCAAAAGATGATCACTAAATACCAAGTTACAAAAGAATTATTTAATGATAACCTGTTAGTTTTCCCAATAGGACAAACTATAGGACTTAATATTCTGCACAGATAATGAGAATAATAAACCATCAAATTGATTATGAACATAAGGAGACCATATTGCTTTGAGACTAATGTATTTTTGATTGTGACTATTACCAAATAAAAGAAACTAACTTGATGTTTTTTCTACTTGTAAAGGCTTTCTTCCTACTTGTATCACAACCCCTCGGTTTGGCTCTTCAAAAACTCTAGAGGTTTAAGTCTGAATGCAGCCACTGATCAAGTTCTAGTTTGAGGCTTGATATTTCTCTTTGATACTTTTTAATCAAAAACTTTTTCATCAATAATCTGGAAGAAGAGAGATTTTATAAATCAGCAAACAGTGAACTGTATATAAAGTGAATTCTTCTTGAAATCTAGCGAATGGCTCCCTTGTGGGTTGGGGGGGTCTTGTCTTTACCATATTTTTAAGTGATGGTGGTGGTTTGATAGCAAATGGTTGAGATTTACCCCCCCCCCCAAAAAAAAAAAGAATGAACAACAAATAGACTCAATAACCATCATTAGTTGCAGACACAATAACAATAGTGAATATATTTGACTCTTTAGCTGTAACACCAGCATATTCAAGTTTCTGTTATAAAAATTTCTGATCATATCTTGGAAGGAACATATTAAAGAAAGACTTGAGTTAAACAACTTCAAAAAATAAATAAATAAATAAATAAATAAAGTTAAGACTTCAGAGATGTTACTCCTTCCCAGCTAATGGATTCGACCAAATAAGAATAATTACAGTGGGATCAGGCATAGCCTTGCAGTTCCAAATAGGAATAATTACAGTGTGATCTTTCTGACCCAAAATATAAAATATATAATGATTCCCAGATTTGTTTCAGTGTTTCATGGATTTAACTCATAAAGAATTGTATGTAGAAATTTTTTTCTTTCAAATCATCTCAATATCAGGAAACCAGCATTCAAGAAAATATATAATAGAGAACTTTATAATTGAGAACTTTATTATTTCATCATGACCTTTCTAATGAAAATCACAAGCAAAGTGTGCGTCCTCTGCCATTTCAATATTAAAATGTAAGATTTACAAACAAAAGTAAAGGGCCGTTTATGACAAACAAGTCACTTAACAAATAACAAGCTATGCATCAAAATCTTTAGTCTATAGTTGCCTAGTTACTTCATATTCATGCTTGATAACAGTCCAACCTGATAATGACTATTCTTAGTATCAAAATAACCATTTAGTCAAGTTTGTTTGACAGCAAACTAAAAATGTGGGTGAATCTTCAAATGTCCAGAACATTTATCTCCAAAAATGGAGCATTTGATATTTCTCATAACAATATCAAGAGGATGTCAGGAAAGATAAGGGGAGCTAATATTATAGACAACAAAAAGATTGTGAGATAGATGATTACATAATTCACTACAACTATTTTTCACATTATTATCATTAAGGGTGCACAAGATCCCATGGTAGACACAGATAACACCCCTTTCAGATTAGCAGAAAATACTACACTGATAAAAGTTTATTTTACAGTATAAGTTTCATCATCATTTTTATTTTCCAGTGTTTGGCTAAAAATTAAAAGATAGAATAAAAATAACAAAATTTTTCCATTGACACATTTCATCGAACATTTGACATGCAAGGAAAATAGTACAATAAGCATCACAATATCAACAAGCTACTCCAACAACAACAACAAAAAAAATCCACGAAAAAAATTTATGTTAGTAGGATAAGAATCACAACATCAAGAATACTAACCTCAACTACAAATTGGTCATCATCAATATGCATAAGAGAGCACCAACAAACTAGTCACCAGCACCAATTTTAGAAACTGTTTTGACATTTTCTATAAGGAAAATGTGATAGAGTGACAAAGATAATGAGATTCAATTAAAAACAGAGAGAGAGAGAGAGAGAGAGAGAGAGAGAGAGAGAGGTCCAAATCTCATAGAGCAATGAAGAGAATACGTGAAATTCAATCGGAGAGATTGAGAAAGCAGATTTGATATTACCATAATAGCAGATCAGAGAGACAAAGAGAGCATATCTGATTGGATAGAGAGCAGATCTGAGAATAAGATCTACATCTCTACGTCGTTGAGCTTGCTTCTACTCACTATTGCTAACTGTCACGACCCAAACCCGCCCCCATTGGTTTAGTATCGTAACTGGCCAGTAATCCTTGGATTCCCAAAAGCCTCTTGACATATTAACATAAAGTTAGGGGCTGCGAAAGCAAATATACAAAATATAAATACAGTCCATTGAGCCATGAAGACATACATGATACGCATCATTTAAAACTTTTACAAACTTATGAGTGACGTTGTGAGATATAACCTTTACAAATCACTCCTAGTAGTATATTAACAGAAAACTTGTCCAAAAGCTTTGCAACAAACAAAGTCTAACATGATTACAAAAACAATCACAAATCCTGACTTCAGTCGGAACCTCCTCGGGAGGCACAAAGGTTGGCTGATAAAAATTACAACGTAGGCCGTCAACTCTGGGTCTGGTCACGAGCTTGCTCACCTACATACATAATATAAATAGTGAGCTAAAGCCCAGTGAATAATAATGGGGTAAAGATTTTACTGAATGATGTCCATGCAGAAACAAAGTCTTGTACATAATCGGATGTCATAACCGAGCAGATTCATAGGCATAGTTACATTTGTATTCAAAACTTGTACATGTATCATATCATAGCACGTGACACATCCATTAGTATTAACAAATCTGATGACCCACAAGGGACTGCCATGAAGGCTTTCTGATGACTCATGTGCACAGAGGCGTTTCCGATGACCCATAAAGGGACCTAATGACCCATAAAGGGACGCATATCATATGATGCTAAGAATGCCATGAATAACTTTCAGAATTTTGGACAATCATTCATTCATTTAAAACATAGCGTAGCATTTCAGAAAACTAATCATTTCATGTCAGAGCGTTCAGAAAGTATTTAACATTAAACATAACTTTACAAAGTTATTACTCACAGATAATTGGTAGCTCCAATTAGATGGAAAAGTGGGCAATTCGCTTATCTTGAGGCACGTGACTTATATAACATGGCAGATTCATACATTGAAACATACGCTCGATTGCACGTAACTTATTTCGTTTGTTCTTAGTGTGTTTTTCGCCTTTAACCTCATTATGGAGTCTTAATCATGGCCTAGGAATGCCTAGGATAGAATGTGGATGCAAAAAAAAATGTATTTGAAACACTTAGCCAAAATTTTACTGAAACAGGGGTCTTGCTCGAGCGTGGCTTTCTTCGCTCGAGCGGACATGCCAAATGTGAGTGGTCGCTCGAGCGTAGACTCCTTCGCTCGAGCGGTCTACAAAATGTGAAAAAGTTCTGGTTGCAAGAAATCTCGGTTCGATGCTCGCTCAACGCTCACTCGAGCGTGAGACACAAGTCCTCACTCAAGCGTAAGTCTTGTCGCTCGAGCGTGCTTCTACACACACAAAGTTCTGAGAGCAAGCAATTTACGCTCAAGCCAGCCTTTTGTCGCTCGAGCGAAATTATGAAAATAAACGTGGTCGCTCGAGCGTGGAAACAAAATTCTGGGTTTTCCAAATTTGCTCCCAAGCTTCAAGACATGAATTCAACACTTCAAAACTCATCCTCTTTGGCCAAAATTCTGGAAAACATTTAGAGACTCGCAAAACATCATGGTTTAAAGATCAATTTATGAAATCAAAGCCCAAAAGCATGCTAATTGTACACAAAATCAACTTAATACTTTATGAATGTCTCAAGAATATAACATGCATGACTTCTCTTGAACTCTACTACTTCAAAACATTATCAAACTTGGTAACTTGATAGAAAACATGATGAATTCCCAAAATATAAATGAGATGAACACATGCATGAAAGAATTCTTTGAAATCATGCTCAATTTGTGAAGAAATGAACATGCATGCATGGTATGGCCTAATTCTTCTCACTTCTAATGCAATTCCCTCATGAATTCACTTAATCCACTAGTGATCTTGTAGAATCTAATTCAATTACTCAATTAAGAGTTTAGTCCCTTACCTAGAGGCTTGAATCTACAAGAGTTGAAGTTGAGATCCTCAAATCTTCTTCAACTGACAACAATTCCTAGCACTTCTTTTGGTTTGAGCTCAAATTCTCAAGTCTTGGACCAAATCCCCCTACTCTCTCTCTCTCTCTCTCTCTCTCTCTCTCTCTCTCATGATTGCACCAACAAAAGAGTGAATAGGGAGTTTATGGGTGCACAATGAAGCCCACTAATGCCTTAATTAGGCTTGGGAAAAAGTGTGTTCAATTAAGGTTAATTAGGTGGACATTAATTTAATCTAATTTAATCGTTCCAAATTGACTTCTAATTAAACTTACCGTAAAATCCTATAAATCCTAATTAACATATAAATCAAGTCAATTTCTGAGCCGGATGCCGATAAGGCCTTCAATTCGCAAATCGAAATCAAAACATGAACAAATCTTTTTACATCAACAGATAAAAATGCATTTAAAGCAATACACTCATGTAATTCATTTAGAATTTCATCTTAATCATTTACTTAGCATGTTTAATCATGAATTAACGCTAATCATGGGTCAGTGTTGTTACACTAACGATCCAGATCCAACGATGCTTGCTTATCCTGTACGTTATCAGAGACATTAACACGGCACTCAAAACCCTAGAAAAATCGATTCGAAAAGAGAAAATACAAACCAGAAGAAAAGAAACTGGAAATCAACTATAAATCATTAGTTTAAGCCATAAAAGTCCACAGATCTTGTGTGAATGTAGCAAATCCATATCAAAAAACTCTTACCTTCAGTCCTAGATCGACTTAGATAAGAGGGATTCAAACGATATTATAGACAAACGCTCAAATCAAGTGTAGAACAAGAATTTCCAGATCATACAACCAAAGAATCGATGGAGATCTGTAACGCCCTCAAAATGAACCCAACGAATGCACAATATTGACATGCATTGATATAAGAAAACAAACCATTGTTCCATTCATCAGAGTATTCTTACTAAAAAGACATTACATGTAACATCGAAAATAAGTGCCCTACGGGCTTACAACTTTCCAAGCTAACACTTGGACACAAAAGTCTGAGTACTAACTCAATTACACATTAAGCCCTTGGCTTGAGTTTACATGCAATATCAAAATAAAACAAAATAACAACTAACTAAGCAGAGTCTTCAACTCCAAATCCTCCCAAGCTAAGTCCTTGGAGGTAGCATATCACCTGGACCTGAAAATGATGTTCCCGTATAGGGTGAGCCACAGCCCAGCAGAAATACACTAAACCAAATATACGAAATGACTAAAGCAATAGCATTTGACAGATGGTTAACACTTATAAATCCATTATATCATTATACAGTTTCATGACAATAATGTCCATGATATGTTTCACTTTCCATTATTATTCAACTTTCCAATTATACAAACATGGCTCAGAACCTGGCCAAACAATATAATGAGACTACATATCATATTAACATTACTTCTAATATCAACAATTTAAGTGAGACTAAGACTCAACCTAAAACACTTCCATAAATCGATAAGTACACATATATGCTGTACTAATACACTTCCATACATCAATAAGTACACAAATTTGCTGTACTAATGGAGTCCATCCCCTTTCTCCTCCCAAACAGGTTTGAGAGTCCATCCCCTATCTTCCCTCAAACCATGGAGTACATCCCCTATCTCCTCCCAAACAATATGCATATACAATGTATTTAACACTTGTCATATACAATATTCAATCAATACACGTATTTGCTGTATTAATTCAACTGTCATATTCAATGACTTACTCAATGTGATTAGTTTCAGTTTTCCCTAATCAGCATGCAATGTCTACAACAATCACGACTATCCTCCACCGATAGCCCAAAACAGTTATTTCTAAACAGGAAATAAATGCATCAACAAACATAAACTCAACATTTTCATAGGTGAGTGATTAAACTATCCAACCACACCATTTAATCTCATAATTCCCCAATTTCAAGAATTAAACTTAATTCCACATTTTTCTCTAAATTAATTGTGCAAATTAATTTATTACAACAATTAGGGCTTTTCCCCCTTTCCTCAAAATTAACCCTAAGGTTCAATTTTCTCAATTTAATACTATCAATGTCATTTTTCATGACTTCCAAACACATGAGTTTAATATATAAAAATTGCCTTTTTCTCAAATTATAAATCAAACCCTAAAAATTACCAAACGATACCAACATATCAAAATGACCAAAACTTAGGACAAAACCTATAATATGGAGTAGGGTATCCCTACCTCGAAGCGAAGAACTCAAATGAAGAAGATGGCGGAAACCCAAGGTGCTCCAAATCCACTATTGCTCAGATTAAAACGAAGCCCAAGTCACCCTCTATCTTTTATACAAAGAGCTTAGGGTAGAAACACACTAAAAGGAGATGAAACCTAAGAGAGAAGGTGAGTGGAGGGAGAGAGAACACGGACCTAGGGTTTTTAAAACAAAAGAGGCTGAAAAAAGATGTTTAAAACCGCTGCTGCGTATTTAAATATAACAAGCTCGCTCGAGCGACCAGACACAAGAAATCTCGCTCGAGCGAAGAAGGTCTCGCTCGAGCCAAAAACTCGAAGCTTCAGGTCTGCAACCCAGAAGCACGCTCGAGTGACAGAATGCTCGCTCGAGCGAAGAACTCGAAAACATACACCTTGCTCGCTCGAGCGAAGGAAAGCTCGCTCGAGCCAAGAAAAGCAACTCTCAGGTCTATACCCAGACGCAGTCGCTCGCTCGAGCGAAGAAACGCTGGCTCGAGCAACGAACCAAAAACAAAGAGCTCGCTCGAGCGACAAACTGCTCGCTCGAGCGAAGGACCAAAATTCTGGGCAGCAACCCTTTGCTCCCAAACACTCCCAACCAGTAACAAACCTGCCCAATACATCCCATAACTCAAAAACAAATAATTAAAGGATGACAACAACAAATATATATTAACAGGATCCACGGAACCTAAGTCTGGATACAACAACCAAATGGGGAAAGACCGGGGTCGCTATAACCTCCCCCCCTTAAAGAATTTCGTCCCCGAAATTAAGTACAAGTTTTCAAAAACAGGTTTGTTTCTCAATTTCCAACAATATGATATTACAATAATCAATAACTTGACCCATAACTGGTCATTCCATCTCTTATCAAGAGGCATCTCACAATATGTAAAACAACATATATTTCAACCTGCATTATCATTATGCAATTTCTTTTTTTTAATTTCCACAGTTTTCAATATACATGATTCCCATTTCCATATCATATTCAATTTCATGATATAACTCTATTTCTATAACATATTAAACATATGCAATGTTATAACAAACTTCCAATTCTAGGCAAGTTTCAAGATTCTTCCATTAAACCAAAACATTCTCAATGTTTTACAACTCAAGACATATATAATGCTCTTAAAGTTAAATAATATTACAGAATCTCAATACATGATTACACATCAACAAATATGTCCGGATATTTCTCACGGACTTCCAACTCATGTTCCCAAGTGGCTTCCTCCATTCCGTGATGTTTCCACATAACTTTTACCAAGGGAATGGTCTTGCCTCGCAAGACTTGATCCCGCCTATCCAAGACCTGAACCGGCCTCTCCTCATACGAGGCATCCTCATCTACCTCTAAGTCGGTTCAATCCAATACATGCGATGGATCCGGCTCATACTTCCGAAACATACTCACATGAAACACGTCATGAACTCCGGAAAACTGCGGCGGCAAAGCTAAACGATAAGCAACCTCGCCAATCCTTTCAAGGATCTCAAAAGGGCCAATAAACCGAGGGGACAACTTCCCACTCTTCCCAAACCTCATCAATCCCCGCCTAGGTGATATCTTTAGAAAGACATGATCACCCACCTCAAATACCAAAGGTCTCCTCCTACAGTCGGCATATGATTTCTGACGACGCTAGGCTGTAACAAGCCTCCTACGGATAAGCTCAACTTTCTCCGTCGTTTCCCTCACCAACTCCGGACCCAACAAAAGTGCATCACCCACCTCGGCCCAACAAACTAGAGACCTACACGGTCGGCCATACAAGGCCTCAAACAGTGCCATACCGATACTAGACTGGAAACTGTTGTTGTAGGCAAACTCCACCGAAGGCAAGTGCCTCTCCCACGACTCGCTAAAATCAAGAACACAACCCCGAAGCATATCCTCAAGGATCTGAATAGTACGCTCGGACTGCCCGTCAGTCTGAGGATGATAAGCCATGCTAAAGGTCAACTTAGTGCCCAAGGCACTCTGCAAACTCTACCACAACCTGGCAGTAAAACAAGGATCTCTATCTGAGAGGATCGTCACTGGGACCCCGTGCAACCTCACTATGTCCCGAATATACAAGTCGGCAGGATGATCTACCGAGTCTCTCACGCGCATCGAAATAAAGTGCGCCGACTTAGTCAACTGGTCTACAATCACCCAAATAGCATCACTACCTCGCTGAGTCCTCGGAAGACCTACAACGAAGTCCATAGTGACATGCTCCCACTTCCACTCGGCAATAGGCAAGGGTTGCAACAAACCCGCTGGCCTCTGATGCTCGGCCTTCACTTGCTGACAAGTAAGGCACTTAGACACGAAAACTGCCACATCTCTCTTCATACCCCTCCACCAAAACTGGCGGCCCAAATCTCTATACATCTTGGTGCCCCCTGGATGCACTGCAAGACGTGAATGATGAAACTCTCGGAGTACCTCCTCTCGGTAAGACTCCGGCACAAACAAATGGTCTCGGTATCTCACACTCAAGTCGGGATACACAGACAAACCCTTCTCAACCTTCCCATTGGAGATCTTCTCTCGGAGGGATTCTACCTCAAGGTCACCTCTCTGTGCCTCTAACACTCTGGTCACGAGTGTAGGCTAGGTTTAGGGGTGGATGATACTCATGTTGTAGGGATTTGGGAAATGGGTGGAATAGGTAAGACTACTATTTCCAGAGCTGTTTATGACTGTATCTCTTGCCAATTTGAAGGTTACAGCTTTATTGAGAATGTTAGAGAAGTTTCAAAAAAATGTGGTTTACAAACTTTGCAAGAACAACTCATTTCTGAAATCTTAATGGAAAAGGATTTGAAAGTAGGAAGTGATGGTTGTTCAGTACATATGATAAGGAACATGGTATGTCATAAAAAAGTTCTTATCGTGCTTGATGATGTAGATGAATCAACCAAACTCGAAAAATTGGTAGGAGAGCACGATTGGTTCGGTTTTGGAAGTAGAATCATTATAACGACTCGAAATCAACATGCGTTAACTAGATATGGCATAACACATATTTATAAGGTCGAGGAATTAAGAGAAGATGAAGCTACAAAACTCTTCGAATCGAAAGCCTTCCAAAAATACCAGCAAGTGGGAGGCTATGGAGAGCTTGTACGTCGTGCAGTAAAGTATGCTAAAGGAGTTCCTTTAGCTCTCAAAGTTTTAGGTTCTTTTCTTTGTGGCCGAAACAAAGATGAATGAGAAAGTTCATTAAAAAGACTAAAAGAAAGCCCTATGGAGGAAGTTCATGAAGCACTTAGAATAAGTTACGATGCATTGTGAAAAATCTAGAAATCCCGTAGATGTTGATTTGTGATTATGTATCAATTTTAAGCAGTATATAACAATCCCAATCAAACAATCAAGATAAATCGACACAACGATTTAACGTGGAAAAACCACAATTGGATACCTCCAATTGTGATAAAAAAAACCACGGGCAACAGCCACAAAACAATCCACTAAGAAGATATAAAGGAATTACACAGGTATACTCTCAATTACGTAGCGAATCCACGCCCGAATTGAACCAACCCCTATGTGCCTCTTCCAACCCCGTCTTCACCTCGGAATTGTCTTGACGATGAGCCACTCCAGAATCCACCGAAGAACAACTCTCTCTTTTGTGTAGAACAAACAAATAATCCTTTGATGTATACTCTTTAAACCATGAGTTGAATACTCAAAAAAAAACATCAAAGAAAACTAGCAAAATATCCCCAGATATAAACCCTAGAACCCAAAAAGAAGATCTGGAGGAGTAAGTAAAGTTTTGGGAGAAAACCAACTACTTATAGAAATCCAAAGTAATCCTAGTTTTGGAAGAAAACCAATTCCTTATAGAAATCCGGATTTTGAAGCTCGCTCGAGCGAAGCTTCTCTCGCTCGAGCGAGAACCTTAACTCGCGTGATTTCCACTAGTGCCTTCGCTCGAGCCACGAACCCTTCGCTTGAGCGAACAATGAGCTCTTTTAGGTTTTTGTATAGACGCAATCCTTCACTCGAGTGAGGACTTCTTCGCTCGAGCGAGCAAGGGCTGACAGCCAACTTTGAATGCAATTTTGCATTTTGCTTCAGGCGCGAGCTGACCGGGCAGCTCGACCCCGTCCTCATCAGCGAAGTGGCACTCTTGAAAGCATTAACATCACAAACTTCTCTGCAAGGCTCGATTCGGGTTGGATTCGCATCTAATAAACTCATAGCCTCACTGAAATAAAAGTGTGAAAACAAATACAACTGAAAGGAGTTTTGTCAAACGGGATTGCCAAGAATAAAAACCTAACAATCTCTCCCTCTGGCAATGCCATGACAAAACACACCTAACAAATAAAATCCTAAACACCCCAACCCATTACAGCTAACAAAAACAAACTTCTTTCTGACGGTCAAGATCTGCAAAACAACTATTAATGCCACAACGGTCAAGATCTGCAAAACAACTATGAATGCCACAACGGTCAAGATCTGCAAAACAACTATTAATGTCATAATCTCCAAAACAACTATTAGTCCCACAAGAGTAAAAAAAACAATAAACATATGACTAGATTATCTTGAAGCATGAGATAAAAAAATGAATAGATGGGACTTGACAACTTTCTCCCCCTTTTTGTCACGAATTGACAAAGGAAGCTCAATCAACTAAAGCAAGATCAAAAACCACACAAGCAATGATATGATGATGGAAATATCAGGAGCATGCAAGAAAGAAATAATAAAGAAGCAGTGCATAGCAATATGCAAACCAACTAAAGCCAATCTCCCTTTCACTCAAAGCAACCACAAACACTATACAGAAAATAATGAACAAGAAGAAACCGACAAAAATAATATGGTGGAGCAAGCAAGAAATCTCAGATTTGTACCTTAGAGAACACAAGATTATCCAAGAAGCATAATTACTTGAAAACACAATGTGCACAGCCTCTAAAAGATTCCTCACAAAAGAAAGTAATGCATTATGTGAAAAGCATAGATCCCATGATAAAAGTGTGTGTGTGACTCTTGGAGTTTGACAAACACTAGATTCAAATCCTAGTAGTGATATGAAAGCTGGACCTCTGACAAGAGAATCTAAGCACAACTAAGGAAAGTCAAACCACTAGGAATCAAGGAATATTTGGTGAGTAAAGGCGGAGGCTCCCCCTCAATCAATGAATCCTTTATTTTTTTTCCTTTTTTTTCACATCTTTTTTTTCTTTCTTTTGCACAACTTTTTTTTTGTTTCTTTCTTTTGCACATTTTTTTTTCTTTTCTTTTGCACAGTTTTTTCTTTCTTTTGCACACTCATTGGCGGCTGACATGCTCAAGAGTATGGAAACTGAACCAGAGAAGCATAGATATAATAAGGATGGCTTGGTTGGTGACTCTGAGGTAGCCTTTGCCTCATGCCTGGATTACAAAGAACAGAGGGGAAAGCCGTGGAGATGCAAAAAGATGGAAGATGGTTAAGAGACTCAACATCACCCATGATATGCTAGTATAGGTCAATTCCTTTAGAAAAGCAAAAGATACAAAGCCAGAAGTCCATAGAAAAAAAATAATCACTAAGGTGGAAGACTTCGATATTTGCTAATCCAAGAGTGTGTACAGAATGAGACATACTAATCAAAGAACACACACTCCGAAATGAGTAATGACCACAGAAAACACACACATATTAACATGTAATGGATATTCTCATCAATTCCAATATACACCAAGGACCACTCAAAAATTTCAAGCTTGCAAAACCATACTAAGACAATCTTTTTGGTTTTTTTTTTTTTTCATTTTTTTTTTCTTAACCAAAGCAAGACAAAAAACAAACAAGCACACTTTTTTTTTTCAGTAACAAAAACACACAGAAACCCAAAAGCTAAAACAAATAAACAAATTAACACAAGTCAAGTTTTCTCACCCAAACCGCTTTAATATAAACAAAGTTGTGAGCATTGCGGTTCTTGGGTGGTGTCTTGACGTTGTGGTTCCCTTTACTTTCAATGAGAACTCGTCTCGACTTGGTTTCCAACTTCCTATTTCTAGATCTAGGCAAATACACTCTCCCATGCAACTTATAACAATAAGGGCGAATATGACCATGCATACCACAATGATGACAAATAAAAACAGAGTGTACCTTCTTTTCTTTGGCCTTACCAACTCTAGGAAGTTTGAGTAGTCCATTCTCATGTTGAGTATTTTGTTCTCCCTTTCCTTGAGTTCTTGTATCATGAGATGTGGAAGCACTCTGCTTTTGCTCTTTCTTACCTCCAAAGCCAATGCCACTCTTGTCAGAACAAATTTGTTGAAACCCAATAATATTGTCCAAAGTCTTTGATCCTTTGTTCCAAAGACCAATGGTAGCCATAGCACACTTGAGCTCTTCCTCTTTCTTGATCATTAGTTCTTCCAAAGCAACTTGAGACATCTCGAGAGATTCAATCTTTTCTTCATATGTTGCATAGATTTGCTATAGCTCATTCCTCTCTGCCTCACAAGTCAACAGTTTTGCACAAAGAGCTTGTCGATCATTAGCTATCTTGATGGCATCAATCCTAGCCCCGGAAATCTCCTCCTTTAGTTTGACATTCTCACTTTCACATGCTTTGAGTTTCATAGTGAGTTTGTCATTCAATTTAGATAAGTTAAGAGATTCCTTATACAACTTTTCATAAGCTTGCTCAAGCTCTTCATCATCACTCCTTGAGGATTCATCATCAGTGGCATTCTCAACCGGCCTCTTCGAATACTCTGTTCGTCCTTCAGTTTCAGAAGCTGCCATGAAAGCAAGGAATTGTTTATGTCCCTCTTCGCCTTGATCTTCGTTGTCACTTTCATCTTCATCAGATTCTGATTCATCATCCCAAGTGATAGCAAGGGCTTTCTTCATCTTCAAACGAGTGGGGCATTCTGAAGCAAAGTGGCCAAATCCTTGGCATTCATAGCATTGGACTCTTTCAGAGTTCCCTTGTATCTTTCCTTTCTCCTTCTTGGCTATAGAATTAATTTTGAGTTTATCTTTGCTTTTGGATTTATGAGTATGAGTAGAGTCCAAATGATTAGGATTCTTTTTCAAAAAAGATTTTTTAAATTGTTTTATAAAAGCATCCGTAATCTTAGAATCTATCTCACAGTCCTCATCAAAATCTTCTCCAACTCTATGAGTACTACTATAAGCAATAGTATCTTTTTGTTTCTTTTTAAAATTTCTATGTGCCTCATAAGTTTGGAGATTTCCAAATAAGTGATCTAGCTTGAGGTTGTCAACATCTTGAGCCTCCTCAATAGCCGTAACTTTTGGTTGGAACCGATCGGGTAAGGATCTCAAAATTTTTCCCACAACTTTGGATTCTGGTATTTTTTCACCTAAATTGAAGCTGGAATTTACAATGTCACTCAACTTCACATAAAATTCATCAAAGGTCTCACTATCTTTCATTAAAAGGGTTTCAAAACTAGACGTGAGCCTTTGAAGTTTTGAGCGTTTAACAGAAGGAGTGCCATCATGAATAGTTCGTAAGATATCCCAAGCCTCTTTTGCGACTTCACAATTACAAATACGACTAAACTCTTCAGGTGTGACAGCGCAAAAGAGAGAATTGATAGCTTTATTATTCCAGCTACTATTTTGGTAATCAATTGTGTCCCACTTATCAATTGGTTTGGGGAAAGTTACTCCATCAACGATAATCGTTGGTTCAGTCCACCCATACATGGCAGATTGCCAAACTTTTTCATCAATAGATTTTAAAAACGATCTCATCCGAGCTTTCCAAAAAGAATAATTGGATCCGTCAAGTAGGGGTGATCGAACCATAGAATTTCCCTCACGAATTGTATCCATTATCACAAATCAAACAAGATCTCACTCTAATAGATTTGTAAAACAAAAACAATAGAGCGACCCGCTCTGATACCAATTGAAAAATCTAGAAATCCCGTAGATGTTGATTTGTGATTATGTATCAATTTTAAGCAGTATATAACGATCCCAATCAAACAATCAAGATAAATCGACACAACGATTTAACGTGGAAAAACCACAATTGGACACCTCCAATTGTGATAAAAAACCACGGGCAACAGCCACAAAACAATCCACTAAGAAGATACAAAGGAATTACACAGGTATACTCTCAATTACCTAGCGAATCCACGCCCGAATTGAACCAACCCCTATGTGCCTCTTCCAACCCCGTCTTCACCTCGGAATTGTCTTGACGATGAGCCACTCCAGAATCCACCAAAGCTTCAGGCTTGAATTCTTCAGAATCCACCGAAGAACAACTCTCTCTTTTGTGTAGAACAAACAAATAATCCTTTGATGTATACTCTTTAAACCATGAGTTGAATACTCAAAAAAAACATCAAAGAAAACTAGCAAAATATCCCCAGATATAAACCCTAGAACCCAAAACGAAGATCTGGAGGAGTAAGTAAAGTTTTGGGAGAAAACCAACTACTTATAGAAATCCAAAGTAATCCTAGTTTTGGAAGAAAACCAATTCCTTATAGAAATCCGGATTTTGAAGCTCGCTCGAGCGAAGCGTCTCTCGCTCGAGCAAGAACCTTAACTCGCGTGATTTCCACTAGTGACTTCGCTCGAGCCACGAACCCTTCGCTCAAGCAAACAATGAGCTCTTTCAGGTTTTTGTATAGATGCAATCCTTCGCTCGTGCGAGCAAGGGCAGACAGCCAACTTTGAATGCAATTTTGCATTTTGCTTCAGGCGCGAACTGACCGGGCAGCTCGACCCCCGTCATCATCAGCGAAGCGGCACTCTTGAAAGCATTAACATCACAAACTTCTTTGCAAGGCTCGATTCGGGTTGGATTCGCATCTAATAAACTCATAGCCTCACTGAAATAAAAGTGCAAAAACAAATACAACTGAAAAGAGTTTTGTCAAACGGGATTGCCAAGAATAAAACCCTAACACATTGGATTGCCAAGAGCAGGAAATATTCTTAGATATTGCATGTTTTTTCGAAGGAATGGGCAAAAATGATGTAAACAAAATACTAGAAAGTTGTGGCTTCCACCCAATTATTGGAATAGATGTTCTTGTTAAAAATTCTCTTATAACTATCTCCGGAAATAAGTTGTTGATGCATGATTTGATACAAGAACTAGGGTGGGTGGTATATTGTTTTCCAACAATCACCTAAAGTGCCTGGAAAGCACACTAGGTTATGGCGTGATGAAGATATAAAACATGTATTGATGGACAACACGGTAAGAGGTCTTATAGAAAAGCATGAACACTCAAAACTTGTTTCATTAATAAAAGGTAGCTCTGCATGATTTTTCAGCCTTTTAATATTATTTCCTTTTTGTTTTCTTGTGGTTATTAGGGAACAAAAAAAGTGGAAGGCATAATTGTACAATATCCTGACCCAAGTGGTCTAGATTCAAAGGACTTTCAGTTTCTAAAACAATTGAAGTTGAGGCCTAAAGCTTTTGCAAAGATGTCAAACTTGAGGATTCTCAAAATTTGTTGTATGCACCTCTCAGGAGACCTCAAATATCTTTCTAAGAAGTTAAGATATCTTGATTGGTTAGGGTACCCTATGAAATACATGCCTTCCACATTACAACCAAAGCATCTTGTTGAACTTCACTTAACCTATAGCGGCATTGAACAACTTTGGGAGGGAACAATGGTATGGATATGCATTTTCTTTAATTACTTTGAATAAGGTGTAAAGTCCTTGACACAATATAATTTCTTTAATTTTTACTTTTATTTTTGTTCAACAGCATTTAGACAAGTTAAGAATCATGAATCTTAGTCACTCGACATACCTAACAAAGAGCCCAGACTTCACAAGGGTCCCAAATCTTGAAAGACTGATTCTTGAAGGCTGTACAGGTTTGCTTAATCTTCATCCATCCATTGTAGTTGTCAAAAGGCTTATTTGTTTGAACTTGAAGGACTGCAAAAATCTCAAGAGTCTTCCATGTGGCATTCAATTGGAGTATCTTGAAGTTTTTATTGTCTCCGGGTGCTCAAAGCTTGACAACATTTCAGTTAGCATGGGATATATGAGATGTTTATCAAAGCTTCGTTTAGATGGGACTAGTATCAGTGAACTTCCACGTTCAGTTAGACATCTTACCAACCTTGGTTTTATTAGTCTGAGAAATTGTAAAAACTTGAGAAGTATTCCGGACAGCATTTGTCGGTTGAAAGCTCTTGAAGATTTAAACCTCTCTGGTTGCTCCAAACTTGACAAACTACCACAAGACGTGGGTGATCTAGACTGTTTGAAAGTGCTTCGTGCAGAGTGGACTACAATTAGACAACTCCCATCCTCCATTGGACTTCGGAAGAAGCTTAAAATACTATCCTTACAAGGGTGTAAAGGAATGGCATCTAATTCATAGAGTTCTTTATTCTTGCCTTCCATTTTACGAAGAGAGAGAGAGAGAGAGAGAGAGAGAGAGAGAGAATTCCAGTGCTTTGGAACTAGCAGCTTTGTCAGGGTTAGAGTCTTTATGGAAACTGGATCTCAGTTACTGTAATTTAAAATCTATCCCCACAACCATTTCACATCTACTCATTGCGACATTTATATCTAAGTGGAAACAATATGGAAAGTTTACCTGCAAACATGAATCAACTCTCAAGGTTGTCGGGCTTGTATTTGAATGGTTGCAAGAAGCTTCAAGAATTGCCAGAGATTTCATCTGAAATAAGGGACCTACGTGCTAATCATTGCCCATCATTAAGAACAATATGGAGTTCATCCAAATGCAATAAGTTTGCCATACTTTCCTTCAAGAATTGCTTCAAATTGATTGAGAATAAGCAAAACAACATCCGGATGGAAAATTTTCTTTTAAATCAATTTCAGGTTCACTCTCTCTCTCTCTCTCTCTCTCTCTCTCTCTCTCTGTGTGGCACTGTGTACTCTTTAGCTAATTAAAAACCCATAATTTTTTTTTTTAGAGTTAATTACCTAAAAATCCTATTTACAAATGTTATGATAGTTCAAGTCCTATTTAAGATTTTTTGAACCAGTAAATCCTATTTAGTAAAACTGAGAATATTATCAGTTTTTTCCAATTTTTAAAACTAAAAACATTATCAATTTTGCATAGTAGTGTTCCAGATAATTGTTTCACTAACTAATGAAAAAAAAAATGAGATTAAACGTTTTTGCCTTTTTACTTATTGGTTTGATTCAACTATCCAATAAAACCGAGAACATTATCTGTTTTTTTTTCAATTTTAAAACTGAGAACATTATTAGTTTTATAATTTTTGAAGTTTTTTTTCCCCAGTTTTGCATATCAATATTCCATCATCATGCTCCTTTATAGATACTAAATTTTTAGTTTTGCACAAAAAAAAAATATTTGTTTTTCAATTTTTTCAAAAAAAAACATAGTTGTTTTTTTTTTTTTTTGCACATTATTTTTTTTTTTTTAGTTTTTTCAATTTCAAAGTTGATGCTTTACAGTTTTAACAATCAAAATAAATGAAAAATTATCATGTTCTTTTATAAATAATCATAAATGATGAACAATCATTATTTAAAGGGTAATTCCGACTATTAAAAATTTAATGGGATTTGAAGGACTAAAAAATCTTAGTTAGGACTTAATGGAGTATAAGTTCGTAAATTAGGACTTGTGTGTAAATGTTTTTTTTTTTTTACTACTAATGTACATGTTCGACAAGTTCTCCCATTGCAATTTTGAACACCTAGTCACTCCTACTTTGAACACTCTGCAATGAGTTTTTTGAATTAAAAAAAATTACAAAAAAAACCCCAGAGTTGGCCATTATAATAAAATAAATCCAAAATTTTTAATTTTGTCAATTTAAATCTTAAACTTTTGATTTGTTTTCAATCTAAATTATTTGCCTATTTTAGTCATTAAACTCAATGAAAAAGAATATTTTAGACATTTTATGTATATCTACGTTGAGTTTAATAAGTAAAATACTCTTTTTTCATTGATTTTACTTAACAAAAATAGGCTAATAGTTTAGATTGAAAACAAATTAAAGGATTACGCTTTAAATTGACAAAATTGAAAATTCAAACCATGAGATTTTTTTTTGTAGTTGTCCCCAAAAAAAAATCATGCAGAAGCAAGTCCACTGTTTTTGTTTTTCTTTGTATATCAATATCGATATATACTATAAGTGGTGCTTGCACTTTGCTACAGTGCAAGCATGTTTGCTTTTTACCATCTGTTGTCGAAATTGTCCTTCTATGACTTGTGAAAAAAAGATTATGCTTATCAAATTTGAAAGGTGCTATAAATATTTAATGCCATCTACTATTATTACCTGCTATTTGTTTTACTCTAGGCCCTGTTTGTTTTCAGAGTTAGGTTAAGTGATATTGTTAGTGTGGGCATTGTTAGTGAGAAGATTGTTAGGTCCCGTTTGTTTGGCCGCTTCAGTGGCCGGATTGGAGTAGGATGGTTGTGGGTCCCACCCACAACATGTTTTGTGATGATTTAGAATGTCGACTTCATAGTCTGAGCGGCTTAGTAATCCCCCTCAGTAGGGGGATTAACTTGGCTAAAAAAAGCGTGCGATTAGGAAAATAGTGAGTGGATTAAGTCTATCCGATCATCTGGCTGGTTACCGAACAGTGCTCTCTTTTTTCTTTTTTCTTTTCTTTTTTTTTTTTTTTTTTGTGGCAATTGCAACCTATTATTTTTCTAAAAAGAAGAATTTGTATTTGTTTTAGATATTTTTTTAATATAGAAATTTTTTTTTATAGATTTTGTAGAAAAATAATTTAACAATCCCATCGCTAACCATCTCCCACACTATATCATCAAAATAAACACACTTTCACCTAATCTCCTCACTAACAATCCACACTTAACAATCTCTTCAGTAACCATCCCCTTACTAATAATCCCATCTAATCTAATCCGCCAAACAAATGTGGTCTTAGTGTGTGGATTGTTAGTGAGGGGATTAAAAAAAATTATATTTGTTTGATGACCACCGGACTAGCAAGAATTCATGTTTGTTTTCTCATTCTATGATAGGATTAATTATATGAAATTTCATAAATACCCTTGGTGTTTTTGATATATTTTAATATTAAAAATTATATTTTGATACTATATTATTTTAGTACGTATAGTATTTTATGTTGATATTTTTTGGGTATAAATGTATTATTATACTATTATTTTTTTAATATTAAAAATTATTTTTGTAAAATAAGGGACAAAATAGTAATTTTAATTTTCCCACATTCGTACAGCGATAAGCCTAGACAAGGCATTTGGGCACCTTTAAAACTCCCCGCGTGGGTACTAACACAACACCACCTTTACTCATCACCGACTCACACAAGGGTTTATGCATGCTCAACAATTAAATCACATTTCAATTCCAAAATTAAACATCAAGCATTATCATGGATAAACATCACATAAAGCTCAAGGAACAATAACATTCAAGTCATCTTTTATTTAATTACATCAATACCCACATTTCATCTCTCCATTATTCATCAATTTCTATGAACCAAGAGAAAATTCCACTATCTTAAGTGTTTTCTATCCAATTTGGGAACCTAGGGTTTCGCCTAACTTGGGGGTTTCTCTCTTTTATCACCAATCTAGGTTTTATTACATTCATGTTTCATAGAAAGAATTGAGGAATTTCAAACAAATTATAGAGCAAGAGATTAGCAAGAGATTTAACATGTGTAATAAAAGTTTAATCCAATAAAATCCCCAACTTAGTTCACACATCACACACAATGCCATGGAATCCCTTCAATGATGAAGAAATACAAAGATAAAAGTATCCCTATCTCATTAATCAAGCAAAGATCCAAGCTTCTACAAGAATCCTTCGTAAATACACAATCCAATCGGTAGATAACAAAGATCTTCAAGTATACTCTGCCCCTAGCAAGAGATTTTGGGTGGATTTCAATGGTAAGAGAGGTATTGGATGGTAGAAATTTAGGGTTTCATATAGAGAGAGAGAGAGAGAGACTACTAGAAAATTGACTTTTTGCGACTGCTTGTTTGGCCGTCGCAAAAAAAAAAAAAAAAAAAAACTCCAATTTATATTTAACATTTATTTCTCCTATTTTATTTTATTTACTTGCTTTTGCCCTAGCTAGCCTGGCTCACTCAACCTCTCTCTCTAGCTCTCGCTCTCGCTCACCTGTATGGATCTCTCTCTCTTGATCTCAATCGATTGATCTCTCAATCTCTCTATCTCAATCTCTCAATCTCTATCCCTCTCTAGATCTCTCAATCTCTCTTTGTATCTGCGTACACATTATCTACTCTCTCTCTGTAATTTGAGTGATTCGTCGCAGAGAAACCCTAACTCTACCATGGAAAAGTTCTCTTGGAGCACTCAAATGCAACAGCGTAAGCTCACCTCTCATGGGTTTCATCTACCTCAAATTCACCTACATTACGCGCGCACGCACACACACACAAAGACTATCTTTGAGCTTCATTGTGTACATAGTGTCCTATCAATGCATAATTACATGAATGCTTATATACATATGTATATGTATTCAGCATCGCAATGCAGATCTGTCCTCGGTTCTGTATTTGCTTCTTCTTCTTCTTTTACCTCTATTTTGGTTCTTTGATCCATAAATTGCTCGATTTGATCTAGTTTTTTGTTCTTTTTTCGATGTTTTTCGTGTTTATTGGTTGATTAGTTGGTTTGAGAAAATCATTGTAAAACTTTGTGGCTATTTCTAGTTGTGATGCCTCTGAGGCCTTTGTACAAGCATTACAAGAGAAGGTTTTTTGTTGACATTCTCGTCTCATTAGAAGCAATATTCAAAATGTAGCTCTTTAATTTTTATGAGTAATGGGCTTTACAGCTAATCTTTGTCACAATTTGTTGTTTAAAACCGTCCATGGACCAGAAAATACACAATTGGAATAGGTTGTCTGCCATGGCTGCTGAACAGATTGTAATGACAGAGTGATCCATTCTACAGGTTAGAATTTTTTTTGCTAGACTTTGTTATTATGTTTAGTAATTTTCATGTGTTGTTTTTTTTTTTTTTGGTTCTCTAATGACAGTTATACTTGTTAATGAGCTAAGAAATTTCAAAAATTATGAGGCAGCTCACATTTGTATCTATAAACATAGGAATATTAATTTTTATTGAAACTTTCATATAAACTTACATCTGTTGTCATTCTTTTGAAGGTGTCAGATGAGTGGGGCCAAAACTCATGGTGGAAGCCTTCATGAACCAAAGAATATAAAAAAGAGTTCAAGGTTTGTACATTTGGTCCCACATTTCATCTTATTCTTCTGTATACTAAGGTGGCTTGGTTGGATTTTGAACATCTGAGGAACTAATAAGAGCCAGGATGAGAGTAATGGATATGGTACTTAATACTTAGATGGAATGCATAAAAAAAGATTTTTTTTTATTTTTTTTTAAATACTTTTTTTTGGGTCCATATATGAATTTGGGATTGAGGTTGAGATATACTCATTTATTAATATTATTTTTTTGGTCTCTGTTTTTTTCTTTTTCTAGAGGGTCCAAGTTGGTGCTCTTTGCTTTTATGATTTGGTCGGCTAGCCTCTCTATCAAATTTCTTGCCTTGGCCGGAAAAATTAATGGTAACTGATAATATTTATTCTATTTATAACATTGAAATGTTTTATTCCCATCATTTTCCTTTATTATCTTTTTAGTGTTCAGCTAATAATCTCTCTCCAAATGCTTCATTATCTTTTTAGTGTTCCCATCATTTTCCTAGGGGGGTGTATGAACAAGTTTTGATATTGTCAAGTAACCATCATTCTCTGACTAACATAGGCAAAAATGCTCAAGAACATGTTTGGAGCAATGCAGAGACAACTTGTTTTTCGGATTGATGTTGATGCTGTATTGTTTTTGGTAAAACTAACTCTCTCTCTCTCTCTCTCTCTCTCTCTCTCTCTCTCTCTCTCTCTCTCTCCCCAAAATGAGTGACCTTTCAGTAGCATCACATTGCCAATTTTCTACTCAAAAGAATATTGTTTCTAGCTCAATTTGTGTATTAAAATTTTCTAATCACAATGGTGCATTTTCATATCAAACGCATTCTCATTGATGTTGATGCTGTATTGTTTCAGAATGTGATGTTCTTGTATACACACATATACATATATATATATATTTAGATTTTTAACATGAATTCTAAATTGGGTAGGATCTTTTAACATCCTTGCTGATTAGTTTGCCTTAGAATTAAGGAGTGTGAAGGGTTTTGCTTGCCTCATCTTGAATTTTATGTTTGTGGTTTGTTGAATTGAAATGTTTCACTATGAAGTGATAGATTTGGAATTGGTATAAAAAACAACAGGTCAAAACTTGGGCCTCAACGCAAGCTTGGATCAGGTGCAAGCTTGGATTTGAGGAGCATATATTTTCCCTAGAGAAATCTTTTCTTATTGTTAATTCTCTTGCATATCTGCATGTGTATATTTTTCATAGAGAAATTTTTTTGTTTGTGGTTTTCTTCCTTGAAATAATCCAAACTCTGTAACTCAAGTTTTGGTTCGTATATTTGAATATTAGTCTTTGCAGTTTAACTCTTACTTTGACTCCTCCAGGTTCCACTACTTCCACCGAGTAAATGGAATTAGGACTCCCTACATTTGTCAATTGCCTTTTAATTACCTTACTCATCTTCCTAGGCTTGAACATTACCGAAATCGAGGGATAATTGAGGCTAAAACCCCTGTTCTCCAGCAAAGTCTCATGGCAACTCACATTCATGTGAGTAATTGCCAAAATTTCTAATTTTGTGTATCCCAGGGTGCACAGATGAGTGATATACTCATCTGGCCTGATATCATATACCAGTCCTGGATTGATGGCTCTCTCGAGGTTTACATGTCCAGCTCCACTTGCGAAAACTCCTGCAGGTTTGTCTCCATCCATTATTGGCCTTCCTGAATGGTCTGTGATTTCCATTGTTGTCATGATTGCAGATTTAATAGCTGCCGGGGTCGATGTTGGATGAGCTGAGTGGATCAGAGCAGCAATTCCACTGACATGTGGACAAGCCATGGAAGTCCCTGACATGACAGTGAAGTTCACCCTCCCAACCTGTGAGTTTTTCCTTTGATAACAATTTCATAGGGATTTTTAGATTTGTGGTTTGTGAACTTAAAATATTGGTTCCTGAAAATTACATCTTGTTTTGTACTGGTGTAGGTCTTTATGTTTACTCATCCAGAGTACTCAATTACAAGAAGCAATCAACAGTATATGAAGCTTCAGTTTGAAATGCCCAATGACACTAGATCAGCCTTGGTTCATGGTATGTGGTTGCCTAAGACTTGTCACTGTTTTAAACTAATTTGTATGTGAATATTTTATTAAATCAAAATATCCATGTCACCTAGAGAACTATGGGAAACTCGAATTAGTTTCATTCCTACATGTGTAGTGCTTGATTGAAATGTTGGAATACTGGAATTAGGAACATAGGGTGACATTGGTGTTGTCAAAATTTAAAGGAACATAGAAAACTATGGTTTGTGGATCCATTCTAATGGATACTAGGATTGCACGTATTCCTCTATTAATAATTCTTGTACTCTCGAATAACAATGATGGTAGTTGAAACTGATTGTCTCGAAGGAGCAGGTAATGGAAAAGGAATAGAGAGCAGGTTACACTGTGTGCACTTAGTATCAGAGTTCCACTTCAATAGAGATCCAAAATGTTGAATATTACTAAATTTTTCTGTCCAACAACTTTCTTTTGGTTCTACCACTTTGTTCCGTCATATTTTGGCAATATAAAAAATAATGAATCAGATCTCACTGAGATGAATTTCTTGAGACGTGGTGCGTGAGAATCCTAGGGACCAATATTAAATAGGTTTACGTTGACATTTACTGCTGTCAACTGCAGGACATTCGTTGCTCTCTCTCTCTCTCTCTCTCTCTCTCTCTCTCTCTCTCTCTCTCTCTCTCGTTTTTAGTTTTCTATATAGCGTTTCTAAGAATTCAAATTGTCACTTTACAAGATTTTTTTTACACCTGATTAATAGGATTTGGTGGCTATTTTGATGCAACACTTTACAAAGATGTCTGTCTTGGTATTGAGCCATCAAATCTGTCTTGGATTCAATTTGGGATTAGATCAAATCTGTTAGGAACTTTGACTGGACTAACTTTACTTGAAGGATGAGCATAATATGGATCATAGCAACTCATGACTGATGAGAGGGTAATTTATGTTTAAATTGGGCCGAGCTAGGATAGTGGGCCGATCTATGGTCCATATTGAAGAGGCTGAGAAGATGGGCCCCGGACAAGTGTTAGTCCGCTTCGAAGTAGAGGATTTCCACCGGAGTAAGTGCTTATGTTTAGTTCGGTCGCAGGTTATTTGAGTTAGCTCGGTCATTTTGTTCAGAACCGAGGTATATTGGGCTTGCTTTAGGACCTGAGTAAATGGTAGCTCGGCTTAATTCTTCTATGGATAGCTCGGCCTTTGCATGCGAGGCCGAGATAGGAGAAAGGAAAGTAAGGGCCGAACTAGAGGTTACTTCGGTCATATTGGAGTCCGGCCGTGGTAAAACCATCTCACTTGGTTTAAGCAGTGAGGGAGGGTGTTGGAGGATAAGCATTACCTTCCAGGAGTATGAATCCTAAGAGGACTCTGCATGGAGGAGTAAGAGTCCTACCAGGATTGTGCCACACGAAATCTATAAAAGCTCACAAATACCACCTGTGGAGAGGTAATGCAATTTTGCTCCCTGAATACATAGAGCTTTTGCCTATTTGTCTTGTTGACTGACTTAGGCATCGGAGAGGTTTCCGGCACACACCCGCCGGCTAGCTCACGTTTGTGTTTTCAGGTAGTGGAACGACGTCGTACGGAGGAGCGCAGACTTGATCAATAGGATTATACGAGAAGGTGTATTTCTTTCCCGTACAATTGGCGCCGTCTGTGGGAACTCAGACGAAAAATCTCTTGATCAAGCTTTTCCTCAGGAAGAATCAATGGCGCACAACGAAGATGTATCACAGTCCGCCGTCGACGGACTAACACCAGAGGGAGGCGCAAGGCGCGAGGGTCTACCTTTGGTCCCTCCTATGGCGGACTTGGAGCAACGACAAAATTCCAGGAGGAATGCCGGGGGTAGAAGGAGGAATAACAGCCCTCATCCCTCTCGTTCGCAAAGCCCAGAAAGATAAAGGCGCAGGATTGATCCTCAAACTTTGGAGGATCGCGTCAGGGAACAAGACGAGTTGATACGGCGGATGGCGGCGGACATGGAATCTCTAAAACGCTAGATGAAAGGAAAAGAAGTGGCGACAGGAGAGGGGCGCAACAACAAGACGCCCCCTCGCCACTCAGAGGGTCGTAGTAGAAATTCTACACCCTCCCAAGCAGAAAACAGAAGCCTCAGGACAGGCGACACGCAAGCCAGATCTTCCAGGACTCGTCACTCCAGGTCTGAGAGGACGAGATCTGAAAGGTCTTACACGGAAGGAAGCACTTACTGGCCCTCACATACGCACCAAACAAGGTCCAGACAGTCAGAGTTACCCAGATCATCCGACCTACGAACCATGCTAGATGAAAAGGCGCGATGCAGGGAAGACGCCAGGGCACGTGATCCACATAGAGTTTCTGCCTTACAGCGGTTGGCTCCTCGGACGCATGGAAGCATCGAGGTTGGAATGCCACTACCGCGCCCAGCCTATGAACCAGCTGACAAGGCATTGGCGAGGCTGCAGACCTCACCGTTTGTTCCGGCAATTGAGAACGCGCCCCTACCATCAGGCTTCCTTCAGCCCAAATTCAATACATACGAGGGGAAGACGGACCCCTACTCGCACTTGAGCCACTTTCGCCAGGTCATGGCTGTATACCGGCGGAATGAGGCCTTGATGTGCATCATATTCCCTTCAAGCCTTGGTGACCTAGGCCTGACTTGGTTTGAGAAACTTCCAGAAGGCAGCATAGCCTCCTAGGCACAATTGGCGGAGGCGTTCGTGACAAGGTTCCGAACGAACACTAAAATCCCGGTGGAGATCGACCAGTTACTCTCCATCGACATGGGCGAGAAGGAAACCTTACGATCCTACAACAGTCGTTACTGGGAGACGTTCAACCAGATTGGGGATTGTCCCACCAATCTAGCCATTGCACAATACAAAAGAGGACTTCCAGTTGGGAACAGACTAAGGGACTCAATCACCATGACGCCGCCTCTCACCATGGAAGCCCTGATGGAAATAGTGCATCAGCACATCAGGGTGGAGGAGGACGGCGCCCGTGCTAAAGCAAAGTCTAGCACAGCCGCAACGCCAGAGAAAAAGGCCTCAGCAAAAGTCAATGCGGTAAACCGTCCGAGCAAGAACGGGCGGGGCAGGCGAGACAACGAAGAAGACCAGGACAAGAGATGGCTGAGAGTCCGCACTGCCATAACCACGGTCTTCAAGAAACCGATCTACCGAATCCTGAGTGAAATAAGAGACGAGCCTTTCGTCAAGTGGCCAGCCAAGCTAGGCGAGGCTCAGAAGGACTATGATGACAGATCTAGGTGCACCTTCCACAAAGAAAAGGGGCACCGCACTGAGAATTGCACGCCATTAAGGCAACACTTGGAAGAGTTGGTGGCAGCGGGTCACCTGGACAAATACATTGAAGGAGGGGCACAGCCAGCCCCCCAGGACCATAATAACCTCAATGGGATGCCGATCGACGCCCCACCTCAAGGCATTATCAACGTGATACATGGAGTCTTTGAACCTGAGCGTGTATGCGAGCTTAGAGGTTCAATCAAAAAGGCTGAACACTTAAGAGAGGTGCTAAGTGCCCAACCTGTAGTTAAGAGGGGGAAGACCGAAGCCACAAACGTCATGTCTTTTTCAGATAAAGACTTGGACAGAATATATTGCCCACACAATGATGCCTTGGTCGTCACTCTCCGAGTCAAGGATTTTGACGTCAAGCGGATTCTGATTGACCAAGGTAGTTCATGCGAAATCATGTACTACGAGACATTCAAACAATTGAAGTTATAAGACAAGGACTTGGCACCTGCCGTTTCTCCCCTAATTGGATTCAACTCCATGCCAGAATGGCCCATCGGCAAAATAATCCTCCCAGTCAGAGCAGGGAGTGTGACAAAACAAGTGGAGTTCTGGGTGTTGAAAGTCCCCTCAACTTACAACATCATCTTGGGCAGAACGTGGCTGCATGCCATGCGCTCGGTGGCGTCATCCTACCACCAAGTAATGCGATTCCCCAACGACGCCGGAGTAATAGAAGAAGTCTATGGAGACCAAACCATGTCAAAGCAGTGCTTTGTCATGGTGAACGGCAACCACGCTGCCAAAGGATATGTTCATTCGGTGGAAGAACCTGAGAGTAATGAACTATTCGCGGATGTTGGCAAAGCGGCTAGCCAGAAAGCGATGGAAGACTTAGTGGAGGTCAGAATAGATGAAAAGAACCCGGATAAGTTCTTTTTGCTTGGTTCGTCGTTGTCCAGCACTGAGAGATTGGAGGTCTTGGAATTTCTGACCTCCAACATCGAAGTGTTCGCCTGGACCCCATACGACATGCCAGGTATTGATCCCAACTTCATCTGCCACCAACTCAACGTCTACCCTTCTGCCAGACCAGTCATTCAGCGCACCCGCAGATCGGCACTCCACCACGCTGAAATAGTGGCAGAAGAAGTAGAAAACCTGCTGGAGGCAGGGGCAATCAGAGAGGTGCACTACCCGAGATGGATCTCCAACACCGTCGTAGTGCCCAAGAAGAATGGCAAGTGGCGTGTTTGCGTCGACTACAAAATGGTCAACAAGGCATGCCCAAAAGATAGCTTTCCTCTACCAAGGATAGATCAACGGGTAGACCTAACGGCGGGGCACAACAGACTTAGCTTTCTAGATGCATACAGAGGCTACCACCAAATCGCCATGCATGAACTAGACCAGGAAGTGACGTCCTTCACAACTCCAAGAGGACTATACTGCTACAAGGTCATGCCCTTTGGCCTAAAGAACGCAGGGGCGACATTCCAGAGAATGGTCACCAAGATGTTTGAGCCATTGTTAGGCAGAACAATGGAGTCTTACATCGACGATATGGTGGTCAAGAGCAAGGATGAGAATGACCACCTCAAAGACCTAAGTGAGATGTTTGAAATCCTGAAAAAGCATAAGTTACGCCTCAACGCGTCGAAGTGTGCATTCGGAGTAGGATCAGGCAAATTCCTGGGCTTCTTGGTGACCAACCGAGGTATAGAAGCAGACCCTTCTCAAATCAAGGCAATACAGGATCTGGAAAGGCCAAATTCGGTAAAGGAAGTGCAACATCTCACCGGCATGGCAGCCGCACTCAATCGGTTCATAAGCCGGTCGTCAGATAGACTACGACCATTCTTCCATGCACTGAAGGCCAAGTTTGAGTGGGACAAAGAATGCGACCAAGCTCTGGAAAGTTTGAAGGAGTACATGTCTTCTCCACCACTCCTTGTAACACCAATCCCTGGAGAAGAGCTCTTCTTATATCTGGCAGTCTCGCAACACGCAATCAGCGCAGTGTTGGTCCGTGCAGAAGGAATCCAACACCTGCCTATTTATTATGTCAGCAAAACATTACTGGGCGCCGAAACAAGGTACTTGCCACTAGAGAAACTGGCATTGGCCTTGATGATGGCCTCCAGGAAGCTGTCGCATTACTTCCACACTCACACCATAATTGTTCTCACAGCCTTCCCATTAAAGGCTTTATTTGAAAGAGCAAACTTCTCTGGGCGAGTTCTAAAGTGGGCAGTAGAATTGGGACAATACGACATCAAGTTCCAACCAAGGACCGCAATAAAAGCACAAGCACTGGCAGATTTTGTCGCAGAATTCACACCAGGGAGTCATCACATCTGCCCAATCGACCTAACTGAGACAACCGAACTAGGGATGGAAGTTGACGTCGGAATAACGCAACCCCTGGTACTGGTTACTTAGTCAGGCCCCAAGGTAGACCAGAGTAAAGTAAGGAAGGAAGAAACAAACCATGCTATACCAAGTCAGGACTCACCGACAAATAAAGACTTGGTACAAACAGAAAGCAAGGGGCAGACAGCGAGCATGGACTCTGAAGAAAACGCCAGCAACCTGGAAGATCCCAAGGCATCATCTGATCCCTCCACCTGCTGGAAATTGTTCGTCAGAGAGATGTGGAAGCTCTTCGTGGATGGAGCATCCAACCGGCATGGAGCAGGACTTGGCATAGTCCTCATCTCTCCAGACGGTCTAGTAGTGGAGCAGGCAATCAACCTTGGCTTCCCAGCATCAAACAACGAGGTGGAGTATGAAGCGCTTCTTGCAGGACTTGAGTCAGCACTCTACATGAAGGCCACCGAGCTAATGGTTTACAGCGACTCACAACTGGTGGTAAACCAAATATCTGGCGACTACGAGGCAAAGGATGATAGAATGGCCAAGTACCAAGAATTGGTCAAAACAGAGATAAAGAAGTTTGAAGTAGTAAGGATAGAACAGATCGGCAGAGAGGAAAACAGCAGAGCAGACGAACTTGCAGGCTTCGCCTCAATGGCAGACACCTCCACTCCTCACCGACTTCTAATCGACTATCTACCTAGACCAAGTATTGAAGACCCAAAAGCAGAATAAGTATGTTGTGCAGAGTTAGGCCCTTCTTGGATGGATCCCATCATATTGTTCCTGAAAGATGGCACCTTACCGGAAGAAAAGAAAGAAGCCAACAGAATAAGAGCAAAGTCGCAGCGATTTTGGCTCTCTCCATCCTTAGCCTTATACAAAAAGTCGTTCTCAGGACCTTACTTAAAGTGTGTTCACCCCAGCAAAGTGGAAGCATTCCTGTTTGAAATACATGAGGGGGTATGTGGCAGCCATCAAGGAGGAAGATCATTGGCATATAGAGCGCTTTCACAAGGATATTGGTGGCCATACATGCAAGCGGATTCAGAGAAGTATGTTAAAAAATGCGAAAAGTGTCAAAAGTTCGCACACCAAATACACCAACTTGCCAGAGAACTTCTATCTCTAACTAGCCCATGGCCCTTCGCAATGTGGGGATTAGACATAGTAGGTCCACTTCCAACAGCACCAAGCAACAGGAAGTTCTTTCTCGCCGCAACCGACTACTTCACAAAGTGGGTGGAAGCAGAAGCCTTGGCATCAATCAAGGAAAAAGATGTGAAGAAGTTTGTTTGGCAGAACATCATTACTTGCTTTGGCATACCAAAAGCACTGATCTCAGACAACGGCACTCAGTTCGACGGCAGAATTTTCAGAGGCTTTTGTGAGGAGTACAAGATAGAGTTCTACAATTCTACACCGGCATATCCCCAAGCAAATGGTCAGGCAGAAGCATCAAATAAAGTCGTCTTGGATGGATTGAAGAAAAGGTTAGAGAAAGCCAAACGAAAGTGGGCAGAAGAGCTCCCTCATGTTTTATGGGCTTACCACACCACGCCTCGTCGATCAACAGGAGAAACACCATTCTCCTTAGCTTATGGCATGGAAGCAGTCATCCCATTAGAAGTTGGCCTCCCCACAATTCGGAGCGAAAACTTTGACCCAGACTTAAATGGCGAGGCCATAGCATTAGAGCTTGACCTTGCGGAAGAAAGAAGAGACAGAGCATTGGTTCACATCGCCACCTACCAACAAGAGTTGTCTAGAAAATATAACAAAACAGTGCATCCAAGACAGTTCAAGATCGGCGATTGGGTACTTCGCAAAGTAATGGGAAACACCCTGATTCCAGGAGATGGCAAGTTGGGGCCAAATTGGGAAGGACCTTACAAAGTGGTCGGTTTAGCAGGCAAAGGGGCATACCACTTGGAAGATGAGGACGGCAAAGTAATTCCTAGGCCGTGGAACACTGCCAATCTTAAGTTGTTTTATTTCTAGTTTTTTTTTTTTCTCTTTTAAGTATGTGTAATTTTTTACTTTCTCAATAAAACAAGTCGATTCTTTGTTAGTATAATTGTTTTCAGTAGAAAGTAACTTTAGTAAGTTAGTAGCACTGTAAACATAGTTGGCCGGAATAACCAACTATGACCCCTCCTAAGCCCAGAATAAGGATCCAGGCTGCAGGACGTTTGGTCGGAATAACCAAACACCTTATTCTAAGTTGGCTGGAAAAACCAACTTAGAAGTTGGCTGGATTAAACCAACTCTTTGTACTCTTCAGCCGAAGTAAATGTATGGCTGAAAAGAGGTTGGCTGGATTAAACCAACTATTTTTACTCTTCAGCCGAAGTAAGTGTATGGCTGAAGAGAGGTTGGCTGGATTAAACCAACTATTTTTACTCATCAGCCGAAGTAGTTATATCGGCTGAAGAGTGGTTGGCTGGATTAAACCAACACTGGATACTCTTCAGCCGAAGTAGTTATATCGGCTGAAGAGTTGTTGGCTGGATTAAACCAACTCTTTGTACTCTTCAGCCGAAGTAAGTGTATGGCTGAAGAGTGGTTGGCTGGATTAAACCAACACTGGATACTCTTCAGCCGAAGTAGTTATATCGGCTGAAGAGTTGTTGGCTGGATTAAACCAACTCTTTGTACTCTTCAGCCGAAGTAAGTGTATGGCTGAAGAGTGATTGGCTGGATTAAACCAACACTGGATACTCTTCAGCTGAAGTAGCTATATCGGCTGAAGAGTGGTTGGCTAGTAAGTCAGATAGCTTAAACCAAGATCACAGTTCAGCAAATGAGTACATGGAAAATTCATTGCAAGTATAAGCATACATACACAAAACCGGAATAAAAGTTAAAGAAATTTTCATTAAAGTGCAAACCAAGTACAATTGGGGGAGCCGCAGCCCAGTCACAAAAATTCAAAAGAAGAAAGAAAAAAGGAAAATCAACGAAGAAGAGCATCTAGTTCGGCATCAAATTCGTCATCGGCATCTACCCTAAGTCCGGTGGTGGTCGGGAGCACGGTCTGAACTGTGAGCTCGGTCTCAGCCTGAACCTGGGTCTCAGCTTGAACCTCAGTCTCAGTTGATGGTAGCTCGTCCCTTCGGTCTTCAATATTGGGCTCCGACCGAACTGGCTCATCATTTTGATCATTGACGACCGGGGTGGGAGTTTGCTCATCTTCTTCAGAATCCTCATCATCATCATCTTCATCACCAGACCCCTCAAGGAACTGCCTTTGGAGATCGGCAGCGTATTGTGAAAGTGAAGCTAGAATAGAGTACAGTGGAGCGTCGTAGACCTCGGTGTCGGGCGTACAACCGAACTTCTCCACCGCAGTCCTCCAGTCACACTTGAAAAAGAGATCTTTTGCTGCGTCACATTGCTGGGTGTATGCTACTTCGGCCTCCTTGAAGCCCCGCTTCTCGGCCTTCTTCACCTCCCCCTTCAATTGGTTTATCTCGGCATCCTTTTTCTTCTCAATTGAAGCCAAGATACGTAGGTATCTATCTTTTGCCTCGTTGGCAACTTTTTTCTTCTCGGCTTCGACCGAATTGGCAACCTCGGTCAGCCGACCATTATCCGCACGAAGCACGGCCAGCTGCTTCTTTGCCTCATCTAGTTCGGCTAACTTTGTTTCGACTTCCGCCATTGCCTCCCTTGTGCTTCGCCGAAGTTCCATGACCCTGCTGTGAGTGATTTGGTTTTTCTAGATGGCCTGCAAAGGAGAAGTAACGTTAGCCGGACTCAAAGTTGGGAAAAATCTTGCATAAAAAGAAGAAAGCTATTTACCAAGATCATGGACTTCGTAAAAGACCGGATTGATTTCAGCTCTGTGTTAAGCTGTTTGTAATGGTGCTCCATGTCCTTGGGAAGGCACACGCTTTTGGCCAGGTTGTAGGCCAACAAGTGGTCCTTCTCCGCAACCACCGAATCTTCAGTAGTGATGTCTCGGTTGCCGAAAGAGAGGACAGGAGCCCATTTTGAAGAAGTGACAGTTCGGTCGGATGGTTCCGGTTGGAGGCTTTGCTGGGGACTTGGAGGAGGGACTTGTGGCAGAATGGTCTCATCCTCGTCTGCAAGACGTGGCTCGGTTTGTCTAGTCCGAGCACGCTTGTTTCGGCGAGAGGTGGAGGGCTGTTGAGATGGTAGGGCTACCACGGTTTCGGTGTTTTGGCCGGTCGGTTGTACGTCGGCGGGAGTTGTAGCGGTTAGAAGGGCCTTCAGCCTGTTCTTCTTCGCCATTTCTTGTTCGGTAGTAAGTGGCACAAGGTTGACCTGGGGCAAGAAAGGGTCCGGCTCTAGTACGTCTTCGAGGAGGAAGTCGGTCACCCTTGCTTTTCGGCGACCGGAGTAGCGGTAGGTCGGTTCGAAGTTTAGAAGCTTTGCCCAACTTCTCTCCTTTACTCTTAATGCGGCGCGCAAAAGACCGAGGTTGGGGTAGCCGTAGTTTGAAAGGAGATGGGCTTTATCTGCAAAGAGAAAATAAGTGTTAGTTCGGTCCAGAGTAGAAAGCCGAAATAAAGAAAGAGGAAAAAAATGTGAAATGCAACCGAGGTATGTATACCGGGCTCTCCTTTTTTCCAGTTTATTCTTCGGCCAGGAATCTGGTCTTGAAGGTCTTGAAAATTCCCAGAGACCCAAAAGAAGTCATCGTCATTTAGGTCTTTGTCCGGTGTGTGTTTTATTATTTTCTCTCGGCCACGACGTACTCTCAAATAATAACACCAGCTTCGTTTTTTGATCCTATGGAGTATTGGTGAAGTATCTCAGCCAAACCTAGGTTAAGACCGGTTTGATGGTTCAGCACGGCTATACCCATTATTATTCGATATGTATTGGTGCACAGCTGGGTGGGGCATAGTCTGGTTTGTCTTAAGAATTCACATATTAAGGGTTGGACTGGGAATCTGAGTCCGGTTTCAATTATTGATTGGAGGGTAAAGGGGACAAAGCCTTCGTTGTCCCAAGGATCTACATCTTGTTCGGCTAGGGTGAGGTTTACATCGGTTGGAATATTGTAATCCTTTCTGAATTCGGCCAGTCCTCCTGGGGTTTCTACAAGGAACCTATATTTCCCCATTTATTGTATAAGTTAAAAATAATTTAGCTCGGCTGAGAAGATGTGCTCAAAAGCTCGGTTGAGCGCGCAGAGGGAGTGCCTGGGCAACCTAAGTCTGCAAAGTGGAAAAACAAGGTGTTAAGCACAGATCGTTGACCGTGCTACAAAAACAAAACAAGAAAAGGAAGCCTTACTTCGGCTAAATAGGGTTCTACTGAATCTATCTCGGCCTTAACAGGTTGCTTGTTATCTCGGCTCGGCTGTTTGATTGGTTATCTCGGTTCCGCCTATGGGTTTGTTACTCCGGTAGGCTTCAAAGGCAGCTTTCTGAGTCCGGTTTAGAAACCTAGAAAGCTGGCTTAGCCCTAAAAGCTTAGTCCGGTTGAGGTCCTAGACTTCTAGTTCGGTGCGTTTTTATTTCGGCTAGTGTGCATCAGATGGTGACCTCTTGAAACTACTGAGATGTGTGCAAGTGCTAGTTCGGTTCCAGTTTACCTATATAGCAAAAACATTTTCTTAGTTCGGTTGGATGTGTTTTTTGGATCAAAAAAAGTGTTCTACTAGCTATTACTTGAGGATTCATGGAGTTCTAGCGTTCTACAGGCAAGTTTTTTCCAGAAAAGATATAAAACTAATAACATAAAAAGTGTTTTGCAAAAACACACGAAACAGAATGCAGGAAATAAGGGGAAAAACAGGGAAACATGGGACAGATGCATGATTACTTACTTGGTAGTGAGAAAGGAGAAAGAAATGGAAGCAAATGGCAGCGCAATACGAGCTTCAGAGATGCAAGAGTGAAGAACAAACGGCAGTGAGAGAGAAGTTGAATAGTGTAGAGTGAGATCGAGAGTGAAATGATTTGTTTTGTGTAAAAGGCAAAAAGGCGGGAACTATTCAAAACTTACGAGGTACGAGGGCGGCGTTACAGCTGTGAATAGCCAATACCAGCGTGCCACGTGTCATTGGAAGGACAATCGATTCAGTTTCAGCAACTGAAGAGACGTTTGAGCCAGACAGGTATAGCCCGGCGTGGACTTAGCTCGGTTGGAAAAGCTAAAAGGGTTTTAGCTCGGCTGGAAAAGCTAAAGGGTATTAGCTCGGCTGGAAGACAGGTAATCCCTATCATGCTTCGCATATGGAATTAAGGGGCAATTGAGAGGGTAATTTATGTTTAAATTGGGCCGAGCTAGGATAGTGGGCCGATCTATGGTACATATTGAAGAGGCTGAGAAGATGGGCCCCGGACAAGTGTTAGTCCGGTCCGAAGTAGAGGATTTCCACCAGAGTAAGTGCTTATGTTTAGTTCGGTCGCAGGTTATTTGAGTTAGCTCGGTCATTTTGTTCAGAACCGAGGTATATTGGGCTTGCTTTAGGACCTGAGTAAATGGTAGCTCGGCTTAATTCTTCTATGGATAGCTTGGCCTTTGCATGCGAGGCCGAGATAGGAGAAAGGAAAGTAAGGGCTGAACTAGAGGTTACTTCGGTCATATTGGAGTCCGGCCGTGGTAAAACCATCTCACTTGGTTTAAGCAGTGAGGGAGGGTGTTGGAGGATAAGCATTATCTTCCAAGAGTATGAATCCTAAGAGGACTCTGCATGGAGGAGTAAGAGTCCTACCAGGATTGTGCCACGCGAAATCTATAAAAGCTCACAAATACCACCTGTGGAGAGGTAATGCAATTTTGCTCCCTGAATACATAGAGCTTTTGCCTATTTGTCTTGTTGACTGACTTAGGCATCGGAGAGGTTTCCGGCACACACCCGCCGGCTAGCTCACGTTTGTGTTTTCAGGTAGTGGAACGACGTCGTACGGAGGAGCGCAGACTTGATCAACAGGATTATACGAGAATGTGTATTTCTTTCCCGTACAACTGATATACTTCAAGGGAAGAACAAAAAATAATTATTATTATTGCTGGTGTGGTTTGGGCTCAATCAGCTTATGTTAAAGTTGAGTCAGATTTTTTGAGTTGATATTTGTACTGGTTGTTGTGGGTTGATTTAGGTATATATGGACTGGTATGTTTTGGGAGTATTGGGTTGAGTTTTATCAATTTAGCAGTTTAAGATTTTCATTATAATATGCTAGTGTTTAGTAATTAAAAAATATACTGATGTTGATATTATTGCTGTAGAATGACATACACAAGAATCCTGCATTCAGGGTAAAAATTGGTAGTCATTTTATAGGTATATATATAGTGTTTGAAATTGTAAAGTTGTGTTCTGGCTGTCTATTTTGATTTTCATAATTTCTTTGCAATGTTTTCATTATTTTTTTTGCAATCGCGGCCTTTTCTTTGCTCGGCTAGGCTTTATCTAAAGAAATATCTAGAAATTTGATACTCAGTGTTCTGATCTATTGCTCTTCATAATGTGTATTGATCAGGTACAAGCTTGGATTTGAGGAACATATATCTCCATGATAACAAATTGGAACTGGACCGGTACCTTGTACAGTGGTGAACACTAGCATTGTAGATTTTGATTTTACTAGCTTTCTATCTGGATTGTACTTTTTTTCATAAAAGAACCTTTCTCAAGTTTTTAGTTGACACTAGCATTGTAGATTTTGATTTTACTAGCTTTCTATCTGGATTGTACTTTTTTTCATAAAAGAACCTTTCTCAAGTTTTTAGTTGTAATAACTTTCATATATGGCTCCAAGTTTTAGGCTAAAATGGAATGTCTGATTAAATTACAAATGATATACTATTTCAATTTTTGTCATTGCTATTCCTAGAGTGCTTAACGTTACACTTTTTTTTTTTTTTTTTTTTGCGACGGTAACAAGATGGTCACCAAAAATCATGTTAGTGTTTTTCTTTGTTTTTTGCGACGGCAAAATAACAGTCACTATAAGTAGTTTAGGCAGTCGCGAATAGTTTGCAACCGTTGCTTTGCCGTCGCAAAAAATATTTGCCACCCCCACATTCGCGACCCCTATTTGCCGTCGCATGAGCCGTCACAAAAGGTTTTTTGCGACTGTTTTTTTATTATTTGCGATGGTTTATAGCGGTCGCAAAAAGTGTTTTTTTTAGTAGTGAGAGGAGATGAAGAATAGAAAAAGTGGGGTGTGAGAATGATCTAGAATCAATATGTTTAAAAAAAGCTGATATCGCGATCCTCGCTCGAGTGAGACTTCCTACGATCGAGCGACCAGACACAATCAAGAGGCCTCGCTCAAGCGATAACTTCTTCGCTCGAGCGGAGAATGAGAGGTCTCAGAAATTTAGCAGTGCTACAGTGAAACTTCTGGAAGCTAGCATTCCTCGCTCGAGCGAGACTTTCCTCGCTTGAGCGAGCATGCCTGCAATTCAGCAAGATTTTGGAAGCAACGATTCTACGCTGGAGCGATAGTTCCCTCGCTCGAGCAACCCTAAAAACAAAATGTCACAAATGTGGGTAAAACCATTGCGTACTTCCTAATTTATTTAATTTTAAGATTTAAACCAAGAAAATGATAATTTAAATGTGATGAAAAAAATGCAGAGTGAAAATGCTAACAGTTTCAAGTGAAATTATTAAATTTTTAGGATGGAATAATAATTTTCCTTAAATGGATAAAATGATAATTTGAATGTGAGGAAAAAAAGATTTTTGCTTTTCATATTTTTTTTCTTATTTATTAATCATTTTATTCGTGTAAACCTTAAAATTAGGTCAATTGGGAAACAAATATACTAGCATATCACTCATGCAATGTACGAAATAAAATAATATATTATTTTTGAAATAAAATACATACTATTTACATTATTTTTTTTTTTCATTTTGTAGCTCAAATAAAAAATTAAGTATAATTTATGGATTGTACATTATTAGTTACCTCTTTCCACCCAATCAAATATAGTCATTAATCAATATGTGTTTTTAAAAAAATTTAATAATCAACAATTTAATTCAATAGTTTTCTCTTCCCCAACCTAAAATGAAAAATATAAATTTTATTTCAAATTTATGAAAATTGAAATAAATATAAAATTTTAAATATTTCAACTATTATTTATTTTTTGGGCTACGTAGCCTTAACCCCCAAATCCAAACCTACCTTCTACCACCAAAATCCATCACTACCACTATGCCAAATTTCTTTTGTTTTTAAAATCTTCCACTTCAATCAAAACTACATATTAGAAACCTAAATATATTTTTTCATATTTAATAAAGGATTAGACTACATTGACGTAATTATGAAAGTTGGATGGCCTAATAGAAAAATAATTGTTTGAGGTTTACACTAAAAAGTTGGAAGATTGCATTGAAAATTAAAACAAAACAGAAAAATTAGAAGTTGGAGGGTAATATTGAAAATGAAAATAAAGTTGGACGATTTAAATAATAAAAAAAATAGGTTGGAGGGTCGCATTAAAAATTAGATAAAAGTTGGAAGGATTAATTGCTAATTTACCCTTTATTTATTTATTTATTTGTTTATTTATTTATTTATTTTTCTATTATAATGTTCGAGACTTGCTTATTACACACTTATTTGTTTATCTATACTATATTAGTGTCCTTTGAATCAAGACTTTCCATATAGTAAAGAAGGCAATTATCACTTGATTATCATTATTTTTTTGTTTTTACTTGATGCGTGTGTCAGCTGTTAGTTTTATATAATATATAATATAAATTTCTGATGATATAAGATTGAAGTTGGCGTTATATTTTATAAAGGAATAAATTACTTGTGTAAATATGATTGAACCACTATTCTAACCTGAACCAAGGTGAACTACAACAGATTAGTTTGGTTTGATTTGCTTCAGATAATTGGTTTAGTCTCAAATCTAAAAATTTAGACCTGAATAAAATTTAGAATAATATGACGAGTTTTGTTTTGGATTTAGTACTAACCAAATTGATCGTTAGAAAAGTCCAAAGATGGTTAGAAGACTCAAACCCATCATTCATGGTTGATCAAATTGAGGAAAAATTATTAGGTATTTTTAGAATACCTCGTGTCTATATTTTTTTACTAATCATCATTCATCATGTCCTCTCATTTTTCTTAATCATGCAACACAAAATCATAATAATCCATCTTCTCCACCACACCAATCATAATAATATAGAGTAACACGTGACCGTACTCCCAAAATATCCAATAATGAATCCAAATTGAGTAAAACCTTAATTACTATTACTAAGCCACCTCTATCATGTACGAGTTGGTGTAGAAAATCTTTGACATTTTAATTTCGAGTATAAAGAATTTTTTAATATTAAATCTACTTACTCACCCCACCTTGATATATGAGTTGTTAAATTATTTTTTTTGAAATTATTTTTTGTAATCAAAATTTTCTTTTGGCCGCACTTAAAAAAGGGGAAAATGAGTAAAACATTCATCTCCAACTTTAGAAAGTAGGAGATGTCCAATATATTTTTATTTTATTAGTTAAGGTTTCTTGATGAAATTTCTCTATGAAATTAGAGAAATTTTTGTGTCGAGACAAAATTTATTTGTGCGAATTTTTTCTGTGAAAATGTTGAGGGACTTCAACTACTATGAAAATATTTTAAGTCCATTATCTTATAAAATGTTAATATTGCGGACCTTAAAAAAAATTTACCCTTAAAAAAGTTACCTCTTTTTCTGATATTTTTTGTTTTTAGTGACCATTTTTCAAAATTATGTTAATTTTTTTACTTTTCCGGTCCACCTTGTCAAGACGAATCTAAAAACTATTTTATTTTATTTTTTTGAAAAAATCCAAAATATTCACACACACAAAAAAAAAATCACAATTTTTTGCGTATTTTTGGATTTTTCATTTTTTTTGGAATTTTGTAAAAAAATTTATAATTTTTCGACTTATCTTGTCGAGCTTAATCTACAACCTTCAAGGTTTTTGAATCTTTTTTTTTAAAAAAATCACTAAAGACGAAAATAAGTCAAAAAATAAGTAAACCTCAAAACAAAATGAATTTGGCCCAATTAAGAAATGTTTGAATTTGGACTTTGTAGCCAAATGTTTGAATTAAATTTTGAAAAAAATAGTGAAACATTCCTCTCCAACTTTTGGTAGTAGGAAAGGTCCAATATGTTTTTTCAGAGAAATTTCAGCTCGTCATATAAAAATTTCAAATTTCTCTATGATGAGTTGAAATTTCTCTGTGGTATCTTTATGAAGAGCTAAAATTTCTGTGTTGAATTTTGTCAGTAAAAATGTAAAGTGACCTCAACTATTATGAAACTTACATTTTTTTAATTTTGAAAGAAAAAATAATAATTAAGAATATTGATGACTCATTAATAGATATGACTAAAAATAAAAATAAAAACCACTCACCTTAACTGATCACCAACTTTATTAGGATTGGATTGGAATGAGTTTTAGATTTTCATACCAACCATGTTATTGTCCTTAATCACAAAATTTTTAATCACATATTTTTTATTTAAATGAGTAGATATTAGAACAATTTTCCTTTATATTACAATTAAAAAAAATTCTAAAAAGAATCCGTCGCTCGAGCCAAGGCACTAGTAGAAATCATGAAAAATACACTCCTCGCTCGAGCCAGCAAAGCTTCGCTCGAGCGAGCCTCAGAATCCGGATTTCTCAAGGAGTTTGTTTTCTTCCCAATCTAGGATTACTTTTGGTTCTCTATAAATACTTGGTTTTCTCCCAAAACTATGTGATTGATTGAATTCCTCCAGATCTTCTTTTTGGTTCTTAAAAGTTTATATCTGGGGATATTTTGTTATTTTTTCTTTGATGTTTTATTGAGTATTCAACTCATGATTTAAAGAGAGTACATCAAAGGTTTGTTTGTTATACACAAAAGAGAGAGTTGTTCTTCAGTTGTGAATTCTGAAGAATTCGAGCCTGAAGCTTTGGTGGAATCCGGAGTGGCTCATCAGAAAGACAATTCCGTGCTGAAGATGGGGTTGGAAGAGGTACATAGAGGTTGGTTCAATTAGGCGTTGTGGATTCACTAGATAATTGAGAGTATACCTGTGTAATTCCTTTAATTCTTCTTAGTGGATTGTCTTGTGGCAGTTGCCCGTGGTTTTTTTATCACAGTTGGAGGTGTCCAATTGTGGTTTTTCCACGTAAAAATCATTGTGTCTCTTTCTCTTGATTGTTTGATTGGGATTGTTATATTCTGCTTAAAATTGATACATAATCACAAATCAACATTTAGGAGGTTTCTAGATTTTTCAGTTTGTATTGGTTCAATCCGAGGGTTATATATTATTAACAATAAAAATTAAAATGCTTGGATTGTGACAATTTTTCCTCAAACTCTGACTGAATTTAATTCGAGTTGGTAAAATTTTCCCTTAGTCTTGACCAAATTAAAAAAAGTCTTAAGGCTCTAAAATTTTACAAACTTAAAATTACTTAAATTGGGTCAACCCAAATCGCACCTTGGCTAGGTCACAAGGTGAATTAGATGGGGCTCTAAATTTTATGATTTAAAAATTCATGCAATGTTAATAAATATCTTTATCATATATCTCTAAATTCAAAAATAAAAATAAATTTATAATCTAAAAATTCATAAAATATTAATATATATCATTATCATATATATTTAGCCGTGCATAGCACAAGTCGAATGCTAATATATTTATATTTAAGTTTTATATGGGATTTTTTTTTCTAGCGTCCTTATTAGGATGCAGCGTGTCACTACTGTGCACGTCTCATTCAGTTCTCATTTTCATTTTAATGATGCGAACAATTCACTTTTTAGTGTCCATTGAGTAGAATATCCCTATAAAATTTTAAGTTGATTGGACATCGAAAGACCTATGATCAGGTCAAACCCTAAATTTTTGATTTGTTTTTAATTTGAATTATTTGACTATTTCCATTAAATAAAATAGATGAAAATATTGGTATTTTAGTTATTAAACACAATGAAAATGAATATTCTAGACATTTTATATATACCTACATTAAGTTTAATGACTAAAATATTTTTTTTTTTATTGGTTTTACTTAACAAAAATAGATAAATGGTTTAGATTAAAAACAAATCAAAAGTTCAGAGTTTAAATTGACAAAATTAAAAATTTTAAGATTATTTTGTTACAAGAGTTAAACTCTGGGGCTTTTTTTCGTAATTATCCCAAAAATATAATATTTGCTTTTTTTTTAATCAATATAATTGTTTTTTCAAATTTGATATTCAATATTCATTGTCTTAAAAGACAAATTAATATATGAATGGTGTTACATTTTCCTAATAAATTACTCTCATTTTGACCTCTAATGAGATAGAAGAGAAAGAATAGAGAAAGATAGAGAAGAAGGATGAAGTGTGAGGAATGGGGTCTATTTCACATTATTAAGGTAAACTACAAATGCTCAATTAGAACTTCCAAATATTTTTTTAATATATATCAATTTTGTTAAAAACGAATTCATAAAACTAAAGTTATGTGATTTTAAAAAATTTAACACAAAACATAAAAAGGATAAAAATATCAATAATTGTCCTTATCATCATATGTTTAAAAGTGCCTTGTGTCCGTTTTACCAACAAAGATGACCTGAGTCACCCTCACCAATTTTTCATTAGGTTTGCGATTATAAAATTATGGATAAATTATATTTTGTCCTTTTTATGTTTAGTCCTTTTTTTTTTTTAATTATGGTTCTTAAAGTCTTTTTTTTTCACTTTGACCTTTCACGTTTTAAGTTTTTTTTCAATTTACTCCTAAAATTAATTTATGTTCAAAATTAGATAAAAAAAATTAACAATAATTATAAAATAATATAAAAAATATATTATTATATTGGAATTTGAATTTGCGTCTGTGGTTTGAATTATATATAATAAAATATTTTTATAACACATGACTGCTAATGTGTCATTTTCTTTGAAATTTTTAAGAGAAATTAACTTTAGGAAATAAATAGAGAAAAACTTAAAACATGAAACGTCAAAGTAAGAAAAAATAAACTTTTAAATATCAAAGGGATGAAGTGGCCAAACGTAAAGGGGCAAAGTGTAATTTATCTTAACATTATTTAAAAAGATGTTACGATATGTGCAATGCAAGACATGATTAAAAATATATCTATATATATTGATTTGGAAGTATAATCTTAGTGTAACTTAAATAAATGTATAGGGAAATTCTACTATATATATGCCTTAAAAGGAGTGTATCATAAACACTTTTAGTTATTCAAATTTCTTTTTTTAATTTTAATTATGGCTAATTTTTTTCTTTATTTATAATAATATTTTAGTTTTGACTCATGAGATCTTTGGTTATGCATCATATGGTGTTTGGGCATCATGTGTTGTTTGATTATGACTTTTTTTCTTTTTCTTTTTTTTAGTTATGACTAAAACAAAAACAAAAAAATTATGTCATTTTCTTTTTTAATTATAAGGTGCATATGGTACACATTTAAAGAGTGTGTATCATAATTTTTCCCAAATATATAACATAGTTTTATATGATGTTGAATGTTATCATATTAAAAAATTAATCAGTTTGAAAGTAAAACTTATTATTTATGAAACATTACAATATGCATGAAATAAGCGTTGCCAAGTTGGCTAGTTTAATAACATTAATGAAAACGAAAAAATTGTCATCTAACCTACTCGTAAATTGTGTTTGAATTTAGGATTTGGACAAAAATTTATGGAAGGAAATAAAAAGCTGAGAGGAATAGTGGAACAATTAACTTATATTTCATTTGCATTTTTTACATTTTTTCCTTTTTCTCTACAAAGTCTTATTAAAATCATAAATTCAAATACAACGGTAAAAGTTTTAAAGTTGAAGGACTATATAACTGTTTGATGTGGCTTCTAACAAGCTAAAGCTAATAATCAAAAAGCAGAAACTAAATACTTTTTCCCTTGCTTGTTAATAAAAAAATATTTAGACTATTTATGCCTCATAAGTTGGAAACAAAAGCTCACCAAACATTATTACACAAATTTTTTAAATAGAAATAATTGAAAAGTAGAAACTAAAACACCTCTACCCTTGCTTGTTAATAACAACTTATTTAGACTATTTATGCCTCATAAGTTGTAGACAAAAGCTCAGCAAACATTCTTACCCAAAATTTTAAAATAAAAATTGGTTGTAAACAATTCTATAAACTGCACCAAACAGTTTTATTGAGGTTGGGGAGGCTTATGGGAGACTTATCCTAAGTTCTCTAGTTCAATATCACCTCCAGACCAAAGAAGATAAAAAAAAAAAAAAAAAAAAAAAAAGATTAAAACCAAAAGGGGATAAAGAATAATAACAAATGAAAAAACTCAAAAATAGAAATCTTCATGAGGGTTTCTGACAATAAATTAAAGTAGAATTGAAGAAATGCAGTTCAATAACTATTAAAGTAGATCAATTGTGGGAAAATTTAGAAACCCAATGTGCCATTCAAATAAAGCAAATAAAGACTTTTCATGTTTTTCTTTCTATTAAAAAATATTTCAGTTGCAATAAGTAAAATTAATCACCATTTTACCAAAATAAATTTTTCTTCATATTGCTCTTTTGAGTTTTGATGAATAAATTTATTACTATCCCCCTAAATCTGTAGGTCTGAATCAATGTTCATCCAAGAAGTTGTTGAGATACTTTTTAGAAAATTAATTCGTACATATTCAAGCGTTGTCAAAGACCTAGTTGGGATGGATTCTCGTATGCAGAAAGTGATTGAATTGCTAGGTTTAGAGATGGGTGATGCTCGTGTTATAGGAATTTGGGAAATGGGTGGAATCGGTAAGACTACTATTTCTAGAGCTGTTTATGAATGTCTCTCTTACCAATTTCAAGGCTGCAGCTTTATTGAGAATGTTAGAGAAGTATCAAAAAAATGTGGTTTAAAAACTTTGCAAGAACAACTAATTTCTGAAATCTTAATGGAAAAGGATTTGAAAGTACGAAGTGATGGTTGTGCAGTACGGATGATAAGGCATATGGTATGTCGTAAAAAGGTTCTTATTGTGCTTGATGATGTGGATGAATCAACCGACCTTGAAAAATTGGTAGGAGAGCACAATTGGTTCGATTTTGGAAGTAGAATCATTATAACCACTCAGAATAAACATGCGTTAACTAGATATGGCATAAAACATGTCTATGAGGTTGAGCAATTAAGAGAAGATGAAGCTATAGAACTCTTTGTATCGAAAGCCTTCGAGAAACACCAACAAATGGGAGGCTATGAAGAGCTTGTACATCGTGCAGTAAAGTATGCAAAAGGAGTTCCTTTAGCTCTCAAAGTTTTAGGTTCTTTCCTTTGTGGTCGAAACAAAGATGAATGGGAAAGTTCATTAAGCAGACTGAAAAAAAGCCCTCTCAAGGAAGTTCGACAAGTACTTAGAATAAGTTATGATGCATTAGATTGGGAAGAGAAGGAAATATTCTTAGATATTGCATGTTTTTTCAAAGGGAATGACAAAAAGGATGTAACAAAAATTCTAGAAAGTTGTGGCTTCCACGCATTTATTGGAATAAATGTTCTTGTTGAAAAGTCTCTTGTAACTGTCTCATACAATAAGTTGTTGATGCATGATTTGATACAAGAACTAGGGCAATATATTGTTTGGGAGCAAGCACGTAAAGAGCCTGGAAAGCGCACTAGGTTATGGCTTGATGAAGATATAAAACGTGTATTGATGGACAATATGGTAAGAGGTCTTATAGAAAAGCATGAACACTCAAAAATTGTTTAATTAACAAAAGCTAGTTCTGCATAATTTTGTCAGCCTTCTAATATTATGTTCTTGTTATTTGCTTGTGGTTATTAGGAAACAAACAAAGTGGAAGGCATATTTATGCAGTATAGTGACCTAAGAGGTCTAGATCAATTGAAGTTGAGGCCTAAAGCTTTTGCAAAGATGTCGAACTTAAGGATTCTCAAAATTTGTTGTACGCAACTCTCAGAAGAACTCAAATATCTTTCTAACAAGTTAAGTTATCTTGACTGGTTAGGATACCCTATGAAATACATGCCTTCGACATTTCAACCAGAGCATCTTGTTGAACTTCACTTAACCCATAGCAGCATTAAACAACTTTGGGAGGGAACAATGGTATGAATATGCATTCTCTTTAATTACTTTGAATAAGATGCAAAGTCCTTGACACAATATAATTTCTGTAATGTATTTCTATTTAAGTTCTGTAATTTATTTTTATTTTTATTTTTCTTCAACAGCATCTAGGCAAGTTAAGGATCATGAATCTTAGTCACTCGACATCTCTAACGAAAAGCCCAGACTTTACAGGGGTCCCAAATCTTGAAAGACTAATTCTTGAAGGCTGTACAGGTTTGGTTAATCTTCATCCATCCATTGGAATTCTCAAGAGGCTTATTTGTTTAAACTTGAAGGACTGCAAAAGTCTCAAGAGTCTTCCACATGGCATTCAATTGGAATCTCTTGAAGTTTTTATTGTCTCTGGGTGCTCAAAGCTTGATAAAGTTTTGGTCAGCTTGGAAGATATGAGATGTTTATCAAAGCTTCATTTAGATGGGACTGGTATCAGTGAACTTCCACCTTCAATTGGACATCTTACCAATCTTTATTTCATTAGTTTGAGAGATTGTAAAAACTTGAGAAGTATTCCAGACAGCATTTGTCAGTTGAAAGATCTTAGATTTTTTATCCTTTCTGGTTGCTCCAAACTTGACAAATTGCCGCAAGACCTGGGTGGTTTGGACCATTTATTTGAGCTTCGTGCAGATTGGACTGCAATTAGACAACTCCCATCCTCCATTGGACTTCTGAAGAAGCTTGGAATAATAACGCTAAAAGGGTGTAAAGGAATATCATCTAATTCATGGAGTTCTTTCTTCTTGCCTTCATTTAATTCATGGAGTTCTTTCTTCTTGCCTTCGTTTTTACGAAGAGAGAGAGATAATTCCATGGCTTCTGGACTAGAAGCTTTGTCAGGGTTAAAGTCTTTATTTGAACTAGATCTCAGTTACTGTAATTTAAAATCTATTCCCACAGCCATTGGTCACATCTACTCCTTGGAAGAATTAAATCTTAGTGGAAATAATATGGAAAGTTTACCTGCAAGCATGAATCAACTTTTAAGGCTGTCGAAATTGTATTTGAATGGTTGCAAGAAGCTTCAAGAATTGCCAGAGATTTCATCTGAAATACAAAAACTACGAGTTGCTAATTGCCCATCATTGAGAATAATAAGGAGTCCGTCCAAATGCAATAATTTTGCCGAACTGTCCTTCAAGAACTGCTTCAAATTGGTTGAGAATAAGCAAAACAACAGGCTAATAGAAAAAATTCTTTCAAATCAATTTCAGGTTCTCTCTCTCTCTCTCTCTCTCTCTCTCTCTCTCTCTCTCTGTGGCACTGTGAAACGGCGGCTCTACTCTTTTAGCTAATTAAGCACCCTGATTTTTTTTTTATTACTAATACATATATGTTCAACAAGTTCACTCATTGCAATTTTGAACACCCAGCCACTCCTACTTTGAACACCCAGCAATGAGTTTTTAAATTTAAAAAAGCAAAAGAAAAAGAGCACTGGCATTTGAGTCCATTGTTTCGTTTTTATTTGGCTATATATATATATAGGATAAATTACAATAATAGTCCATAAAATTTTATTCCCTTTTCATTTAAGTCTCTAAAGTTCAATTTTGTCAATTAAGTCTCTAAAGTATTTAATTTGAATCAATTTAGTCTTAAAAACAATATAAACATAAGCCTAAGGCTATGTTTGGTACTTGATTTAGAAAGAGATTTGAAAAGAGAAGAGAAACGGTGTGTGAAACATATGTGAAATTTAGTTATATTTCACTTACATTTCACCTATTTTTCCTTTTCCTTTCCAAAACTCTCCCCATTCCATGAACCAAACACAACATAAAGGTTATAAAAAATTGTGATTAGGCCTAGATTTTAATTTATTGTTAACTTAATTATCCTCTACATATGTGTTTTTATAATTGGTATATTTCTCGCAGACTGATTAATTCTAATTACTTATATAGGTCTTCTTCTATTTATATTCTACTATTATTTATTTTTTTCTAATACATAATCATCCATTTTATCCGATTTTTCGGCTATTTTTAACACTATTTTATATTTCATTTCATTATTTTTTTTTCTTGTTCCGCCATTATCTTTATAATTCATCTAGACTATAATTAATTAGATCTTTTTTCTTCTGTTTTTTTTTGGTGATATTAATTTAAAAGATTCCTTTGGAGAGTTCCTTTGTAAGGATAATGATAATTATATGTATTATTTTCTATAAGAGCTAACTGCTTAAATCATTAATAATTTTTTAAAAATAATTACAAATAGGTGATAAATTTATAAATATTAATAATTAAAATTTTAAATTTTTTTGTGTGAATTTGTAATTATTTTTTAAAATTTATACTAAATTATGAATTTTCAAAAAAAAAAAAAAAGCCTCCAATCTCCAGACTAGGTGTGAGTTCTATAACTTATCAAAAACAATTTACATAGTATTTTATTTTGTTGGATTGAAACAAAAATATTAGGGATAATTACAAAAAAAAAAAAAAAAAAAATCTCTAGAGTTTGAGTTTTGTAACAAAATAAATCCTAAATTTTTTATTTAATTAATTTAAATCTTAATCTTTTGATTTATTTTTAACTTAAACAATTTGCTTATTTTCGTTAAGTAAAACAAACAAAAAAACAATTAATCATTAAAATACTCATTTTTTTTTTTATTGATTTTACTTAATGATAGGCAAATGATTTAGATTAAAAATAAATCAAAATTTAAGATTTAAATTGGTAAAATTAAAAATTTAGGGTTAATTTTGTTATAAGGTTCAAATTCTAGTTTTTTAATATTTTTTTATTTTAATTGTCCCAGAATATTAATATATTTATAAAAAAAAATAGCTGTAATTTGAGAAGTTAAAAGGTTAATTTTCTCACATCTACAAAAACATATATAAATTTCAAATACACCCTCTGAATTTTTCTTAAAATAGGGATTACTCTTTGTATTTTGAATAATTATAAATAGTCCCTTGCTATAATTTTTTTATTTAATAGAATTAATTGAAAAATAAAATTTCCAAATATTCATATATACAATAATAAAATTATTTGAATTAATAATTGAAATATATTTCTAATATCATTAAAAATTAGTAATTGATTTGATGATTTATAAATAAAATGGGCCATTTATTATGAAATTAGAAATTTCAATGGGTGGAATATAATTTCCAAAGCCACGGGAGTGATTTGTATTTTAAGCAAAACTCAAGAGATGTATTTGTAATTTATCCAAAAAAAAAAAGAGATTAAATTTCTCTCATGTTGACTCTCAACATGAGAGAATTTGAGGGGTTCATGGGGCCTACCACAAATCACGTTTGATAATTTGAATTGTTTATTTCGTAAGGCACTTTATGTAACGTCTTGAAATAATTACAATAAAGCCATCCACAATATTAATAAATGACAATACCATTCTGAATACAATATCCTTTCCATTTCATATAATCAGAGTGTACAAAATGTAGCACATGCAGTTATACATTTACAAATCCTAACTCTGAATCTATAACATGTGTTGCAAGTTAAGAATATGAAATAAGAGTTAAACAAATAAGAAATACCCTAAAGGCTTACAACTTTCCAAGTCAATGCTTAGTTATAACAAAATGGATTTAAAACCGATACAGTTAAAGCCCGTGGCTTGTATAAAAACATATACAACAAATAAACAAATGAAGCCTTCAGCTCTAATGTCCTCCCACGCAATTGACTTGGCGAAGACATATCATCAGCACTTGAAAATGATTTTCCCATAGAGTGAGCCAAAGCCTAGTAGAAATACTCTAACACAGTTTATGAATCTTAACAAAGATATAAGGTGTTATGCATATGCAATGCTCGTGTCAAAACATTTTATACCTCTTTCCAAAATCATGCAATGCCAGGTTTATATCACAATTATGAAACTATTTCCTTTACAATAGAAAACAAGGCAATGAATATGACTCTATGAATCTCTTGGTACGTGTCTGTAAGTAGACTATACAAATACTATCAATTTGTCATTTTTATCGATATTAACCGGAAGGCTCAACACCTATCCGCGCGAGTTTCTAGTCTTTCACCAAGGACACACAGGCCAACTTAATATTGTAATCACACCCCCTACCCAGATTCACCAAGTATTCAACCATTTTTCTTCAAACAATAACATTTTCAATGTTTTCAATATGCAACAATGCTCAATACAAATGGATGAGAGATTAGTTTCAATTCATCTAATTCTCATGTAATTTCTACAACAATCATAGCTATCCTCTACCAATCGCCCCACACATATATCTCTAAACAGATAAATAATTTCCAAAAAGATAAACTTTCCAAATTTCAAGATGTGAGTGGTAATACATACCCAACTTCACCATCCTCAACGATATCAACCAATTCCACATTTCCAACATCAATTCCATTTGTGATTTCAAAATCAACATTTAACATTGCTAGGGCAAAACCCCCTTTCTCTTTGAAAACCAATTCCAAGGATGAAAACACATCATTTTATCACAACTCATCATCATTCACAATCCCATAAACCTTTTCAAGAATCCATTTGAAAACCCCTCTTTTTAATTTTAAACAAAAACCCTTGTTTGTTCAAAAACCTCCAAATCCCAATGCCGTTTTAGAAATAGCAAATAACTAAGTTAAAAATTATAAAAAAAAGTGCGGAGAATCCTTACCTCAAGCTTAGAAGACAAGAGAAGAAAAGGAAAAACTTCAACAACACCCAAACCCAACTTCGTTCGAATAAAAAAGAAGCCCCCGGCGTGCTCTACTTTTTAACAAAGGGAGTAGGGTGGAGAAATCAACGAATCTAGGTGTATTTGTAGAGAAAAGGTGAGTTTTAGAGAGAGAGTGTGTAGATTTAGGGTTTTTAGAATGTTTAGAGAGAGAGCAGTGAAAAAGTGACTCAGAAATGTAACTTTACAAACTGATATACGCGCAGATTGCTCAAGCGCAGGAAGTGTTGCTCGAGCGACCAGACACAATAAGTTGCACCACTCAAGCGTAAGAAGTATCACTCGAGCGAAAAATACCATCTTCCAGAAGTTTTGCATACAGAAGACCATCGCTCGAGCTCAAGAAGGGCCACTCGAGCCAACACAACTCTTGTGCAATAAGTGTTGCTTGAGCCAAAAACACCACCTCCCAGTATCTCTGTAGGCCTGCAAAAGTACTGAGAGTTCTCAAGGACCGCTCGAGCGCACCACTCGAGTGAAGAGACAAAATTCTAGACAACACAGTTTTGAAACAAAAGCTACCAACCTGTTCCAAACACAATCAAGACATTCTAATAACCAAACTCAATGAGAAATGGGGAGGAATAAGACATGAACAACCATATGAGACAATGAAACCCGGATCCAAACATCAATGGGTCGGGTTTAAACTAGAATCGCTATACTTAATGTATGTCATCTATGAAAAAGATTATGTCAGTCTGATAATTGTAACATTTTCATTTTATCATATTTGTCTGTAAAAAATGAATAGTCTATTTTCAAAAATATATTTATCATCTATTTTTTTAAAGATAAATGTAATAAAATGAAAATATTACAATTATCATATCAAACTAATTTCTTCATAAATAATATAATAAATTGAAAAATTTACAAAATGAATAGTTCGGATTATTGGTTGTGAGGCCAGACCGCTCAAATTCTCCCATATTAGAGAAACCAAACCAAAGTTTAAATTAATAGATTAACAGAAAGTGAATGATAGATATAGACAAGTGTGATTTTTTTGGGGGGTAAATTATGCTTTGCCCTATTTATATTTGGTCATTTTTTCATTTTGGCATTTAATATTTAGTTTTTTGTACTTTGGCCGTTAATTTCTATTAAAAATTAGACAGAAAATGACACACTAATAGTCTCGTAGCATAAAAATATTTGATTATATATGATTCACACATCTGACATAAATTTAATAACTAATATAATAATATATTTTTATATTATGTGACAGTTATTATTGTATTTTCTATTTAATTTTTAATAGAAATTAATTTTAGGAGTAAAATAAATAAAAAAATCAAACATAAAAGATCAAATTGAAAAGAAAAAAAAAACTTTAAGAATCAAAGTGAGAAAGTTGCCAAAAAACAAAAAAAGAAAGATAAAATATCATTATCACCTTTTTTATATCTATTTATTCTATTATATAAAGAGAGGTCTTAAAAATATAAAATTATATTCTGAGGGACTAAGATTTGATGAACATTATTACCACTTGAATAACACATTATATATGCAATTTTTTATTGTTATCATTATTCTTGTAATATTATTTAATATAAATTATAATTTAAGATTTTGAATGTATACCCTAACATTGGGTTGATTTGGAATGAACTAAAAAAATTAATTTATTAGAGCACCTTTGGGAAATGGGTTGGTTTTTTGAATTTTTTTGACTATTTTGGCCTATTTTGGGAAGGAATAATGATTTGTAGCTCAAATTCCCCCCCCCCCCTAATCCCCCGAATGCCCAAAACGACGTCGTTTTGGGCATTCTTTTTTTTTTTTTTTCTTCTTCTTCTTCTTCTTCATCTTGCAGGTCTGAAACAGAGGGAGAGGAGAAGGAGAGGGAGAGGGAGAGGGAGAGGAGAGAGAGAGAGAGAGAGAGAGAGGAGGCAGGTCGTCGCAGCCCCCTCCGCCGTCGCCTCTGCCCATCGTCGCAGCCCCGCCTCCGCCGATCGTCGTCGCAGCCTCTACCTCGCAGCCCCCGCCCCTCCTCTGCCTCCGCCCCCCGCCCCTCCTCCACCTCCAGCCCAATTTGTTGGCCCCCTCCAGTCCCTTCTCCTCCTCCTCCTCCTCCTCCTCCTTCTTTCTTCTCTTCTTCTTCTTCCTTCTGATTTTCTTCTTCTTCTTCTGAAAAAAAAAAAAAAATGAAAACGCCGAAAACGGCGTCGTTTTCGTTTCGGGGGGAATTCGGGGAAGCTCTTTCGAGCTACGTAGCATTACCGTTTGGGAAGATGGTAAAAAGTGACTTTTTGGCTTTTAACTAAGTTTTTGACTTTTTCAGATAAATGATTTGGAAAGTTAGTAAAAAGTTACTTTTGGCTTTTTTAATTAATATTTGTTTATGATATCAAATCATAATAAAATGACCAAACTACCCCCATTCAATTTAAAATTTTTACAACTTCACCCATGTAACACATTTTGACCCATTAGGGGTAGAATTATAATTTCACCCGTGGCTGAAAACTAACTTTCCAAATGAAAAAAAATACAAAAAAACGAACTTTTGGCTTTTGCTACAAACCTAAAAAAAGTGGCTAAAAGCCAAGTTCCCAAAACACCCCTTTAGCTTGGGGTTAAAAAATCTTGTTTAGAATAAACTTTTTGACTTTTTTGATTTTTGTAAAAGAAAAAATATAATAATTATGGATTGTATGTGATGTTTTGTTTTATTATACTATAAAACCTTTTTTTTTTGTGACTATTTTAGCCAAAAAAAAAAAAACTTGGGGCTTTTTCTTTCCAAACGGAGGCTTAGGCCTCGTTTGGGAAGCGACCGGTTTAGTCAAAAAACTAAAAAGTTACTAAAAAAATTAAAAAGCCAACAACTCATACCAAAAAGTCAAAAATTCCCTTTTCTCTCTACTTTTTGCACATCTTTTCGTAAAAAATCAAAAATCATACCAAACATACTAATTTTTTTTAAATCATATTTTAGCTAAAAAGTCAAAAAATTACTTTAAAAAAAACGAGGCCTTACTTTTTTATGATACATCACTTCTTTATATTTTTATATATATTTTTATAATAATAATAATAATAATTAAAAAAAAAAAAAGCCTAAAATTTTTGGAGGCGCCAGCCACTGATTGAGACCAATCTCTATTGTACAGAGAAATTTTCGTGTAAGGAGGGGTTACTTTAACATTGTTTATCCTGGGAGAGAGATTCCAAAGTGGTTCAGGCATCAAAGTAGGGGGTCTTCGGTATCTTTTCGGTTGCCTCCACATTGGTTTAACGAGAGATTCTTGGGATTTGCTTTCGCCCATGTTGGATTCAAAAAGGGTAAATCCGACTATTGGAGTTGGTGTATTGATATAAGCTTTAAGTGCCACGTTACTCGGGGGATCATCAGAAGAAAGGGTCCGATTACTGCACCTGTGAATTTTGGAAATTTGGTGGTTATGGGTTTCCCACGCGGTGCATTTAGACGAATCATGGAAGATCGTTTGGAGCAATCAAATGAGGGTGGAATTGAATTTAATGTTTCTTTTGAAAAAGCAAGTCGGTTTTCTTATCGAGATGATGAAACAGGGGAACGAGAGTTCTATTACGTGTTCGAATCCGGAGTTGTCGAAAATGTCGGTGTCCATGTCGTATACAAGGAAGCTGAAGAACAAGCATTGAGTAGTATATACTACAACTCTGAAGAAGATGATCAAGAAGACCACCTCAACAACCTCGACAGCAAAAGGCTTAGGTAAGTGTATATATCTCTTAAACTCAGTCACAGTTTCCTCCAAATAAAAAAATGTTTTCCAACTCACACTCCCACTGCAAATTATAAAATAAAATTATAATAGACATAACCCATTTCAAATGACTCAAAATTGATCTAATTTCTAACGTACTGTCTAATATTTACTTATGGTTTTCTAAAATATGTGCACTCTGTATCACCTTTTTTTTCTTAAGTTATTAGTTTTGTCTCTTTGGTTTGGTCCCTACAAATATATGACTAAAGTGAAGCATGGCCTTATTATAGTGTTTTGGGGTGAAGATATTCGGTTAATGGTTTAGAGGACCATTTAAAATTGAACCGATTTGACTTAGATTGAAAATTTTATAGATGAAATTGGCAAAATTGAAACTTGGAGTACTAAAGTAACATGGTAAACATACTTTATTGAGAATTTCCCTTTTCTAGACCAACAATTTTTCTTTAATGCTAAACTTTAGGGTATGTTTGGATGACATTACTAGGATTAAAAATCACGTATCAATGTTATTCAAGTGTTTTGTTTGACTAGGAATTCTGTACGAGGGGATTATGAAATTTTAATTATTATGGGCCCGTTTATTTATTTACTCTTAAGATTGTTTACATTATCAGTAACGTTAGGAACATAAAAACCAAACACAGAATGTGACACAACACAAGGGGTGTGGGACTCACTCCTTGTGAGAGGGTTGTGTGCACATAGACTTATTGCTTCACCTAATTATGCATTGCTTATATATATATATATATATTCCTCTTGCTTTGTAGTGCTTTTATGGTTTTTTTTTTTCTCTTTTTCTTTTCCCTTCCTTTTTATGGTTTGGGATTTTTTTTTTTTTTTTTTTTTTTTTTTTTTTTTTTCTTGGAGTTCTTTGAGGAGGCTTCCTAAATTGAAATTAATTATGTCTTGTGTGACACCACAATGATGACAGACAAGCACATTTTTTAACTCCTTTTTGAGACTTGCAACTCAATTTTATTTTTTTAAGACTTACAATATAAAGAGAATTACTTCCGGACAATTATAGTCCACTAATTTTATTTATCAAAAAAAAAAAAAATTATAGTCCACTAATTTTAGAACTTCAACAACTAGCATGATAAATAGTCCTATAATGGTGAAGCAACACCAACCCAATAATCAACCAACCTAAGAAAAGGTCCGGAAAGGAGGAAGAAATGAATTCTACAATAGAGAGTCCCCATAATGAAGATGAAATTATCAATGCTTGAACTCCTTTTGAGACTTGCAAATCAAACTTCATAGTACTATCATGCAAGAACGTTTAGGGGGCTTACTACTATTATCAACGTTTCCAACCAACCCAGATTGTCAGTAACAGCCTATGAATTTTTAAACAAGCTTTTCAATTTTTCTATTCTAGTGATCATCTTTCAAAAGTTTCTTTTGAACTAGTCAATTAAATTTGAAGGTTTTTTGTTTTTGTTTTTTTTTTTCAAATTTTACAATGGTGAATGATAATTCCATTTTCCAACATTTTTTTTTTCATTGAATCAAACGTGAGAGTGGATGTTATGATGGAATGACCATTCCATTCCAATGGCCTGCGATAGAGTCGTGTGGAGAAGAAGGATTCATGTAATCGACCCCATTTGATGGGACTTAAGGCTTGGTTTGGTTTGGTTTGGTTTGGTTTGGTTATCTGCCTTTCCTGCATCATATGTAATGTATGCCCATTCATGATTCCATAATTCAAGTTATTAATTTATTGAGATATGTAAAACTCACCCCTTTACTTCTCTTTTATTTTATGTTTCAGGTTGAATTTGGATTAAGATTCATAGATATTTTTTTTGAATATTTGCAAAAGGAAGACTTTGTCTCATTATCTCATACAATTGAAGACTGTATAAATAGATTTGACGACATGTGAACTTTATTGGGATGTGTTTCTTGAGTAATGATTCTCCTTTTCAAGCAACTTTCTTGCGGGGGGGCACAAAGTTAAAAAGAAATGTTCATATGTTCAATTGGAAGGAGGTTTCTACAAGCAAGGAACAAGGTGGGCTTTATTTAGAAGAATTAGAGATGTAAATGATTGTTTGCTGGTGAAGTGGTGGAGGAGATTTGGATCTGAAGACAATGCTTTGTGGAAACATTTGATTTGCAGCATTTACAGAGTTGAGAGAGGTAGATGGTTTCCATCTTATGGAGCTAATTCTTCTTTTTCAAGGATTTGGAGTGGTGTTATTTCTATTGCTTCTTCCAATCCTAATTTACTCTACTTTTTTTTCTTTGCCAATATTGATGTGGTAGGTGATGGGAACAAAATTCGCATCTGGATTGATAAATGGCTTGGCAATGTTAGCCTTGAAGGTGAGTTTCCTAGACTTTTTAGCCTTTCAACCGATAAGGAGTGATCCTTGAGGCTGTTTATCCAAAGGAAAGACAGCTCAGGCAACTGGAATCTATGCTTTAGAAGATCTCACTTTGGTTGGGAGCGTAAGGGGGTGGTCAAACTTTATGGTTTGCTGTGTGCAGAGCTCCATCACTTAGAGTTGGTTTCACTGATCACATTAGATGGGCTGCCTCATCCTCAGGTCAGTTCATGGTGCATTCAGTCTTTATGTGGTGTGAGTCTGCCCTTGGTCTGAATGTCTCTTGTCTTGGGATGTTATTGCATGCGTGTGTGATTGGCATGCAAAGGAAGAATTAAGACTTCAAAGTTTTTGCAAAAAATTGGTGTGCTGAATTTGGATGCTAACATTGTCTGTGTGTTTTGTAATTCTGATACTGAAACTCTGAATCATATTCTGCTTTTCTGCCCTTTTGTTTGGAAAGTTTGGTCTAACTGAAATGATCAGTTGGTGTTGGTTTCATTTGGTAATACTAGCATAAATGGAAGGCTTACCACAATGGTGGCTAGGTTCAAGTTCAGTAAGTTGGAATTGTATATTTGGAACGTTGTTCCTATAGCAGTATTTGGTCTGTTTGGAAGCATAGAAATGATTGCATCTTTAATGGCCATCAACCGAATTTTGGTGAACTGTGTGAGCTTGTAAAAGTAAGAGTAGCTTTATGGGTGAAGTTTCATTGATCTGATATATTCTTCTCAGTGAACACCTTAAAGTAAGAGTAGATTTGAGTTGTGTCTTTTGATATTAGGGACTAGTGGGACTAGTTTTTCTTGCTTTGATATTCTTCTGGAAGTATAAATTCGTCAGAACACCTTAAAAAGACCAAACAATTTTTCAAAACTTCTCTTCTAATATTTGTCAGGTACCTTTTTTTTTTTATAATAAAAGAACAACAACAAAAATCTTTACCTGACAATAAAGGTTTGCCCATGTGCATGACAACTTTGTTTCATTTGTCCAATTCATTAAAAAAAAAAAAAAAAAAAAACTAAAATAGCTATAAATTGACAGTTTTCATTAATGACAATCAGGTTGTACTGATGCTTTCAGGAATGGGATCTTGTTCGGTGGATGTTTTTAGAATGGTAAGACCGTAATTCTTTATTCGTCACGGTACATCCCCCTACGGATGAATTGCATGATGGCCTTCTTAGTTAACTAGCTCTTGAAAAGTTTTCTGGCTAGAGACCTTGTCTCTTATGAAGATCTCTGAGTTTTATATTAGGTTTTAAGATGTATTAGATAAATATAATTAAACTGCTTGCTTACCTTAAACTAAGAGTAGCTTTGAGTTGCATCTTTTGATATTAGGGATTGAAGGGACTAGTTTTCTTGCTTGATATTCTTCTATTGATTTAAATTCGTCAGAACACCTTAAAAAGACCAAACAATCTTTCAAAACCTCTCTTCTAATATATATCAAGTACTTTTTTTTTGTAAATTAAAAAAAAAATCTTTACCTCACAGTAGAAATATGCCCAAGTACTGTGCATGATTGCTTTGTTTCATTTGTCTAGTTCATTAAAAATAAAAACTAAAATAAATATAAATTGACAGTTTTCATTAACGACAATCAGGTTGCACTGATGCTTTCAGGACTGGGATCTTCTTTGGTGGATGTTCTTAGAATGGTAAGACTGCAATTCTTTATTGGATGCTGTACATTTGCCCTTCGGATGAACTGAATGATGGCATTCTTAGTTAACTAGCTCTTGGAAAGTTTTTGAGCAGGAGACCTTTCATGAAGATCTCTGAGATTTATATTAGGTTTTAAGAAGATCTATTAGATGAATATAATTAAACTTCTAGCTTACTTAAATATTTTCAGTATTAGTATATTTGATTTCTATTTTTCATCAAATTATTCCAAATGTGGCAGGCAACCTCGTGATGGGAAAAGAGACAAGCGGAAATCTTCGTAAGAACTTTGATATTTTTTTTTATTTTTTTTCTACTTTGTTCATTTTCTTTCCATTCCTTTCCTTCTTTATTTTTTATTTTTTTGTGGGTTTTTCTGTATTGTACTTCAGCTATTATTTGGTGTCTCAATATTTTGCATTAGTTTTCATTTTTTTTTTGGCGTTTATCTTATTTATTCATTAGCAATGCATGGTTAAGCTACATTGCTTACAATTTCATATGTCAATTTGAATAACCCTTTGTCCCCAAAAAATGCCATTAGCTTTTTTTAGTAATTAGGCCATCTATCAGATACTTGCAGCAGTAACATATAAGTTCTGTTAAACCACTTAAAGTTCCTAGCATAAGGATACTTTTCTACACCTCCTAGATATAGGGCACAGTCATGGTGCTAAATCTGCTAATCTATATGACTTAGCTTCTAGTTGGTCAATCAAGGTGATCGATATATCATGTTCGACTACAAAAAGTGGACAATAATTACAAGATTCCCAAGATAAAAGAACAACTTTTAATTGAACAAAATCTGCTAGTGAAACTATTTCATACTGAACTACAAATCAAAAGGAAGAGCATAGGAGTGTGTAACTCGAGAAATGAGAACTGCTCTTTCAAAAAATTCAAGAAGTGAGAACCAGGTTCCAGGAGCTTGGCCCAAGTTGTTTGATAACAGAGTAAATAGAAACAATTTTTGTATCGAGGAAGCAAATTCTAAATAAGCCACAAACACGGAATGGCAATAGAGTGATGGCATGCCAGTTGAGACACATATTCCATACCTACGATTTTCTTTATGGTTTGACCTTGGATATATTGTCTATAGCAAGTTTCGTCTTTTAATGCTGCTCATGTTTGTAATCACCGGGCTGGTATAGTTGTTATATTCATTGATTTCTATTATTATAACTGAAATGAGTGTTAGGTTTGACAAATGGCTTATACATTGTGTCCAGGAGAAAGCTAAAGTGAGGATGATGAAGTCGAATGCTTCTGATCAAACCGAATCATATTGGAACAATCTCTGGGGCAAACCCAGAGGCCATCAAAGTGCAAGTATCAATAAAGAAAATTGCTAATTTTTTAGTCCTGATGTTTAAAATTATGGAAAGGGTTCCCTGTAGCATTCTATTTATTATTCTGATATAAATATTTTGTCAAGTACAAATGTCTGATATGAAGGATTGAGCCTAATGAAAGCTTCCCTGTAAATATTGGGGAAAGGCTTAACTGTTACGGGTTTTTTTGAGTGCGAAGGTAGAAGTCGATGTTTAAAGTAGCTTCATGCTTGAATTTGGCCTAGTTTAGGATAGATAGTAGCAAGGAACGCAAGGTTAATGCTATATGATTTATTTTCTAAGAAGTACCACACTCCAAGATTGGTGTTTTGTCAATGTCTGATAGACAGGACACGGGTGTCAATGTGTTCAGCATGCCACATGGCGTTCAATTTTTTAATCTCTTTTTGTAGAATATGCCAAGGACGCTTTATAGACACTGGTGTCTTGTGATTGGACACTCTTTAGGACACCTTTATTGCTTATTTATTTTTTTTACTAAATAATTTTAGGAAGCTGATTTGGTGCTGAAGTAAAATATATTGAAATAAAGAGAGAAAAGGTAAGGGGGGAAGCTAAAAAACACCCACATATGTATCCATACGCCTCATATCTATGTATCCTAAATTTCTATTAAAATAAATAGTAAATAAAAATATATAAATATATATATATTTCTTGCCGTATTCTTGCCACGTTCGTACCATAATTTTTTGAGAATCATGGTGTCCCGTATCCATGTGTATGCTTTATAGTTTCCACACATAGTATTGTCACCAGTTTTAGCATTTGTAAAGATCCAAAGAGGCAAGAACTCGAGGCACTTGAATCTTTAGTGTTCATTGGAAATAATAATAAAAAATTGAAATTGTAAATGTGCTACACTAGTGCATTTAGTAGAATAGAAATAAATTTCCGCTCCTTGGATGCTTATTATTGTGGTGACTATAGTAAATTTTGTTGATGGTTGAATGGTTTCTGCATTAATACAAATCATATATATGAAAGAAATTGCCTCAAAATGTGGCCAACAGCTTTTACTTTAAAAATTTATGTGGTGCTTGCAGAGGAGGAAGTGAAAGAGAGAGCACGAAGAGCTGCAGCAGCATCTCAAAGATGGAGAGAGTACTCAAGAAGGGGTGCTAGTAAACCTCCCACCTTTAAACTTCGAGGCTGTGTCAAATAATGAAAAATAAACAATAAATTCTGATCTTCTTGATTTTCTATTGTTAGATGTAATTCATGTATTCAAAATTTATTTGTTGAAGACATATACAATGAATATTTAGATTTTATGTAAGATGTGTAAAATTTCATATTGATCACACTGACTGTGTAACTGGGATTAGTTTAAGTGCAATGAAATTAGTAAATAATAAAAAATATGAAGTATATAGAACTAGTATGCTATTATGTGGCATGTTCTTGCATGAATGAGCTATATTCATTTGGTTGTTGTTCGACCCTTTGTTTGGTTGTTGAGAGAAAACTTTGTTAAAGAAAAGACAACAAAAGTTTACTGCTTTTTAATATATGACGCTTTCTAATAAGATGAAATATGAACCCGAGTGAATCAATTCCAAAAACTGTTCTCTACTGGGGGAATGTTTTGGCTGTTTTCATTTTTTTTTGTTTTCATGTCAATGTAGTCTGTCAATAAATAGATGTGGGTAAAACCATTGTGTACTTTCTAATTTATTTAATTTTAAGATTTAAACAAAAAAAATGATATTTTAATGTGAGGAAAAAAATGCAGAGTGAAAATGCTAGTAGTTTCAAGTGAAATTATTTATTTTTTTACGATGGAATAATAATTTTCCTTAAATGGGTAAAATGATAATTTAAATGTGAGGAAAAAATGATTTTTGCTTTTCATATTTTTTTCTTATTTATTAATTATTTAGAAAAAGAAAAAATATGTTTTTTTTTTTTCAATTTTTTCTTTTGGTTATTTTCTAGAGTAATGTTAGGAATTATAAAAAAAAATTCATAAAGATAATTATGAAAGATTCTTCACCTTTGGATTATATATACAATAAACACTATACGCTGATGAAAAATCTTCATGATGAATTTCATGATATTTCTTTCATAATCTCTATTATTATTCTATTTTCTATCCATAAATTTCTTTCCAAATTTCAGAACACAACTTGTGTGAAAGTTTAATGAAACTTTTATTAAGGGCTAATTTGGAAAGATGACTAAAATTCAAAAGTCAATTTTTAACTTATTTTAAGTCACATCACTTTCTTTACTATTTTATAGATTTTTTTTTAAAGTCAAAAAAATTTTAAAAAAATTAACCTTTAATCATCTTCCCAAATTTACCCTCAACGTGATAGGTTTTCGAATATGAGGGACATTACTTGAAAAAAAGTGACAGTTCACAAAAGTTCATAGTTTTTTAATACAATAAAATAGATATATTAATTTATTTTTATTTTTTTTTGGGTAAATTTATTTGTTTTTTTGGTTGAGTAGATATATTAATTTTACATTTTAGCACATTGATAAAAGAATAATTGTTATATCTAGAGATTGTTTGGCATGATGTAGTATAAAATGCCAAAAAAGATTATTTAAAAAATTAAAAATTATTTTTTGGTTACAACGCAGCAAGCGTGGCTGAGAAGCTGGTGAAAAGATGAAATTGCCCTTCTTTGGCAGGCTGTCAGATGTCACGTGGCAGCTGCTGAGCTCTGCTGCTAGCTACTAAACCCTAAATAATAATAAAAATAAAAGTAATGATACATAACTCTAATTTAAAAGTTTTAAATAGAACTCTAATGAGGTGAAAGAGAGAGAGAGAGAGTAGAGAGATAGAGAGAGAACTGTAAATCCTACCTTCACATGAATACTCAACCACATTATTAGATTTAAATTAGTGTTGGACAATCTTCATTGTATTTAAGTAGATTAAATTGTGTACTAAACATCAACTAGAATATAAAGAAATAAAGGAAATGAGAGAATTTGTTTGATTACAAAAATCAAACTAGAAATAAAAATTAAATAAATAAAAACAGATTTTATTTTGTTACCAAAACAAAATTAAAATCTGATTTAAATAAACAAATAAAACAGAATAATAAATTAAACAACTTACTTGATTAATTTCTTTGAATAATTATCTGATCAAGTCCAGTGTTTGACACTGTGTCCTTAAGACAGATTCGTCCTCTCCACGGTCCTTTCAGAATGTGGACGTCTATCTCCCAGGATGAAATGATCAATTACAAACAATAGCAGCACTACAAATTGTTTGTCTTATGAACACACTAAGTGTTTACACTTTTTCTTACAAGAAAATAATGCAACAAAATGAAGAATAAATTTGCAGAGCTCTTAAGGACGAAAAATTATAAAAATCTACATCAAATGAGGGCTGTCCTATTTATAGATGTATTGATGGCTGCAGGTTTTGAATTGAACAGGTACAAAGATTTAAATCTGTTGGTTCAAAATTCAAACAGATAAAAACGGAAAGGGCCTTGTTTGGGTGTACAGAAAAACCGGACCAGATTATTTCCGGTTTAATTTGAATTCTGGATTTTATTTTACCAAAAATAAAATTAAATTCAAATGTTTTTGGCCCAAAAAGATAGGTATTAGGCCGAACAAGCCCAACCTCACACCACGTACCCACGCCCAAGCCCAGGCCCAGCCCAGCCTGCCCGATCGGACAGACGGCGACGTGCGTGTATGGTGATTTTTGGATCCAATGGGTCTAACCCATTTTGCCCATAACCTCCCTCTCTAAAACACTTGGGTACCCTTTGAGGCACACCCAAAGTACCAAACGCATGCCTTATAAACCCATTCAAAACTTCCCACCAAATCAATGTGGGACAAGCCTTATTCAAACCTTTAAAGATTTTCCACCAAAACTCCATTTTCATGGAGCCTACTTTGGCTTCAATTTCCCATTCACTCGGTAATGGTTTTGACCAACCAAATATATCACGTGAATCACAACACGGCATAGAACGCGTTACCACTTTGACTCGCGAAAATCGACGCTTGGGTCCCACCTAAAAATTAGACCAAAGTTAGGAAAAAATTCTGGTTTTACCCAGAATTTCAAACCATTTCCAACAATCCCCCACATGAATGGAATTTGATGACAACGGAAATGCAACAATATGCAGACTTTATCGAAAGAGTATAAGTCGAAAATATCTTACATCAGGATAGGTAGTTTTCGGCCTTGAACCTTCCCTAGTGATAACCTATCGGACTTACTAGCTAACCAATGGACACGATGCCTTGAATTGTTCAGTCGTTTGTGTAAGCCAAGACAATAGATTTCACACAAAATATCTTCTAACACATCGTGGTTCTCACTGTTGTGTTCATTTTGGCCTTGAACGCTCCTGGTTTTCATGAGTGTTTCTAGAGAATTTAGCCTCTTCATTCTCATAGAACCGGCCCCAGTTCGACACTCATATAGGTGATTCTTATTGTAAGTATCTCCCTATACTTGTCTTGATTTTTATACCTAAATCAAGATATAAGTAATCATTAAAAGCAAAGCTTATCCTAACACCCCTGTAGACAACACATGTTGCAGATATCACTCTCACCATAGGAATGGGTAGGGAATTTTAATCCCTTGGTGATTTCTGGCGAGCCATACATAACTTAATTGTCCCTTTGAACTTAGTTCTTGGGATCTCCAGTCATATAACTAGGGTTACCATTATGACGACTCTTATGTAATAGGCTTTAATCCCATCCCCTTCAATGAACTATACACAAGCTCTTTTGTCAAACCTTTTGTTAACGGATCCGCAATATTCTCTTTAGATTTTATATAATCTATTGAGATTATTCCATTTGACAACAATTGCCTTACGGTATTATGTCGACGATGAATATGTTGTGACTTACCGTTATACATGTGATTCTGTGCCCTGCCTATTGCAGATTGACTATCACAATGAATGCAAATAGCTAGCACAGGTTTTGGCCACATTGGAATGTCTTCTAAGAAGTGACGAAGCCATTCTACTTCTTCTCCTACTTTGTCTAAAGCAATGAACTCGGATTCCATTGTGGATCGTGCGATGCATGTTTATTTCGTGAATTTTCAAGAAACCGCAACGCCTCCTAGAGTAAAGACATATGCACTTGTGGATTTTGAATCTTTAGTATCCGATATCTAATTTGTATCACAATAACCTTCAAGTACTGCTAGATATCGAGTAAAGTTCAAACCATGATCACGGGTGAATCTTAGATATCTAAGAATCCGAATGATCGCCTTCCAATGGTCTTCTCCGGGGTTACTAGTGTACCTACTCAATTTACTGATAGCATAAGCTATATCAGGACGAGTACAATTCATTAGGTACATTAGACTGCATCACCTTTATTTTTCGATAAATAAAGACTGATATCTACAGGTGTTCTAGCTAAATTCAAATCCTCCTTGATAAATTTACCAAGAATTTTCTCAATATAATGAGATTGAGATAATGCATATCCATTAGATGTTTTAGTAATTTTCATTCCTAATATAACATCTGCGACCCCCATATCTTTCATATCAAATCTTTTGTTAAGTATTTGCTTAGTTGATTTGATCATGTTTTGACCGCTTCCAATGATAAGCATGTCATCTACATAAAGACAAACTATGACATATCATTGGTCAGTGTTTTTAACATAGACGCATTTGTCACATTCGTTTATCTTAAACCCATTACTAAGCATTGCATGATCAAATTTTTCATGCCATTGCTTAGGTGCTTGTTTTAATCCATAAAGAGATTTTACAAGCCGACAAACTTTCTTTTCTTGCCCTGGCATTACAAACCCTTCGGGTTGCTCCATATAGATTTCTTCATTTAGATCACCATTTAAGAAAGCTGTCTTAACATCCATTTGATGTATTTCTAAATTAAACAACACTGCTATAGCAATAAGCATGCGAATGGATGTTATTCTTGTCACAGGGGAATATTTGTCAAAATAATCCAAACCTTCCTTTTGTCTCTAACCTTTAACTACAAGTCTTGCTTTATACTTGTCAATTGAACCATCTACTTTCATTTTTCTCTTGAATATCCATTTATATCCAAGAGGTTTAGAACCTGGTGGAAGATCCACCAATTCCCATATATGATTTCGCATAATGGACTCAATTTCATTATTAACAGCCTCTTTCCACAAAGGTGCTTCAGGACCTGTCATTGCTGCCTTAAAGCTTTGAGGTTCATTTTCTGATAGGTATTTCAGAAAATCTAGACCAAAGGATTTTTGATGTTATCGCTTTCTTACTTCGTCTTGGTTTATCATCTGTTAAATCCTGTTGGTCGAGACCATTACTAGCCTCTTGTGTTTGATTGTCATTAGTCTCTTGACTTTGTGTACAATCATAAGTTCTTTTCTGTGAACTTAATTCCTGTCCTTTCTTGTAAGGAAAGACATGTTCAAAAAACACAGCATTCCTTGACTCCATAATAGTGTTCACATTTATATAAGGTATTTCTGATTTATAAGTCAGAAACCGATATGCACTACTATTCTGAGTATAACCAATAAACACACAATCTACTGTTTTTGGTCCAATCTTAGTCTTTTTAGGAGAAGGAACAGGAGCTTCAACTTTTGCCAAACACCCCCACACTTTTAAGTATTTGTAGGAAGGTGGTCGACCTTTCCACAATTCATAAGGAATGCTTTTGGTTTTCTTGTGGGGTATTCTGTTAAGAACATAATTAGCAGACAATATTGCTTCCCCCCACAAGTTCTGTTGTAAGTCTGAACTTAGTAACATGGCATTCATCATTTCTTTTAGGGTTCTATTCTTCCTTTCAGCAATTCCATTTTGCTGTGGAGAATAAGGTGCTGTAGTTTGGTGAATAATGCCATGTTGTGCAAAGAATTCATTTAATGGTGCATCATATTCACCACCCCTATCACTTCTAACCATTTTAATGGTTTTACCAAGTTGATTTTCAACTTCTGTTTTGTAGAGTTTAAACATTTCTAAGGCTTCATCTTTACTTCTAAGTAAATAAACATAACAATATCTTGTGCAATCATCGATAAAAGTTATGAAATACTTTTTGCCTTCTCTAGTTTGAACAAATTTTAGATCACATACATCAGTATGAATTAATTCTAGAGGTTCGGTTTTCCTTTCAACCGATTTAAATGGAGCCTTAGTTAGTTTCGCTTCTACACAAACTTCACATTTATGGTTAGGATTAATTTCAAACTTTGGTATATAATCCAAACTAATTAATCTACGTAAAGCATCAAAATTCACATGTCATAATCTACCATGCCATAAATTCGACTCAAGACTATAAGCAAAAGATGTGTTATTCTTATTCATAGCAACTTTTGGTACAACTGTCATTACATTTAACTTAAAGAGACCATCACTTATCTATCCCTTACCAACATACATACCACTCTTTGTTAATACAAATTTATCAAACTCAAAAACAAGCCTAAAACCATTTTTACTTAACAAAGAACCAGAAACTAAATTCTTCCGGATGTCAGGTACATGCAGTACGTTGTTGAGGGTCAGTTCTTTCCCTGATGTCATCTTCAAGATCACTTTCCCTTATCCAGCCACAGTAGAAGTAGAAGAATTCCAATGAAAAGTTGTTCACCATTTGCAGCCTCATTGTAGGTAGTGAACATCTTCTTGTCCGCACAAATATGACGAGTTGCTCCAATGTCAACCCACCATTCCTTGGGGTTTCCAATCAAATTAGCCTCAGACACCACAGCAAAGAGGTTGATGTCATTCACTCCGTCAGAGATGTAATCTAGTTCAGTTACATTTGCCTAATTGGTAGTCTTCTTACTTGTACTTCCATGATCCTTCTTAGGGCGGCGGCAGTCAGAAACTCGATGTCCAATCTTACCACAGTTATAGCATTTTCCTTTGAACTTCTTATTGCTATCGCCTTGTTTAGGACCATCTCCAGTAAACTTCATCTTTTTGTTATGTGGTTTATGAACTTGTTCAACCACATTAGCCTTGGACTCAATGGGATTTTTCTCATTCCTCTTTTCAGCCTTTCGGTTATCTTCCTCAATTCTCAGTCTTACAATAAGTTCATCCATGGTCATCTCTTTGCGTTTATGTTTTAAATAATTTTTGAAATCTTTCAAAGCCGGTGGTAACTTTTCCACTAAAGCAGCGACTTGGAAAAACTCGCTTAGAGACATACCCTCAGAATGAATATCATGTAAAATTAATTGAAAACTTTGAACTTGAGAAATTACCGTTTGGGAGTCTACCATAACAAAGTCCAGAAATTTACCGACAACAAATTTTTTCGTACCGGCATCCTCTGTCTTGTATTTCTTCTCCAAAGAATCCCATAATTCTTTTGCTGATTTCAGAGGACTGTAAACATTATACAGCATGTTGTCAAGGCCATTGAGGATGTAGTTTCTACACAAGAAATCTGAATGTTTCCAAGCATCTACAACGGTAACAACTTTTCGATCACTTTCACCCTCTTTAAATGCTGGAGCCTCTTCATGGAGAAACCGGGCCAAATTAAGAGTTGTAAGATAGAACAACATTTTCTGCTGCCATCTCTTAAACTCAGTACCGTTAAATTTTTTCGATTTTTCTCCATGATTGATTGGTACATGAACATGGTTCTGGATAGGGACCGGTGTTGGTGTAACAATAGGAGTACCACTACCAGTTGCAGTTTCAGTTGTAGTAGTCATAATCTCTGATTACAAAAATCAAAAAAAATTAAAACACAAATTAATTTTCTAGTTACTAAAACCGGAAAATAAATTATAACACAAAATAATTTTATTTTCCTTGTTACTAAAACTAGAAAAATAAAATATCAAAATAATTTTCTGTAACACAAATTAATATTCTGCAATTGTTAATGACACCAGTATATTACTACTAGTTGTCAAAGAAAAGAGACAGTATATTACTACTATCTGTCAAATAACATAAACCACTATTTGTTTTTCCAACCAGAATATGTCTTTATGAAATCACAGAAAATTAAATACAATGAAGATACCAAAATAATTTTGTCTTAAGATTGTTGGACAAGCTTCACTGTATTTAAGTAGATTAAATTCTGTTGTGTACTAAACAACAACCAGAATATAAAGAAATAAAGGAAATGAGAGAATTTGTTTGATTACAAAAATCAAACTACAAATAAAAATTAAATAAATAAAAACAGAATAATAAATTAAACAACTTACTTGATTAATTTCTTTGAATAATTATCTGATCAAGTCCAGTGTTTGACACTGTGTCTTTAAGACAGATTCGTCCTCTCCACGGTACTTTCAGAATGTGGATGTCTATCTCCCAGGATGAAATGATCAACTACAAACAATAGCAGCACTACAAATTGTTTGTCTTACGAACACACTAAGTGTTTACGCTCTTTCTTATAAGAAAATAATGTAACAAAATGAAGAATAAATTTGCAAAGCTCTTAAGGACGAAAAATTATGAAAATCTACATCAAATGAGGGCTGTCCTATTTATAGATGTATTGGTGGTTGCAGGTTTTGAATTGAACAGGTGCAAACCTGTTTGAACAGATATGAAACTTGTTTGGTTTTGAATTAAACAGATTTAAATCTGTTGGTTCAAAATTCAAACAGATAAAAACGGAAAGGGCCTTATTTGGGTGTACAGAAAAATCGGACCAGATTATTTCTGATTTAATTTGAATTCTGGATTTTATTTTACCAAAAATAAAATTAAATTCAAATGTTTTTGGCCCAAAAAGATAGGTACTGGGCCGAACAAGCCCAACCTCACACCACGCACCCAAGCCTAGGCCTAGCCCGCCCGAATGGCGGTGCGCATGTGGTAATTTTTGGGTCCAATGGGTCTAGCCCAACCCAACCTCACACCACACACCCGCGCCCAAGCCCAAACCCAAGCCCAGCCCGCCTGGCCCATCGAACGGCGGCGCGCGTGTGGTGATTTTTGGGTCCAATGGGTCTAACCCAGTTTGCCCATAACCTCCCTCTCTAAAACACTTGGGTACCTCTTGGGGCACACCTCAAGTACCAAAACCATGCCTTATAAACCCATTCAAAACTTCCCACCAAATCAATGTGGGACAAGCCTTATTTAAACCTTTAAGGATTTTTCACCAAAACTCAATTTCTATGGAGCCTACTTTGGCTTCAATTTCCCATTCATTCGGTAATAGTTTTGCCAAATATTCCACATGAATCACAACGCAGCATAGAACGCGTTACCACTTTGACCTGTGAAAATCGACGCTCAGGTCCCACCTAAAAATTAGACCAAAGTTAGGAAAAAATTCTAATTTTACCCAGAATTTCAAACCATTTCCGACAATTAAAACTTTCAAATTAAAACCCTCAAACATTATAATAAAAACAAATAAATTTGTCAATGTATACATGTGAATAGTGATGATTTGAAAGGACATGACATTAGGAGTTATGCTACATGCTCTGAATAATCTATCAAACTTCTTATGGACCAACCCATGTAAATTTGCGTGGAATTCACACAGATTTATCAAAAAGTTTAATAAATTATTTAGAGTGAGTAACATTTTTCATAACATTAAGAGTAAAATTGTAAATTATAATTTATTTATTATTTTATGTTACATTAGTTCATAAAAAATAAAAAGCTTATCTCAAATACACAATTTTTTTATTTACTATTTTAATAAAAAATTAAAGAATACCCTTATTTAAATTATTTTAAACAACTCTATAAAAATAAAAAGGTATAATCTATATTTATGAGAAACCTTAACGGAGGTAACGGTAATAAAATTTTTTTTTTATTTTTATAATAATTGCTTTATTTGAAATCCAGGACATTCGAGGAAGTTATCAAGAAAGTGGTCGCCTTTTTCTAAATTGCTTACAAATAAAGCAAGAAATAGAGCTGGCAACTTTTAAGAGTTGGTTTGAGACGTGGGTGATTTTTTGATTTTTTAATATTTTGATTATTTTAGATTAAAATTAAAAAGTCTCGTTTAAAAAAAAAAATTGATTTTTTTTTAAATTTGTGAGAGAAAAAACAAAATAATTTAGATTAAATGTGACATTTTATTTATTTAACTAAAATAATCTATTTTATTTTATATGGCTATTGTAATTCCAAAAGACATGCCAAACCAGCCTTAAAACTCTTCCAGTTCAAACTCTTCCAGTTCAAATTGAAATAGTTTGTGCGTATTGCATAAGAAATGATAATGGAAATAGCAAAGAAATGATGATGGGAATATATAGCACATCGATTTTTGTTTGCATTTTCGTTTATTTTTAATATTTTAATTAATTTATTTTATTGTTTAAATACATCTTAATTAAGTGTATTTAAAAAGTATAAAATTTTTTTAAAAAATTCACTAAAAATAAATAAAAACTTAACAAAAAATAATTTTTGAAAAATCAAACTAAATAGACACTAAGATTGTGTTGAATATGAAAATTGAAATGGAAAAATGCGACAAATATATATGTTTGAAAATTATGAACCGATCATGATAAATTTAAGGTGTGCACCCCTTTAGAAGTGTATACCATATGCATCTCTATTACAAAAAGTACAATTTTATCACAAAATTTCGTGACATCAACTATAAAAAGTATAAAATCTCACCACAAATTGACATAATAAAAAATATCGTAATCAAATTATAAATATTTGTCACATCAACCATAAAATTGTGTACATTCTGTTACGCCAATTTGTGGCGACGTTACGTATTTTGTAGTTGATATTACAAAATTTTGTAGTAAAGTTACATCTTTTGTCGTAGGGTGCATAGTAGTATGCATTCTAAAATGGTGCACACCATAAGATTTCTGAGATTTATCTAAAATACGAATTTTCCAATCAACAGAATCTTTTATTTTATTGAATTAATAATAAAAAAAATTCTAACTACTCTCTTTTGTAACAATAAAATTACTAAAATTATTAATTAAAATATATTTTTAATATTATTAAAAATTATTAATTAACCTAGTAATATTAAATTTAATTATGAATTTATTATTAATTTGAACCAAACTAATGGACACACATCTCCCGTCAAGGTTATTAATTGATATGACACTCTCCAACCCGTTTGGAGGCTAACATTCTAGTTGAAAGTCAAAAGATCATTATAAATTATCATATAATTTTTTTATTTTTTATACGTCTTTTTATAAAAAGTCAAAAAAATTAAGTTTTCGTTTGGCATAAATTAAAATGATATTTTTTTTTTTTTGTGTGGCTAAAATAGCCACAAAGAAAGACTTTTTAGCTCAATAAGATAAAATGTCGCATCCAAACCATAATCATTTCATTTTTACTCTCACAAAAGTCAAAAATTCAAAAAGCATATTCTAAACGAGACTTTTTAACCCCAGACTAAAATAGCAAAAAAATCAAAAAGGCAACTCACATCCCAAACGAATCTTAAAATAGTATGTGCTCAAATGAGGAGATCCAATTCTACGAATTCTTGTTTATCAAACAACACTGCTACATTTTTTAATTTATCATCGTTAAATGATCTCTAATGATGTGATATTAAAGATTAGATATAATTTTTAGAGATAATAAATTAAATATCTTAAAGTATTTTTTGTTAATTAAGGAGTTGTTTGGGGTGTCTTAAATAAGTGTATTTTTTGACTTTTTGAACTAAAAAATTGAGAAAAAAATATGGTTGTTTGAGACAATTTTTTAACTTTTTATGAAAAAATTTGTATTAAAAAATTGTATGAATGAGTGTATATGAGAAGATTGGGATGGAATAGGTGGTATGGTGGAATGAATTCAGGACAGCGTGGGTAGAGTGTAGGCTGGGAGATGATTTCTTACTTTTTGGGCATTGAATTGGAGGTGTTGTTCGGCCCATGGGAGCCCACCACGGGTCTCGTTTTGCTAATAAAAACCGTCAATATGTAGAACTCGTCTAGTACTATATATTTATAAAAAATCACGTTGATCGGATATCGATAGCTATCCGATCAAACTAGTTTTTTCTTCAACCGTTAACTATAATACCATCCATTTTACTATAAATTTTAACTGATTTGATCATATAGTTACCGATATCTGATCAACGTAATTTTTTACAAGTATATAGTACTCGACAAGTTCTACATATTAACGATTCATATTATTAAAATGGGACCCGTGATGGGCCCACTGGCCGAATAGCACCGTGTTATTTGTGCACCTAAATAAGTGCAATTTTTCCAAAAAGTCAACTCCGCCGGTGGGATGTCAGAGTTGTCTGAAATTTAATTATGTGTAAAATTAATTTTTTTAATATTTTTTTGATAAATAGTGATAATTTTTTAGTCTTTTGAGTAACTTTTTAACTTTTTTTTAGTATCTCAAACCAGGCCTAAATTACTTGAGGGTTAACCCTTAATCACTAGGACGTAACTATCGAGCACCGTTGAGGAGAGGTGGACATAGGTCGGGTTCAAGTCTAATCTTATCCTGTCAGGTTTATCTTGTCATGTGAAGTCCAACCATTTAACTAATATATGAATTTATAATATTTTTTGATTTTGTATAACTTGTAATTCATTCTATTATTTGATAGGTGAATCACTCACAACAATCGCATCTAAAATTTTGATTTTAATAAGTTTGATTATTAGGTCGGTGATCATTCCTGCCATTGGGTCGTGTTTGACTGATTATTTGCTAACATATGACGAATTTTTTTTTGCTTTTGCTTTTACTTTTACTTTTTCTTTTTCTTTTTCTTTGTTTTATTTATTTATTTATTTTTTAACAGGCTTTTGCTTTGTTTTATTGCTGCTTGTTTTCAAGCCCCATTCCTTTCGAGGAAGGAGACGCGTAATCGCAGTAACCAAGAAAGAGTTGTCGGAAAATTTGAATTTAAATTTACTTAAATGGTTGTGTCTCTTGAGATGAAAGGGTGTGTCCTTTTGAAGGATCACAACTTTTCTGAAGAGTCACTTAGAAGTCTTTATATTCCATGTCCCTCACTTCTTTTTGTACGGGGAATTGTCATTCTTCTTCACTTTGCATTTTATAATTTTCCTATAAAGAGAGTTCATGCACAGCAAAGTTCGCTAGGCTTGCAATAGTAGTGCAGCTAGTGCAAGACATTGATCGTTGTATCCTGGGAGATAAACGTCCATTGAATCCTAAGCACCGGTGGGAGAACGAATCTGTCTTAAGAAAAGAGTGTCACACACTCGACTCGATCAGGTTTTACCTGTTTACGTACTGTAAGTTTTATCACGTTATTATGTCGATATATTTGAGTTTTTGGTTTTGCCCAAAAAGCATTTATATATTTTTAAATTATATTTTCCTTATAGTTTGGTACTATTTTTTCCAACAATCTTAAGACAGATTCGATCCTGTTTATGGTTTTTGGAAAAATATAATTATGTGTTTTTGTAAATTATTCATGAAGGCCAGGATTGTGCACATAGATGTATAAGTGCAATTAACTTTACTGGTGAACTTTTGCTAAAATTGGATGTTCTCTTGGGTGTGATTTCTCTGGTTGGTATACCGGTTTTACCCGTATTTGATTTCGTGTAAAACTCTGTTTCTTTTTGTTTCATATTTTACAGTTCTGATTAATTTCTGGTTATTGGAATTCTATGTCCAGAATACTGCGTTTACAGTATGGACTTTTAAATACGGTTAAGACATCTTTGAATATTGTTAAGACAATTTTTTAACCGTAACTGTATTTTAATAATTTCGTACAGATTTCTGATTTTGTATAAAATCAAAATTGTTTGTGATTTATTTTCCGCTTTATTATAGACAGAAGGGTTTTATTGTTCTGTATGCTACGGCTGTTATATATATATATATATTTTACTCTTGATTCCTGTTTATATTATTCGGTTTGAATTAAATCTGTTTGTTAGAACAGTAATTCATTGTTATTGAACAACGCGAATGCGAACAATTTGTTCTGAAGCCTGTACATTGTTGCCGGTAATGTTGTGCTGAATTTTATTTCAGTTTTTTGTGTGCCTGTTCTTTCCAACAGATTATTTATTAGGTTTTCTTACCCGTGCCTATCAATTTTGACATTAGAATTGGGTTTCCTTTTTCGTAACAGGCAGACTTTTTCTTACAACCAGTAGGTTTAGTCTTCTTTCGTAATTTGGTGGTGACGTGACATTGGTTAATTGGTTACAATCTTTCATTTATATTTGACTAATGGGCACAAACAGTAACTTTGAATATGTAATTGGACATTTTAATCATTCATTTTAGAAAAGATTAAACTGTGGGAAGACTGTTTGTATTTTATAGTTTATTTTGAACCTATATATATGGACATCGAGTTTTTGAATAGTGATGTTCTATTGATTTAAAAGCCTATGAAGACTTATAATGTTGTCTTGTATATAAAATGCAATTATACAAGTGGTATTTTACTTTCTATATTGAAATTGAAAATGGATTAAGGAATTTTTGTTTTTGTGTTTTAATAATCAATTGAAAGTTATTTTTAAAGTAATTTTGAATTTTGTGAGATAGGATGTCTTCAATCTTTATTTCACTTAGTTGGTAGACTTGGTTTAACCATGAATCATGTTCTTAATGTGGGAGTTTATCTTTTGAATTAGAAGAGATAATTCCATTTTTGTCCCAAATATTTTTTGAATGAGTTATTATTTGTGACTATGGCACTTGTCTAGAAGTAGATCATGTTGTTTGTGCTAATTTATGTATTATCACAAATGTGTGGGAAGAAAGATTGATGCAAATTAATTATGGCGTTAATCTTATTCCATTGACTTGTTAATCTTGTCCATGTCTACATATGTTGTAGAGTTGACAATCAAATTATGATGCCATTAATATCAATTTAGTATGTGGTGTATTATAAATAGATGTTAATTATTTATCAAAGTATTGATAAAAATGTGAATTTATGTGTTTTGACATAAGAAGAATTCTAATTATTCTTTGAAAATAATTACTAAAATTGGTGTGGTGACTGGTAACTCCGTAATGAAATATTATAAGTTAAAATATTTCATATGGATAAGACAAATCAGATGTAAATGTAATTATCCAATGATATTTATATTCCATGTTGAGATTGGAATTAAGGGTTGGCAGTAAACAAAAAGAAATTAATCATGGCTAAATAAATGTTATTTGACAAAATGTTGTGGCCACAACCGATATTAGTAATTTTTTTTGTATTGCAAAAGCCAGTTATAAAGTCTAACTATATTTTAGACAAATTAGTATTGTGATTATATTCACAAAGCAATTTACATCTTGTTATTTAGCTTAAGCACGCCAATTAATGATATATTCTGATTTATATCAGAATTGTGGGGGTGTATTAATATTTGTGTATAATTATACACCAGCAAGAGAAATTAAGTTTCCTTGGAATGCTTAAAATGTGGGGGTGCTTGAAGGATTTTACCATAGTAATGGTTCCGTTTGTAAGTCCACAAAGAATCTCAATTCTTTCTCTAGGATATAGTTGGAGTAGAAGCAAAAATGCTTTCATTAACTCCTAAGGAACAACTCTATGTTTATTATTTAAATTTGAAAATGGGAGTGACATAGAATAATGGTAAGTCTCGATATAATCAAAGACTTAATACCATAAGACATTTGTTTTCAATTGTGCATATTGTCTAAAGGATAATATAGTGGATCTACGAACTACTCAATGATATATAACTGAGGAGGTCAAACGGAAAAATAACGGCCGCTAAACAAAAGGTTGACTAGAAAGCAAATAAGGGAAAGTTCATCGAAGGGAATGTGATTAAAGCCTATTACATCAGAGTCATCATAATGGTAACCCTACTTAGATGACTGGAGATCCCAAGAACTAAGTTCAAAGGGACAACTAAGTTATGTGTGGCTCGCCAGAAATCACTAAAGGAGTCTAACTCCTATCCATTCCTATGATGAGAGCGATATCTGCAACATGTGTTGTATGCAGGGAACTTAGGGTAAGCTATGCTTTTAATGATTACTTATATCTTGGAAATACTAGAGGGGTATCTTTCAAGAGGAGTATTTAAGAGACTCAAAATAAGGATCACCTATATGAGTGTGAAGGGGCCGCTTCTATGAGAATTGATAAGGCTAAATTCTCTAAAGCACTCAAGAAACACCAGGACTTGCCCAAGGCCAAAACGGGCACAACCGTGAGAACTAAGCTGTGTTTGAAGATATTCTGTGTGAATTCTATTGTCTTGGCTTACACAAACGGCTGAACAGTTCAAGGCATCACGTCCACTGATTAGCTAGTAAGTCCGATAGGCTTTCACTAGGGAAGGTTCAAAGCAGAAAGCTACCAATCCCGATGCAGGATATTTCCATAATGTACTATCTTTTTGTCTGCATGTTGTTGCATGTCCTTTCCGTAAATTTCATTCATGTAGGGGATTGTCAGAAATTTTGAATTTAAATTTACTTAAATGGTTGTGTCTCTTGAGATGAAAGGGTGTGTCCTTTTGAAGGATCACAACTTTTCTGAAGAGTCATTTAGAAGTCTTTATATTCCATGTCCCTCACTTCTTTTTGTACGGGGAATTGTCATTCTTCTTCACTTTGCATTTTATTCTTCATATTGCCTGAGTCTAATTTTCCTATAAAGAGAGTTCATGCACAGCAAAGTTCGCTAGGCTTGCAATAGTAGTGCTGTTAGTGCAAGACATTGATCGTTGTATCCTGGGAGATAGACGTCCATTGAATCCTAAGCACCGGTGGGAAGACGAATCTGTCTTAAGGAAAGAGTGTCACACACTCGACTCGATCAGGTTTTACCTGTTTACGTACTGTAAGTTTTATCACGTTATTATGTTGATATATTTGAGTTTTTGGTTTTGCCCAAAAAGCATTTATATATTTTTAAATTATATTTTCCTTATAGTTTGGTACTATTTTTTCTAACAAGAGCAAGGAAGCCGAGGAATATACCCTCCCAGAAAAAAAATAATATTGTATATACTAATTAGTATAATAATAGATTATGTGACATAATTTAAAAAATTTTAAATATTTATAATTTATATAATAAATGAGATGAATAATAATATTATTGTAACGCCCCCAAAATAAACCCATACTATGTACTATCAACATGTGTCTTAATAAAAGGAAACCAAGCATTATACCATTCATCAGAGTATTCTTATTGAAAAACATCACATGTAACATCAACAGTAAATGCCCTACGGGCTTACATCTTTCCAAGCCAACACTTGGACACAAAAATATGAGTACTAACTCATTTACAAATTAAGCCCTTGGCTTGAGTGTTTACATGTAATATCAAATAAAGCAAATAACTGAGTAAACAGCTAATCTAAACAGAGTCTTCAACTCCATATCCTTCCAAGCTAAGTCCTTGGAGGTAGCATATCACCTGTACCTGAAAATGATGTTCCCTTATAGGGTGAGCCACAGCCCAGTAGAGAAATACTAAACCAAGTATAGAAATTAACTAAAGTAGTAGCATTCGATAGATGGTTAACACAAAATAATCAGTCTCATCATTATACAATTTCATGACACTAATGACTATGACACATCTCACTTTCCATTTATACAGACATAGCTCAAAACCTGGCTAAATAACTCAACAGGGTTTCATCTCTTATTAACAATAATTCCAATTCAACAGGAATAACAAATCAAGTTAAACCTTTCTTATAACATAATGGGTACACATGTTGGTGTTGTACCGATATCACATAAACCACTTCCGTACTTCACAAACAGATGATGATATACATTTTAGTGCTATATCAAATCAAACAAACCAAACACTTCAGTGGACAAGCATATGAGCTGTACCACACTTCAATAGATAAGCATATGAGCTGTATCTCTGCAATAGGCGAGCCTATGAGCTGCAACCCTGGGTTCATCCCCTATTTTCCCATAAACAGTAACCGGTTTAGAGGTACATCCCCCATCTTCCCCTAAACCGTGGAGTACATCCCCTATCTCCTCCCATACACAAGTAATGCATATAAGCACAAAGTCATATACACAAAATACATAAAGTTAATGTATTGTTCCAACCCTTTATACTCAACAACTTAATCAAGTGATTAGTTTCAATTTTGCCTAATCCACATGCAATGTCTACAACAATCATGACTATCCTCCACCGATAGCCCAAAACAGTTATCTCTAAGCAGGAAATAAATGTATCTACAATTCAATAGGCGAGTGATTTAAATTATCTAACTACGCCAATTAATCAACAAAATCCTCAATATTATGGATTAAACCAATTCCCATACTTTTTCCAAAATTAATTATACGAATTAATTTTATAATAACAATTAGGGCTCTTTAAATTATAACGCGAACCCTAGCTTTTTCTCAATATTACCCAACAACCCCAACATATCGAAAATACCAAAACTTAGGATTAAAATCTATAAGATGGAGTAGGAAATCCCTACCTCGAAGAAATTAACCCGAATAAAGAAGATGGAGATGATGACCCAAACTCCAAAGTGCTCCAAATCCAAGAATGTTCAGATTAAAATGTAGCCCTCACTCTCCTCTACCTTTTTAATAAAGCAACTAGGGTAGAAACACACCCTAAATAGATCAAACCTAAGGGAGAAGATGTGTAGAGGGAAAGAGAAGTCGGACCTAGGGTTTGGAATCTGAAAAGAAGATGAAAAACTGCTTTAAAAACGCTAAAATACGATTTTATACCCCGTCTCTCTGCTCGAGCGGACAAACCTACGCTCGAGCGGACACTTACAGACTCCCGCTCGAGCGGACAATCCCCCGCTCGAGCGGCGAATGCACGCTCCCAGCATCTCGACATACCAGGTCCCCACTCGAGCGGACAACTCCACGCTCGAGCGTCACTCACACACTTCCGCTCGAGCGGCCAATTCCCGCTCGAGCGTCCACCACTGCATAGGAAAAATACTGGATGGGTGTATTCCCCGCTCGAGCGCCCAAACTCCCGCTCGAGCGGACAGCAGACAAAAGTCCCCCGCTCGAGCGTAAAAATCTCCGCTCGAGCGTATAGGCCAAAAATCTGGGCATTTACTTTTGGTTCTAAGTTCAACCAACCTGTAATCAACCTGTCCAAAACACATCCTATAACCCAAGAATAAGGAATTAAAGGACAACAACAACAATAATATGACAATAGAATCCGCGGAACATAAGCCCGGATACAATAATCAAATGGGAAAAGACCGGGGTCGCTATAGTTTATCTTGTCATGTGAAATCCAATCGTTTAACTAATATATGAATTTATAATATTTTTTTATTTTTTATAACTTGTAATTCATTCTATTATTTGATTTGTGAATCACTCACAACAATCGCATCTAAAATTTTGATTTTAATAAGTTTGATTATTAGGTTGGTGACCATTCCTATCATTGGATCGTGTTTGGCTGATTATTTGCTGACATATGATGAATTTTTTTTTGCTTTTGCTTTTACTTTTTTTTTTTTTTTTCTTTTTCTTTGTTTTATTTATTTATTTATTTATTTATTTATTTTTGAACAGGCTTTTGCTTTGTTTTATTGCTGCAGGTTTTCAAGCCCCATTCCTTTCGAGGAAGGAGACGCGTAATCGTAGTAACCAAGAAAGAGCAAGGAAGCAGAGGAATATAACCCCCAGAAAAAAAATAATATTGTATATACTAATTAGTATATTAATAAATTATGTGACATAATTTTAAAAAATTTAAATATTTATAAATTATATAATAAATGAGATGAATAATAATATTATAATACATATTGATACATTAATTATTATATTACTTAATATATATAGTACCACCGGTCAAAAAAATAAGACAACACGGATGTTGCATTACTACACACAGTAAAAAGGATAGGAAAGTAGTTGGAGTGACCACTCGTTTTCTTTGATAGGAAAGTAGTCGGTGCTATTTGGGAAGTTTGGGGTGTGTTTTGTTTGTATTTGTAGAGTAATTTTTGAGATAAAAAGTATGAAAATTTGTTTTGTTTGTCTTTTTTTAGAAATTATTTTGGAAAATTGTTTTGGAAAAAGAGTTTTAAAAAAAGTGATTGATTTGATGTGTATGAGAGAGTGATTTTGGAAAATAGGTAACCAAACAAAATTTTGAGATTTTTTTTTGAAAAAATTTGTTTGTTTTGATTACTCTTGAAAATTTGTTTGTAGAAAATTTTTCCCAAAATTTTTTCTAAAAAACAAACCAAACAAGCCCTTGGTTTTTGGATTTTTTTGTTTTTTTTATTAAAAGACAAATTGATTACAAAATTTAAAAAAAAATCAATCCAAACAAAATATCACATTAAATCCTATAATCATTTCACTTTTTATCTTACAAATATTACATCCAATTACAAAAAAACTCAACTATCTTCTCAAACACAAAAAAAAATTTCTCTAACAATATCCTACAACTAAAAAAACCTATAAAAAACTCACTTTCCAAACACCCACAAAATCGGGCAAAGTTGCAAAGAAAATAGTTGGTGTATTATGCTTTACCGGATGAAGTAGGATTGTGTAAAATATCATTTAATTTATTAAAATTATATTGATTTGTATTAATTTATATTTTTTTATTTGTTAATTACTGTTGGCTTTTTGGCTTTTCGAAGGATAGTTTTGTAAATACGAGCGTGCCAGCAAGGATCAATCAGTCCTTACAGAAATTATAATTGCCAACCAATTTATCAGACGATTGTGCTTTTTAGTTCTTTCAGCCTCAATGAAGAGGACTTTCACTGGTGGCTTGACTTAGGAGAAATTAAGAAAGATAACAAGCAATATGAAGAACAATCGCAGTATTTCATTAAAAATGAACACTTACAATAGTCCAAACTCAGCCTCGAAGAGGTTACAGCAACAGTCTACTTGAATCTACTTGAAACTACTCCTAGGAATCGAAGTGCAGTGCAGATATTTAAAGGACAAGTATTAAAAGTGCAGGTATTTAAAGTGCAGGAAATGTAAAACTGGGAAAGAAAATATAAAGTAAATGACTGGTTTGTATGATCTGAGTCTGGGCTTTTTTCTGGGGACTTCCTTGCTATTTATACTTGCCAAGGATGACCTTCGAACTGCACTTCAAACCGTCGAACTGCTCCTCCATGATTGCTGATCATGCTGCCTTAGAAGTAGTTCCACTACGCCATCACTTGCAGTTAAACTTCCCTCTTATATTTGAATTTGAATATGAGTAACCGTTGAGGCCACGTCATCTTTCGTTTCTTTATTGATCTGGTGCTACTCGGATCATGTGAGAACCAATTGTCATCGCCACGTGTACGATCAGGATTGAAGATATGAATCATCTTCCCATAATACCCTTATTCTGCCACGTGTCGAATTGTTATTGGCTTTTACAAAATATATAGCCAACATTACCCCCCGCACTAATAGACCCAATACTTGGTGATATTAGTGGATTAAAAACTTTTCCCGCGTTTTTGGAATGTGCACGGAATCTACTTTCGGGAAACATAACCGTCACCCATTTGGTGATCATTAGCATTAACTCTCAAATTATTGAATATTTCAATATCTTTAGCATCCGAACGGATTATGGCTCAATCAACTTCTCATTCTACTGATCAAGCATACGAAGAGCCATTGAGTAATGCTGTTTCCCCTCGAAAGAATCTTCACGCATTCATTAGCCATCTTTATCCGCCCTTCCATATTCAGGTTGTGGAGGCTTTTGCGAATTATCAAGCTTTGGACTATGCGCATATTGCCATTAACCCTTCGATTCACAACTCCGTAAATACAAGAAGTTCTTCCTCTAGCATCCCTTTGTACTTTGAACAAACTACCCTCAAATCTTTGCTTCGATAAGTTACAAATATGGATTCGGGAAGTTCTTCTTTGCACACCTCTGCATGGGATGAAGCTATAACTTCTTCATCATCTGGGACTTCTGGTTGGACAAACTGGTCGTCCTCTGAGACTTATGATGTAAGGGAGCGCATCAACCATCATTTTGTTGAGTTTACTGATCCCTTGGAGTTTCCTTCCTTCGCTCGAAGTTCAGTAGTCTACCCTTACGTGCCCATTGATTTTCGACGTAGTTTAGAAGAAAATCTGCTCGTGGCCTGGTATACCTCATCCATGCCTACAAAGATAATGCATCCTACCCTGCGCCCGGAAGAAGCACAAGGATACAGTCCTTCATTCTTAGCCAAGAAAGCGAAGATTTGTTCTTCTGATTGGCTTGATTACATTAATGCCTTTGTTCCTTCCACTCCCACGCCATCTCTTACAATAGAGGCATCCACACCTTCTTCTTCATCTTCTGAATTTGAAGCCTCTACTCCTTCTCCTCCTCCCGCTCTTTCCTGGATAGAGAAACTAAGGCTTGCTCTTCCAATGGACAGAGTCTTTTCACCTTACAACCCTCCATTATTCCCTTCTCCAACTGAGCGGAAACAAGCTCAACTTCTGCTAGCGGCTTTCTCTCACTTGCCTTTCAATGTTCTTGAGGATGATACCCCTCTCAAGAACTTTCAATGGGCTTGTGATATTTTGACCAGGGGCCACATCCTTAACCCCATCGCCCAAGCAGAACTTTACCTATTTCTGGACCAACTTCCAGTGCTTCTCCACTGGCATCGAAATTCTCTGGTTGCTACGCAATCTTTGGATCAACTCTCATCCCTACGAATTCATGCTCAATACGAAGCAGAGAACTTCCTCGAAGAGTTCGATGACTTCAAAAATAAAGAATCTGCGTATTGGGACGATTTGGTTATAGATGAGCTGGAACAAACACTGAGGGAGGAAGCTTTCGAAATAAAGGCTGAAGAGCTCTATTATGAAGTAAGAGCACATCAGCTTATGCAGCCAACATTAGAGGAGATAGAGGAAATAATAAAGAAAGAACAAAAATTTATTGATCATTGTTGGATGAAATTCCATGACCTTGTTATTTATTCTATTCCTTATTTTTATGAGCTAGAATTCGTACCCAGATAGGGTCACTTGATGTAACTGTTTTGGCTTTAGTACAAACAAAGTCTTTTTACATTTGTCATTGTTTGATTTTGTTCCTTTTGTCTTTAAAAGCCAACCCATAGCTTTGAATTAAACAATCTCATCCTTCGAATCTGGATTTAATTGTCTAATGAAACGCTAAAAGAGCCAACATGTCAGTTTATGGGGTGTTGTTGACAATTCTGGCTGTTATTACCTGGAATCAATGCTCTGAACTTATTAACATTACCCTTCGGAACTAACTATAGCCAATATATGATCATGGTTAATGTAACCAATCAATTTCAAATTAACTAGTTTGCCTCGAAGAGTAATCCACATTGTTCTGGTTCAAAAGCAATTCCCCTTTTTTTTTTTATATGTATTAAAACCAAATATTGGTTTCAATGCGTCGAACAGTGCTCCTCATCCCTCAAAGGATCTGAAGACTTGCTTTGAAGGTCATTACTTTGATAAACGGGCCCTAAAACCCCTTGAAGTAGACCAATACTCGAACAGTCCAGTGTATTCGAACATGAGTACGCTTCGAAGCTGGCTTCCGTACTTCGAAGCCATAGTTGTTTGAATTTTTGCGCCAAAATTCGGCTTCGAAGCCAAATATCTTGCTTCGAAGCTGGCATCAGCGTCCGGAATGTGCTCTTCCCTCCAAAAATTATCAATATTGGAAAGAACTCCTCGTATTCGTACTTTTAGTACATAACGATTTACGCAATATATCTTTCAGACACGGAACCTTTTAAAAGCCCTTTTGCTTTGTACTCTGAAATCACTTGCTCTTTTGACACACAAACCCTACCGATCTCCTATTAAACCCCTCTTCCTCATTACTTGCTATCAATGGATCCTTCCTCACTAAAAGTGTTTACTGATGATCGCATCAGTCCTACCTTGGCTTTGAAGCGATGTATTGACGAAGAAATCACTAAACTGTCCTCTGGTGAGTCAAGCCACATAGATGGGCGTCTTTTCGTGCCTCGTCATAGCGACAAACAGGAATACGTTCTTGGCCCTATCTTTTGGGAAGCTCCTGCTCAACTCGCAGCCCTATATCCTCGCTTGGAGGACCATTTTCTTCTTTACGAAGTAGGGCTTGATTGGGGAAACTGGAGGGTGAATCGTCCTCACCGTTGCTGGCCGACAATGAGGACTGAATGGGAAGAATGGTATGACAGAGTTGTACCTGCAAGAGAAGATGACCTGCAAGAGCTCTGTATCCTCGATGCCCTTCGTCTTTCCAGGTTCATCATTCCTGAGGACCCTTTCTTGATACCTGCTGCCTTATGTTTCTGGAATATGGCTTTTAATTTCTTTCAATTTCGGTGCGGCATGATGGCCCCCACCGTTCTTGATATTTGCCATCTCTTAGGGCTTTCTCCACATGGTTCTCCATTTACTCCCAACTATCCAGACCTTCCTGTTAAGTTTTCCCTCCCGTCCTTAAGCTCCTCTTATAGTGATTTTGTAAAATCTGAAAATAAAAGGGAAGGTCCTGTGAGGGACAGAGAGCTATTTTCCTTCATTTTATATTGGTTATGCAAATTCCTCTTTTGCACCTCATCTCAGAGGATTATGCCTGAGTTTGTCCCTCTCGCGAAGGCACTTGTTTTGAAAAAACATATAGCTCTTGCTCCTTATCTTTTAGGTCATGTCTACAGAGTCTGTTCCCAATTTTGTGAAAAACCTCTTGATGCCAACCAAGGAGGTCCCTTCTGGGTACTTCAACTTTGGCTCTTCGCCTATTTCACTGACCTACACCCCAAATGTCTAAAATTCCTTGTTCAGGACCCTAGTACTTATGGGGAAAAGTATGCTAGGATTGCCCTTTACCCTGCTTCATTCGCTTACTACTTTACCTTTTTTTATCAACTCCCCATTTCTCCATCTGCCTCTTTCTTTTGTCCTTTTGAAGCCAATAAAGGACCAACCTGGCTGCAAGCTTTCCTGGCTGATAAAGAATGCTCCACTTCTCCTCACAAAGACATGTGGGCCTCTATACTACTACCAAGGGAATTGTTCATTGGTAGTCTAAACCCTCGAGCTTACAAATGCATATCTGAGGTGTACTGCCCTTCTCAATTTGCCAGACAATTTGGACTCACTCAAGGGATACCAGTTCCTCTTTGCAGTCTCTCGAATGTCCATCTTACTGTCAGAGATTCGAAAATATCCAAATCGAGACTAGAGACGGCCATTCTCAAATTACTGAAAGAGTTGAATGAGTTCCAATTTGTCCCTTTTCTTCCGTACGGTTCAGTCTTAAAAAGATTCCAGAACTGGTGGACAGTCAATATGGAAGTGCGCTTATCTGAACATCCCCATGACTTGCTGGTAGGATTGGGAGTGCCTTCGAAGGCTAAGTCAGCGACATCTCATGAGGCTGCTACAACTAAACCTACAGCTTCATCCCCTCCAGCTAGAGTTACTAGAGCTACTTCGAAGAAGGGTAAACATTTTCAGACTTCTCCTTTTCCTTTCTTTTGAATCTTTTGTTCCTTCCCTTTACACTTTTGTTCTTTTGTGCAGGGCCTCCACATGAAGAATCTCCCAAGAGAGCTGAAACTTTAGCTGTTCTCAAAAAGAGACAACAAGAACAAAAACACAAAAGGAATCTAGTCCTTCCTCCTGAGGAATCCGAAGAAGAGGTTGAGCAAGAGCCCTTGCAGAGAACAAAGAGACAAAAGATAGCTGCCTCCCTTCCTGATACAACTAAGCATTCTTCTTTCGGAACACCCACTACAGTAACGGAGGAAGCACTTACCTCTGAAAAATCTGAAACTCAAATTGAAGAGAGGGAAATTGATAAAGAACCAGTAGTATCACTGCCAAGGAGGCAGAGAAAGAAGATGACTGTTTCTGCTGCTGACTTGGTGGAAGATCCGATTCATAAAGCTGCTGCCAAGGCAGTGGAACAAGAACATTCCAAAGCAATAATCGTTTTTGAGAGGGCTGAGAAGAAACGGCAGCAACAGTTTCTGAGAGATGAAGCTGCTGCTGCTGATGTGTTACAAAGAGAAATTGTTCGACGACAACAAATTGCCGAACGTTATTCTCTTCGAAGTTCTCCCATCAATATCAACATTTCTGAAACAAGTAATTTCTTTCATTCTTCTGTTGCTTTTCTTTTGTTAACTTTGACGCTGGATTATGACATTGCTTTTCGTCTCTTCTTCTTGCAGCAACACCCACTGCATTCATCTTTCCATTGAGGCCTCCCTCAATTTCAATTGAGGTCGATCAAATGCAGAATGTGAGGGTCGTTCAAATCGCACTCCCACTTTCAAGGCCTACATTTGAAGTGCCTTCTTTGAGCCCCATCATTCCTCCATCTCTTTTCCTTGGTCTAGAACCATATCTTCCTTTTTTGGCTTTTAACCCGCCTCAGTATGCTTCTTCGAGCCTCGCTCTTCCTTCTTCCAAGGATATTCCAGTTGATTCTCCCACAGAGGGTACTGGTAGTTCTCCAGTTCATAATTTATCACCTATGTCCACTTCCAGCCCCTCTTCACTAGATTCATTGGTGGCTAAAACCATAGAGGCTGCCAAAGATGCTCCATCCATTTCTCCCATCCCCATGCAGCCCTTTGTGTCTTCCACCACAATACTTTCTATGCCCTTCATGTCTAGGGATGAGGTAGACATCTTCGAAGGAAGACTCGCTAGTCTTTTCAATGTACCTTCTACCTCTCCAACATTTAGTGCTGAAGCTGAGCCATTAGTCTTGGCTAACTCCTTGCTGGAGATTTTCGAGAGTCCTTCTCCCAGCAGCAAGCCTCCTGCACCTTCAATAGATCTAGACACATGTTTGGAACTGCTAACTTCCTTTTCGAGGATTCCCTTCGAGGCTCTTCAAAGGCCTATCATTAGAAATGGGTTTCTTCAGTGTTGCAACATTGCTGAACAGTCCAGTATGAATGTCTCAAATCATCTATCTCAGGCTGCAGCTACTATTGATTTTTATCTCAACATCTGTCATGCTGCTAAGACTGCGGATGAGAAGCTGGTTAGAGACCAGAGTTTTGTTTCTCAAGTTCATACTAAAGTAGCAGATCTCAAGGAACAACACTCTTCTGTCTCCCAGTTTCGAATCCAACTGCTGGAGAAAAAAGCTCAACTTGAAGAGGAGTTGGCTGCAGTAAACCAAGCCTTGGTTCGAACTGATACCAAATTGCAACTTACCAACCAAGAGCTAGCTGACCGAAAAGAAGACATGGCTGCAGCTATTCAACTGTTTCCAGCACTTAGCCATAGGAAGTCCACTGTACAAAAACAATTAAGACATTGTAATGATTTTTGGGCCAATCTGTGGCACAATGTATTTAATTCTTTATAAAAGAACAAATTTTGTCTATCATTTAAGTAGTCTTATGTTTTCGTAGTTGATGCTTTATGTTATTCCTTGTGTTTCCCAAATGGTTGGAAAATAAGGTTTTAAATATCTGCCATTAATCTTTTTGGGATGTACATAACCATTCAAATTTCTTAAATGATATGCCCCAAAAGGCAGAACTCTATGAATTTGATATGGTCCTTCCCAATTGGGTGACCATTTGCCAAACTTATGGCTTTTAATCCCTATTGGGAGTATTGTTTTCCATACCAAATCACCTTCATCAAAGCCAATGTGTTTGACCCTTTTATTATAATTCTTGGCTGCTTTCTTCTTCTGGAAAAGAATGCTATTTAATGCCAAAATTCTGGCTTCATCTATGCCTTCTAATTCCAAGCACATGCTTTGATGGTATTGCTCAGGATTTAACTGATCTTGGCATCTTACCCTTAAAGATTTAACATTGATTTCCACAGGTAAAACTGCATCATGCCCATATACCAAGGCATAAGGAGTAACCCCTGTGCTTGACCTAGGAGAGGTTCTGTAAGCCCATAACACATCCAACAACAGGTTATGCCAATCCCTAGGATTATCCTCCACAACCTTTTGTATTCCCTTTTTTAAGGACTTATTGGATGATTCGGCCTGACCATTAGCTTGTGCATAATAGGGTGTGGAATTAACAAGGCTAATTCCAAACTCTGCCACAAAAGACTTCACCATTTTCCCATCGAACACAGTCCCATTATCAACTGTTATGGTTTGTGGAATGCCAAATCTATGGATCAGATCTTTAATGAACCCAATAACCTCTGTTTGGTCTACAGCCTTGTATGGCTTAACTTCGACCCACTTAGTGAAGTAATCGGTAGCCACTAAAATGAAACAATGATGTTTCGAAGAAGGTGGGTGTATTTTTCCCATCATATCCATGGCCCATCCTCTGAATGGCCAGGGCTTTACTACTGCATGTAGGTCAGTTATGGGTACATGCCTTATTGTGCCATGCTTTTGGCATGCCTGGCAGCCCTTTGCATATTCTATGCAGTCTTTAAGGATAGTTGGCCAGTAGTAAGAATGCCTTCGAAGCAACCATCTCATCTTTACGCCGGGTTGATGAGCACCACAAATGCCTTCATGAACCTCAGCCATAGCTGTTAATGCTTCTCTTGGGCCTAAACATTCCAGCAATAGGCCATCTCCCCCCCTTTTATAAAGAGCATTACCATACATGATGTATTGCATAGACTGTAATTTAACTTTTCTGCTGGCCTTCGAAGATGGACCAGCCAAATACTGCATTATTGGATGCCTCCAATCTTGTTCTTGCAAGTCATTATGATTGACTTCTAAGACTACATTCCTTTTATTCAAAGGTGGTATCGATTTTTGATATGTTGTTTGGCCTATGCTCCTTTGGGTATTATCCCTTCTCTTGAAGTTCGAAGCTTTCTGAGCCACATCATTAGCTCTATTGTTCAAGAATCTTGGAACATGGGTTACATTTGCTACTTGAAATTGAGAAAGCAGATGTAATGCAACAACATAATATGGTAAAATACTTATGCTTTGACACTTGAAAATCCCATTTACTTGGTTAACCACCAACTGAGAGTCTCCAAATATATCAACTGCATGTACTTGTAATCCAATAAGGATCTCTAGCCCCACTATTAAGGCTTCGTACTCAGCCTGGTTATTGGAACAAGTAACTTCGTCCACTCTGAAACCATGTGTGGTTTCTACTCCTTGTGGAGATTTAATCACAATACCAATTCCAACTAAACCATTGGCTTTCGATCCATCGAACCACATCTGCCATGGCTCAACACTGGTCATGCCAAGTTCCATTACTTCTTGGTTCTCTGTTTGAGATGGATGGTCTGCTAAAAAATTGGCTAAGACTTGCCCTTTTACTGCCTTTTGAGGGACATATTCTAAATGAAATTCTGATAAGGCTAGTATCCACTTGCCAATTCTTCCCCTCAACATAGGTCTTGACAACATATACTTAACCAAATCTGTGGTTGCAATCACCAAGACAGTTGTAGGTAAAAGATAATATCTTAATTTCATTGCAGCAAAATACAAAGCAAGGCACAGCTTTTCGACAGCTGAGTATTTACATTCACAAGAATTTAAAAACCTACTAAGGTAATAAACAGCTTGTTCCCTGCCTTCTTCATTGTCCTGGGCCAAGAAAGCTCCCAATGAATCTTCTGCTGCAGCTATATACAACTTCAAGGGCTTGTTTCCCTTTGGTGGCATCAGTACTGGAGGATTGGCCAAGTAGGCTTTAATACCTTCGAAAGCAGTTTGATGCTCTGTTGTCCAAACAAATTCTTCTTCATCCTTCAGCCTTAACAAGGAAGAAAATGCTTTAGTTTTCCCAGCAGTGTTAGAAATAAACCTTCTAAGAAAGTTAACCTGCCCAAGGAACCTTTGTAATTCTTTCTTACTTGATGGAGGCTTAGCTTCGATGATGGCTTTGGCTTTGTTCTGATCAATCTGTATTCCTTTCTTGTGCACTACATAACCCAAGAAGTTTCCAGATGATACACCAAAGGCACATTTGAGAGGATTGAGTTTTAGCTTGAACTTCCTCATTCTTTCAAAAGCTGTTTCCAACTGAAACAGATGTTCTTTCATGGACTGGGATTTCACTATAATGTCGTCAATATAACACTCTAGATACCCTCCAATGAGATCATGAAAGATGGTGTTCATAGCCCTTTGATATGTTGCCCCAGCATTCTTCAGGCCAAATGGCATCTTAATCCATTCGAAGGTGCCAATATTTCCAGGACATCTGAATGCTGTCTTGTGGATATCCTCCTCCGCAATGCAGATTTGGTTATAACCAGAATGCCCATCCATCATTGACAAAACTTGGTGCCCTGCTGAACTGTCTACCAGTAGGTCCACTATAGGCATAGGGTACTCATCTTTGGGAGTAGCTAGGTTTAAGTTTCTGAAATCGATGCATACCCTCATTTTACCATTCTTCTTAACTACAGGTACAATATTAGATAGCCATTCAACATACCTGGCTGTCCTAATAAAGCCTGCTTTAAGTAGTCTAAGGATCTCTTCTTTGACCTTCTGAATTACTTCTGGACTCATCCTTCTCGGTTTCTGCTTGTATGGCTTGAAATTTGGCTTCATAGGGAGTCTATGCTCCACTAATGACCTATCCAATCCTGGTAGTTCATTATAAGACCACGCAAAGCAATCTTTGTATTTCTTTAGAACAACCAATAACTGGTCTCTGTCCAGAACGTTCAAACAAGCACTTATGTAGGTTGGTTGTTGTACAGAACCTTCCCCTAAATTCACTTCTTCTAAGGGGTCTTGTGTCTGAGAACTTACTAGAGCTTCCTCTTTGATTCCTTCTACCTTCGAAGCATATTTCTTGCTTTGCTCCACTCGCAAGTTCTCTGGTTCCACATCCTTACCTTCTTCCTCATAGACAAAATCTGTCCATAAGGCATCCTCCTCTTGTATCTCCTGGACCTTTGTCTCAATGTCCAATGCGCAATATTTCCCAAGGGTCAAAACTCTGACCTGTAACTGCTCTCGTTTACAGCCAATCATCATGGCTTCTCTTTCTTGCTCCTGTACTTTCTGGACTATTGCTTCTACGTCCAATGGTGAGAATTTAACCAGAGCCAAAGACTTGGCTTCTTGCTCTTCATCTCTTTGCCTATAACCAGGCATCATTGTCATCTTTCACGACAGCCTCTTCATCAGCACTCTCTTGGACTAAGTGCTTTAGGTGTGTCACTTCCTCATCAGCCGTCACTTCGGCTGAGCCATCAGCTTTCCTCAGTATACTGAGTGGTGTTACTCCCTCAATATACAACTTGGCCTCTGCAAAGTCTGCACAGGCTATGAAGGGTTGAGGATCTGCATCAATTTCCTCTGTCTCTCCATTACCCAAGGCCATCATGATCTTCTGATGCAAAGAGGAAGGCACACATTTGTTGGTGTGGATCCAATCTCTCCCAAGTAAGGCATTATATTTGGCATTGCTGTCGATGACGAAGAATGCTGTCATACAATCCCTGGTTCCCACACTCAAATTAATAGGCAGAATCCCTTGAGCCATCTGTTTATCTCCAGCAAAACCAGCAATAGTCGTGCTGGTTGGGATCAACCTGGGATTCTTTTTCCCTAGTTTCTTCAAAGAAGATTTCGGTAATAAGTTCACTGCTGCCCCATTGTCTACCAGGACTCGGTTTAGCTGTATCCCATCAAAGAAAGCCTTGATGTACAAAGGCTTGACATGCTGGGTCATGGAATTTGAGGGATATTCAAAAGGGTATGAGAGGTTGATGCTCACTTCTTCCTCGCTCTCATACTCAGTTTCCATTGGAGTAGCCATTTCAGGAGCATCCTGTACCATACTCACTTGTGACTCTTCACTAGATACAGGAATTGGATCCATGTCTTGGTCACCATGACCCTCATTTTCAGCCTGGAATTCATGAGGTAGTATGTGTACCATATTGACTGATACAGGGGGAAATGAGCCAAACTGAATGGCTGACTGTACCTTCTTCCCCTCTTGGCTACCTTGCTCAGTGTCCTCAGCAGCATCCTCCATGCTGCACTCTGGTATTTCATTGATAACTGATCCCTTTGAAGGATCCTTTTCAACTGGTTCTTCAGTCAGAAATGTATGTTCAGCCATGAAGGCTTCGAACATTTCTTCTTCTGCCATTTCCTTCTTTTGGCTCATGTCAATCTCGTCTCCCACTTCACCATCACTTTCCATCAGAGCCTTCTCCAATCCTGCCAAACTAGACTTCTCCCTGGCCTTTAGTTCAGAATGAACTTGGGCCAATTGTTCTCTGCTACAAACCACTTTGCTTTGCAGAGTCGGCCTTGGAGTATGATCTGACTTCGAAGTTTTCTTTCCTTCTGTCTTGACCTGTGAAGAACTCTCTCCACTTTCTTTCAGATCTTGCTGGTACTGGGTATACCTGCGTTGAATTTTCCTTCTTTGTGATCTGGAAATGACTGGGACCATGTCTGGTTCCTTTGTCTTTGGATGTTTAAGTAACACCCAATTGTTTGGGGCCACCAATGGAGGCTTGACCATCCTGCCTTGGTTTCCAACATCCCTTTGAGTAGGCGCCTCCCTAGGTTTGTTCTGCATTACAAACCAATCTGGGACCCCTGGTACCCACGAGCTTACTGATCCAGATGTCGAACTGTTTCCTTCTACCTTCGAAACCATCTTCGAAGCTGGCTGTGAAGGTAAATGCTTGGCTCTGACTTCATGTTTTGAACCTGATTCAGTCCTTCGATGAAAAGAGCCATTTTCTGTCCTTCGCAGGGTTGGTCTAAAAGGCCAATCTCTGGCTTTACTCCCATAACCTGGACCCCTCTCCAATCTTCTTTCAGAATGGCTACTTTCTACTCTGTAGTAGTTAGGTGGCCTAGACTCATACACAGGCCTCTTGCCTTTAACATGTATTCTGTCCACTACAGGTTCCACCACTAATGGGCGTTGCCTGTCACCAGCCGGATACGGCCTTTTGTTGTGAGCATTGGTTGATTTAGGACGTCTCTGAACATCCTTATAGTATTGCTTCCCATCAATTGGAAGCCCCTTTAACCATTTGTAACTTAATCTGCATCTAGGACACATCCTCTGCACTACAGCTGCTTCGAGAGAATCATCGTCCAGTGCTTCTTCATCAGAGTGTTCCCTCTGACGTGAGAAACCTTGTCCAATAGTTGGTGGGTTTCCAATCTCCTTCTTGGCAGTCGTCTGGTTGGCAATATGCATTTGCACGTTGACCTCTTCCAATTCCTGCAGAGATAGATTCTGAAAGTTTGGTATAACCACATTAGCCGCGCTTTCTCCAACTTCTGGAAATGGGTTGCTGTCAATTCCCATGGCTTTTTCTGTTTTGGCTGGGAACTTCAAACTTCCTTTTCGAATTTGCTCTTGGATCCTGTCTCGAAAAACAATACAGGTTTTAGTTGAGTGAGACCAAGAATTATGCCATTTACAGTACACTTTTCCTTTAAGTTCTTCTGGAGATGGCAGTTTAACTCCTTTTGGTAACTTAAGGAAATTGGCTGCAAGCAAATGATCAAAAATGTCATCTGCTTTTGTTAAGTCAAAAGAATACTTTCGGTGAAAGTCTTTCTTTTTAAACTGTTGGTCGATGGTTGTATCCTTATGAATTAATGCTTCACAGATTACAGGTTCTTTGCCCACAATCTCTGCTGCATCAATCTCATAATTGGGATCTCTATAATACGTCTTATACGAAGCATTATTTCGATCTTGTTCCTCCTCTAGTAATGCTTCATATCGAGACACCTTATAGGTTAATTCGACCAAATCCCTAAATTCAGTTGAGTCAAATTTCTTTCGAAGCCTGAACTCTAAACCGTTTTGAGCCAATCTGACAAATTCTGACTCTGGAAGGGTGACCCTACATTTATTTCGAGCCCTTTTAAATCTGGCAATAAACTGAGTAGCCTTTTCTTCAGGCCTTTGACTCAATCTTGCCAAGTCTGCCATGGACACCTCTGGCTCCGATTGGAAGAATTGGGCATGAAATGCCTCTTCCATTTGTTGCCAATTTTGAATGGAGCCAGGTGTAAGGTTGATATACCATACAAAGGCTCCCCCAGTCAGGGAATTTGGAAATAATCTCAGTTTCATGTAATCATGATTAGTGAATTCACCACATTGAGCAGCGAATCTGGCAATGTGCTCTACTGTTGATTGATTTCCAGTTCCATAGAACAAGGTAAAATCTGGTATTCTGAATCCTCTTGGATATTCATGTACCCTATCTACCCATTCTGGGTATGGTTTTCTGTATACAGGAGTCTGGACCCCCCGAGCCATTGGTCCACACATCTCCCTAACAATATCAACAATTTGGTCCCTAGGGACCATATTCTGTGCCTGCTGAACCAGTACTGGAGGAACAAACACAGGGTTTGGTGGACAAACTTGTGCTTGTGGCCCTCTTGGTCCATAAGGTGGTACATTTGGGACTGGTTGCCCCTGTGGTACAGGTTGCTGTTGGGGATATGGGTAACCCCTTTGAGCCTGTCCTGCAAAGGGACCTGCGAAAGGTGCTGGAACAGGTGTTGTGTCCCTTCCATTTACAGGAAAACTCTCCAACCCCCCGGGTATAAATTCAAACAAAGGATTATTATATCCCCTAGTGCCAGGTATGGCTTCGAACATGGGATTTGTAACCACTCTCATGCCAATTTCTTGTACTTGCCCAGATCCACCAACATGTGTGGCTTCATTGTTGGGTACTGAGACATTTTGGCCTACTACAGGCCTTGAAATGGGTTCATACCAAGACTGAGGCGATGGTCTTTCATAATTCTGAGTACTAGTCTGACCATTAGATTGTCCATTAATTTGCATAGGCTGTTTTTCTCTAGCCAATCTTTGCTGAGGGACATTTAAAACTTCCTCTGTGTGTCTTGTATTTGTTGGTTGGTGGTTACTCATTCGATCCAAAAAGGATGTTGCCCACCTTTCCATGGTGTTCATTAATTGTTGTCCCATAGCATCTACTAAGCCATCCCACGGATTTGTTGGCTGAGTAGATGGAACGGTGGATGTTCCAATTCCTTGGTTTCGTCCAATATTATGAACATATGGTTCTTGTCCAGAAGTACTGGTCTGTTCGACCATAGGTTCTGATAACATAGGAGCCTCCACAGGATGTGTTATCACATTATCCTCTGGATTAGGTATTTCTACCTCTCCTTCTACGCCTTCTTCCAGACGTTCATTTTCTCCTTGTCGTCTTCTTCTAGCCATTTTAAATTAAGTTCCACTGGGCGTGCCAAAAATATATGTTGGCTTTTTGGCTTTTCGAAGGATAGTTTTGTAAATGCGAGCGTGCCAGCAAGGATCAATCAGTCCTTACAGAAATTATAATTGCCAACCAATTTATCAGACGATTGTGTTTTTTAGTTCTTTCAGCCTCAATGAAGAGGACTTTTACTGGTGGCTTGACTTAGGAGAAATTAAGAAAGATAACAAGCAATATGAAGAACAATCGCAGTATTTCATTAAAAATGAACACTTACAATAGTCCAAACTCAGCCTCGAAGAGGTTACAGCAACAGTCTACTTGAATCTACTTGAAACTACTCCTAGGAATCGAAGTGCAGTGCAGATATTTAAAGGACAAGTATTAAAAGTGCAGGTATTTAAAGTGCAGGAAATGTAAAACTGGGAAAGAAAATATAAAGTAAATGACTGGTTTGTATGATCTGAGTCTGGGGGTCTTTTTCTGGGGACTTCCTTGCTATTTATACTTGCCAAGGATGACCTTCGAACTGCACTTCAAACCGTCGAACTGCTCCTCCATGATTGCTGATCATGCTGCCTTAGAAGTAGTTCCACTACGCCATCACTTGCAGTTAAACTTCCCTCTTATATTTGAATTTGAATATGAGTAACCGTTGAGGCCACGTCATCTTTCGTTTCTTTATTGATCTGGTGCTACTCGGATCATGTGAGAACCAATTGTCATTGCCACGTGTACGATCAGGATTGAAGACATGAATCATCTTCCCATAATACCCTTATTCTGCCACGTGTCGAATTGTTACTGGCTTTTACAAAATATATAGCCAACAAACTCAAAACTCTTTTCAAAACTCATAACCAAACAAATTTTTTCTTTTCAAAACTCATAACTCAAAACACGACTTCACACTCAAATCATGATTCTAAAAATAATTTTAAAAAACAATAAAAATATATTTTTTTGATTTTTTTTTTTTAAATAGAGTTTTGAAAATAGTTTGATTTTAAGTTTTGAAAAGAGTTTTGAATTTTGAGTTTTGTGTTTGGTTATGAGTTTTGAAAATAGTTTTTGAATTGAGTTTTTGAAAAAATTTATTTGGTTTATGAGTTTTGAAATTTTTTGATTGGAATTATAATTCCAAAACACAACAAAACGCTGCCGAAATCTCTCCACAGAAGGTTCTAGGACTTTCGTTTTACCTAATTCCCCTAGTAATAGCTAAAAGTGTTGAACTTCAAAAGCAATTGGCCATTTTCTGGAGGTAACTCCTTGATTTTTGCTAACCCAAGGAAGGGTCCCTTAATTATGTGGGACACCACAAACCAAAGCACATAAACAACCAGAGAAAAAAAACAATGGTCAAGAACAGATATACTGTTGATTCTTTGAATATTTTTTATAATTAATAATATTCACTAAAACCGTCAATAGGG
>CM069911.1:53372335-53473971 GCA_036172215.1 Camellia granthamiana
AACCGAACAAAAAAGAACAGCAACAAAGAGTAGGAAGAACAGGCAACATACATTTTTAATGGGAACTAAAGGCAAGTTGAGATTATTACTTGTTCTTGATTAGTTTACTGCTATTGCTTTTCTGTGTGTTTCGTACCTGAAATAGACATATATCTACTTTGAACACCAAAACTTTATGTTGAATCAAGGCAACATTTTTTTCTTGCTAATCCATTATGCATAAATTTTGTTTTAGGAGAAAAAGATCAGTTTGGGGAAATTGGCGCCGGTAGCTCCATTGGGAGTAATTGTTTCTTTTAACTTCGGTATTATTTATTTTCTTATGTGTATTGTCTTGTGTCTTAGGGTATTGGGTAGGACGAAAGCTCAAGGTCAAGGTCATGACAAGGAAGCAGGGAAAGGTGGGAGTGGGAAAATGATAGAAGTGGAGGCATTGTGGTAAAACTATTCCTTTATTAGTTACCTGTTTGCATATAGTCTTGGACTGGATATATATGTAGTGAAGTCTTCTTTCAAGAAATATGTATTCGACTCTGATATTTTTATACTTTTGGTACATTTGTCATCCTGTAGATTCTATGTTGAAAGTATTACTTTACCATTTATATCTGTGATGATGTTATTGTCACTGCAATCTATTTCTTGGGTGGCTGAATTTATATTTACTAGATCAGCCCTGTTTGGTGGGGGTGGTGGTTTTCATGATAAGCGTTGAGAATTAGATAATTGTGATCCGCAGTTAATTAACCTGTGGCTAGTTTTATGAAGATGCATACGGGGCTTTGGTTACTCAAAATTGTTGTGTTCTCAGTGTGGAGATTTTTTGGAGGGAGCCCATATACATCCTTGTGCCGTTTGTTTGCTAATGAAATTGAAAAACATAAATGTAATTTAGTGTTTGTATTCTACATTCTAGGATCATGAAACGATTGTGAACCAAAACACCTTTTCATTGTAATCAGACCTGTTTTTGTAAAATTATCCTTTCTATCCAAGGTAACTTTCTCCCAGCTGGAGAGATTGGTTTATAGCTGAGATTCAATGCTGACTTGTTCACTATTTAATGGAAAGAACTCTAACATCTTGAAATGGTAATTTTTGTTGAAGATTGATTGAAGATTGTTTGGTATAATTTGAGGATGACTGTGTGTTAATTATAGTAATTTGTATCAATTAGGTAATCATACCTTTCTGTTAGTGTATATTATTATATGTTAGAGATGTAAAGTTAGTGTAGTATACATCATTATGTTGTTGTAGCATCATTATGTTTGTAGCTTTAGCTTTAGCTTTCGGTGCTCCATTTGCTTCTCTTCTCTCTATAAAGAGAGCTCATTTCTCTTTGTAAAATATACAGAAATAATATTTCATCTCTGAATCCCTTGTTTTCTACTTGGTATCAGAGCAAGGTTATCCCCATATTGGTCCTCGAATCCGTCTCTCGCAAACCATGAACACCGAAATTACTGAATCCTTACCATCATCCCTTCCCGTTATCCATGTTCAGTCTGAAACCGCCGGCTTCAAAGCCGGCATAACCCTCACCGAAACCAACTACAATGTCTGGTCCCAGATATTGGAGATGCAAATCGCAGGCCGTGAACGTCTCGATTTCCTTCTGGGAGACACACTCCCGCCACAGAAAACTGATGTATCCTATGGGAAGTGGTATGCTGAAAATCAAAAGGTTAAGGGGTGGTTGTTGACATCTATGTCGCCTGAAATCATGAAGCGTTATCTCCGTCTACCCACCGCTCGCGAAATCTGGAGTGCTCTTGCTAAAGCCTTCTATGATGGGTCCGACGAATCACAAATCTTTGCACTGCACCAGCAAGCTTTCTCTCTAAAACAGGTTGGTCGACCTCTATCCACTTATTTTGGTGATCTTGTCGCTATTTTTCAAGAGTTGGATCATCGTGATAAGATTATTATGAAGGATCCCGATGATATGATTGCGTATGTAAAATCTGTTGAGAGGTTGCGTGTGCATATATTCTTGAATGGGCTGGATACAGAATTTGAACAAATCCGAGGAGAAGTTCTTCGGAAGGATCCTGTTCTGGATCTTGATGAAGCCTATGCATATATTCGGCGTGATGCTGTTCGTCGCACAACGCAGCATACTAAACCAGAACACCTTGAGTCATCTGTCATGGTGGCTTATCGCCCTAAACCGCAAGCCACACAACCTGTTCCCAAATCTGAACAACTCTCTGGCCCTCGGGTTCCATCTGCTTCGCAAAATCGGCGCAACAACATTGGGGGTGCACAGCCAGACCGTGTGTGTACTCATTGTGGTGGAACTGGCCATACTAAGGCCCGGTGCTATGACCTGATTGGGTACCCTGAATGGTGGGATCCTGCAAAGGCACCCAGCAAGCATACTTCCAAGGCCACACCTCAGACTTCTCTTGTTGTTGCAGAACCAATCAAAGACCTGCCTGAGTCTGCTTCAGGTAACCATGGTAAGGCTCTCTCTACTTTCCATACTTTTAGTGATAATACATGGATAATTGATTCCGGTGCAACCGATCACATGACCTTTGACGCAAGTCATATTCAGTCCATAATACCTTCGAAACAACCTATAGTGACCACAGCCAATGGTCACTCCACCCCTGTAATTGGAGAAGGTTCAATTCCTTTGACAAGCACTTTAAATTTGGATACTGTTTTAGTTGTTCCTTCTCTCCATCATAACCTATTGTCTATTGCACAAATCACTCATGCCTTGCAATGTATTGTGATTTTCTGGCCTAATATGTGTGTTTTCAAGGACATCCCGACTCGGAAGACAATTGGTTATGGTACTAGAAGGGGCAAGCTCTATCATCTTGATCTGCAACCTACCAGTTCAACTCAGTTAGCTCAAGTTTTCTCCGCTGCTGGATCTGCAAATAAACGTACTTTAGAGATTTGGTTATGGCATAAGCGCTTTGGTCATGCTTCTTTTTGGTTATTTAAAACGATTGTTTCCACAATTATTTTCTGCTTTAGATATTTCGGATTTTAAGTGTGATATTTGTGAATTTGCTAAAAGTCATAGAATCTCATTCCCAATAAGTATGCATAAAAGTTCAGTCCCATTTATGGTAGTTCACTCCGATGTGTGGGGTCCAGCAAAAAATTCCGACTCTTAATGGTGCACGTTGGTTTGTTTCTTTTATCGATGATTATTCTCGCATGACTTGGGTGTGTTTAATGGCATCAAAGAATGAAGTTGCATCCCTGTTTCAGAAATTTCACACAATGGTGGCCACTCAGTATCAATTTCCTATACGAGTCCTCCGCTCTGATAATGGCGGAGAATTTGTTAATCAATATTTGACACCATTTTTTAATAAACATGGTATTGTACATCAGACAACTTGCCCTTCTACCCCTCAACAAAATGGAGTGGCCGAGCGAAAAAATCGTCACCTCCTCGAAGTTGTACGTGCTGCCCTGTTTGGAGCTCACCTGCCTACGGGTTTTTGGGGGGAAGCTCTCACCTCTGCTGCTTATCTCATCAATCGAGTCCCTTCCCGTACCTTACAGTTCCAGACTCCATTTCATGTTCTCCATGCGGCTATCCCTGCTCCACCCGTCCCGAATTTGTCTCCAAAAGTCTTTGGTTGTGTTGCCTTTGTGCATCTTCACAAACCCTTCCGTACTAAGTTGGAACCTCGTGCTCTTCGTTGTGTCTTTGTCGGCTATGCCTCTCATCAAAAGGGCTATCGCTGTTATCACCCGCCTTCTCGTAAGGTCTATGTTACTCTTGATGTTGTTTTTCATGAGGATACAATGTATTACTCTTCACCCGCGTCTCCACTTCAGGGGGAGCATAGCAATGAAGTGCAGCCCTCTCATGACATTTTAGCTCTGGATATTCTGGATTCTGAAGTACCTAATGAGGAGCATACCAATAAGCATAATGCAGAGCATAATCATAATCCAGCACTTGTTGAAGTTGATATTGATACCCATACCGAGATTGACCCAATGGAAGTCATACCGCAGCCCACATTGGTGCACCCACCATCATCTCAGGTTTCACAAGAGCAAGAGCAGCACCCAGCATCATCTCAGGTTTCACAAGAGCAAGAGCACACTTCTTCTTCTCAGACAGTACCATTTAACCAATTGGGCTCTCCGATTGGCTCTATCCCTGAAGAACATGAGGTAAATCTTGACCCCAAACAAAAACTCCTACCTGCTCGTGTCACAAGAGGAATACCGAAAGCAACATATGAACCTGTTCTTAAATCTCAGCCTAAGTACCCCATGAGTAACTTTGTCTCATACCATCAATTGTCAAAGGATTGTGCATCATTTGTGAATCAATTATCTACTGTATCTATTCCTAATAGTGTGCAGGAAGCTTTGAGAGATTCCAGGTGGAAGGAGGCAATGAATGAAGAGATGAAGTCGCTCCAAAAGAATTCAACTTGGGATATTGTCGAGTTACCTAAAGGAAAGACACCTGTCGGGTGTAGATGGGTGTTTACTATCAAATACAAAGCTGATGGAGCTATCGAACGATTCAAAGCCAGATTGGTTGCCAAAGGGTATACACAAACATATGGAATAGATTATGGGGAGACATTCGCACCAGTAGCCAAAATTAATACTGTTCGTATTTTAATTTCTCTGGCTGTAAATCTAGATTGGCCTTTGCATCAATTTGACGTAAAAAATGCGTTTCTACATGGGCATCTCCAAGAAGAAGTTTATATGGCGTTACCTCCTGGATATAATCTACCAACAAAAGGGAGCAAACAGGTTTGTAGATTGAAGAAATCACTATATGGCTTGAAACAATCCCCTAGAGCTTGGTTTGGTCGGTTCACAAGTTCTATGAAGGCATTCGGATATAGACAGAGTAACTCAGATCATACTCTATTCTTGAAACATAACAAAGAAAAAATCACAGCCCTTATTGTCTATGTTGATGATATGATAGTGACTGGAAATGATCCAGAAGAAAGGAAGGCATTGCAAAATCACCTCGCCCATGAGTTTGAAATGAAAGATCTTGGTCTCTTAAAATACTTTCTAGGGATTGAAGTATCAAGATCAAAAAGGGGTATTTTCTTGTCTCAACGTAAATATACCTTAGATTTGTTAAAAGAAGTTGGTATGTCAGCTTGTAGTCCGGCTAGTACTCCGATGGATGAGACCTTGAAGCTAAGTATACATTCAAATCAAGTGCCTACTAACAAAGCACGTTATCAAAGACTAGTTGGAAGATTGATGTATCTTGCACATACTAGACCGGACTTGGCTTATGTGTTGAGTGTTGTCAGCCAATTTATGCATTCTCCAAGCGAAGAACATATGAATGCAGTTATCCGTATCTTGCGATACTTGAAGTCATCTCCGGGAAAAGGAATCATGTTTACAAAAGGATGCAACTTGGAGGTTGAGGGTTATACCGATGCAGATTGGGCTGGATCAATTGATGATAGACGTTCTACGTCTGGATACTTCACATTTGTGGGTGGAAACCTCGTTACATGGCGAAGTAAAAAACAGGAGGTAGTAGCTAGGTCCAGTGCCGAGGCTGAGTACAGGGGAATGGCTAAGGGAGTATGTGAGTTATTGTAGATCAAAAGTTTAATGCAAGATTTGCATATTAAACAAACCAATCCCATGAGATTATATTGTGATAATAAGTCAGCATGTGATATTGCCCATAATCCAGTCCAACATGATAGGACTAAACATGTTGAGGTTGATAGGCACTTTATTAAAGAGAAACTAGAAACAAAGATCATCGAAGTGCCTCATGTACGTTCTCAAGACCAGCTCGCTGATGTGCTCACCAAGCCAGTATCAAGCCGGGCATTTAATAGCTGTCTCGTCAAGTTGGGCATGAGTGATATCTATGCCCCAACTTGAGGGGGAGTGTTGAAGATTGATTGAAGATTGTTTGGTATAATTTGAGGATGACTGTGTGTTAATTATAGTAATTTGTATCAATTAGGTAATCATACCTTTCTGTTAGTGTATATTATTATATGTTAGAGATGTAAAGTTAGTGTAGTATACATCATTATGTTGTTGTAGCATCATTATGTTTGTAGCTTTAGCTTTAGCTTTCGGTGCTCCATTTGCTTCTCTTCTCTCTATAAAGAGAGCTCATTTCTCTTTGTAAAATATACAGAAATAATATTTCATCTCTGAATCCCTTGTTTTCTACTATTTTTAGATTGGTTTTGTTTGTAATAATTTGGATTGGATAGTCGTGAAATGTTTCTCAACCCAGTTCTTGCAATTTAATTTATGGGATTCCCTGTGAAAAGTTTTAATTTTTAAAGGAAACTGTCAGGTTTCTCAAATTATGTTTATTTACTGAAGCTCTAGCTTGGAACTTGAGCGTCAATAGTCCTCCTGCAACTCATGTAGAGCTTTTAAACCTTAAAGAATTCGCTTTCAAATCATTCATTTGATAGGAACTTCCAAAAGTTAAGTCAGAGAGAATGTTTTGAAACTTTTGATAGTTCTCATTGTTAAAATGATGGGAATTATGAATTATAGGTAAAGAGAAGTTCAATGCATTCTAGGAAATTTAATTTAACCAGAATGCAACTCTTAACTTGGAAAATAATTAGTCTTTGTAGACAATGTAGAATTACTCAAAATCATATTATATTTGGTAATTATAGTTTCTTTGCATGATATAATTTTTTTTGCACTTAATTGTTGAATCTGATTCAATCCAAATGATACATGATCTTCACAGGGACAGACCAAGAAACAGGTGAGGAAAGCTCTGCTGCGGGACAGTCATCAGCTCCTGCATAACTTCCACAGAGTTAGCTTTTGTTTTTTTGATGCCTCACCCTTTTTGTATTTCCTGTAGAACACAGACTTAGAAAGGCCTCCTTTTATTTAATTTTGTTTATAAAACCTCTTAAACTTTCATTAATCTATGCATTATCATTTGAGTAGTGATCGGGTTTTCTCAGGAATTGTGATGGAGTCATAATTAATAGTATGACAATCATCCTTTATTCCATGAGGATCCTCATTGCTTGATTTATATTCTGTTGGGGAGTTGTCAGTTTGGTTTCAGTGATAAAACAGAGCATTTAACAAGAAGGAAATGTATAAAAGGTTAATCTCCAAGATCGAAAGAGAGTATTGCAAAGCTTGTAAGTTAATGGCGCAGACAGTTGGTTCTATATTTTACCTGTAAGGCCATGTTTGATTGGTGGGTTATAAGTACAGTCAGTTTGAGTAATGATATTATTAGAATGGTGGCTTACATTCGTTTGTGCACTAATATAATCGTGGCGTATTATACTGGCAGTTCCTACAGTTTAGACCTTATGTCACTTTGGTCTCGAACTTTTTAATTGTGACATATTTGACCCTGAATTTTGAATCTTATTCCAAATAAGGACAATTAAAGATACTATTACTCAATTTCAATGGCAAAATTGTCAATTTAATAAAATATAAACTAATTTGACAAAAATAAATGTCAAAAAAATATTTTTGAATTTTTAAAAATTAGTTCTACTCACTAAAGATAAAATTATGTAAAATTGATAAATTTTTTAGACATTTATTTATTTATTTATTTTTTTACCAAATTAATTTTAATTATATGTTTAGATGATAATCATGTAATGGGTGGTTTTCATTAAATTAGTTTCTATTTCTCCAAAAGTCAAATATAGAGACAACTTTGATATTATCATTAAACCAATCTATTAAATCAAAAAAATCTAAAACTAGAAATATTTCATATATTAAATATATCAATTACACATTAAAAACCTAACAACCATCCATTACATAATCATCATCTAAACACATAATAAAAATAAATTTGGTAAAAATAAATAAATAAATTAATGTCTAAAAGATTTATCAATTTTACATAATTTTATCTTTGGTGGGTAAAAATTATTTTTTAAAATTCAAAAATATTTTTTTGATATTTATTTTTGTCAAATTAGTTTTTATTTTATCAAATTGACAACTTTACCCTTAAAATTGAGCAATGATATCTACAATTATCCTTATTTTGAACAAGATTCAAAATTAAAGGTCAAATGCGTCACAATTGAAAAGTTAAGAACCAAAGTGACACTAGTCCCAAACTATAGGGACTATTAGTGTAATTCGCCCTATAATCATATTAGTTTATTAGGATTGCATCTATGAAATTATGTAAAAAAAATATATATTAGATGTAATTTTGTTATTTTTATAAAATAAGAGCATAAGATTAAATTGTGAATCATTAGTTGCCATGAGAATACTAATCCCACAAGCGTGGGACCATGAGATTGCTAATTCAATCCTACTCCTTAAGAGGCTTCGCAAACATGGCCTAAAGACATTGGAACATGGTAAAAGATTTGTAACATTATGCAATATAATTTTATCATAAAATTTTATAATATCAATTATAAAATGTGTAATTTTATCTAAAATTGACATATCAAAATATTCATAATTTTGTGATTGATGCTGAAAAAGTTTGTGATTTAGTTACAATACTTTTTATTATGTCAATTTGTAATGAGGTTGCGCATTTTAAAATTAATGTTTATGAAATTTTATGATGAAATTATATATTTTACGATAAAATTATACATTTTATGATAAGGTGCATATGGTAGGGGAGTGCACCCATAACATTTCTCGTATTATATGGGACTTCCTCTCAACCCATATTATTGGCTTCATTTGAGAAGTTAGCTATTTTAGTAGGTTATTTTCATTTTTAATTATTTTAGTAGGTTAAAATTGTTATATTTGAAAAGAGGGTTGGATTTTTTTTTATAGTTAGATGTAATATTTGTGAGAGAAAAAGTAAAATGATTATAGATTTTATATGACATTTTATTTTATTGATTATTTTAGCCTATTTTGTCTTTTTATTAGTCAAAAAAAAAAAAAAATCCCAAATTGAACTTGCCAAGTCAATTTTTTTTCCCTCCCCTAGAAAGATTTTAAAAAGTAACTATTTTGAAAAATTATTCAGTGCGTTTAGTTTCAGTTTTTTGAATTTAATTTTTTAGAAATTGAGTTTTTTTTTTTGTGTGTGTTTTTTTTTAATTTTTAGTCAATATTTTTAAAATTTTATATAATTTGTTTACTTTTTTATATGGATCTTACTTAGATGTATCTAAATAGTAAAATATTTATGAAAAAATATTTTAAAAATTTAATAAAATAGACAAAAATTCGAAAAATGTATTGAATTTTTGGTATTTTTTTAAATATTTTTGATATTTAGTATATTTTTTAAAGATTTTTTTCACAAATATTATGTTTTCTAAGTACATTTATATTAGGTGTGTCTAAAAATTAAAAATTTGCTTCAAATATTAAAAAATTTAGTCAAAAAATACAAAAAAACAAAAAAATAAATTTTTTTAAAAAGTGAAACCAAACAGAGTGATTTGTTTATTAAAGATAAATTCTTTCAAATATTTCAAAATTAAAAAATTCCGAATAGAATCAGAAAATTACCTTTCTTTTTGGAAAAACTTAGAACAAAAGAAAAAAACTGTGTTTGATTGGGATTTGAGAAGGGATTAAAAAAAAAAAAACTGAAAAAACATGTAAAATTAAATAAAATATACATATATTTTATTTATATTTTATCTACTTCCAAATCCCAACCCAACACAGCCTAATAAAAACATTTTGCCGCCAAACCAGCCCTAATAAACCAAAATCGAAGAAGTTTCCTCGCATCATCTGTGTGTGCAAACAAAAAGGGAGGAAGAAGAAGTAATGTCGGACTATCTACCCGAAGAAGTGTGGATTGATAACATCCTCTCAACACTCCCCATCAAGACCCTCCTTCGATGCACAAGTGTCTGCAAATCATGGTACTCTCTCGTCACTAGCCCTAGTTTCATTTCCACACACCTCAATCGAAACAAACAACAAGACCCACCATTATTACTGCTTAGACATTGCTCTGAGCGTCCTAGGAAAGAGCATTTCTCAATACGCCATGACAATCCCACACTCGATGACTATGCTGAGCTTGATTTTCCATTTCATAGCGTAAATTGCTATTTCAGGATTGTGGGTAGTTGCAATGGTGTGGTTTGCTTGTCTGATGATCACATGTGCTATGTACACACCATCATTTTATGGAACCCATCAATTAGAAAATCTTTTAACCTCCCAAGACCCAGTGTTGTTTTTCAAACCCATGGCCCTTTTGTGCATTCAATTGGGTTTGGGTTTGATTCAATCAATCATGAATGTAAAGTGGTTAGGGTTACCTATGTCGAAGATGGTGATGGTTTTGACATTGTTCCACCAGAGGTTGAGCTTTACTCAGTCAGCAGGGGATGTTGGCAAAGCATTAGTTATTGTGGTCTTCAAAGCATTATTCCCGAGCGATCACCACAGGTTTATATCAATGGGGCTGTACATTGGATTGCATATGATCGGAAAACAAATGGAAGTTTTCACTGCAGTTTGATTGTGTCTTTCAATTTGTGTGATGAGCTGTTCCGGCAGGTTTTTCTACCAGATAGCTTGGCTGCCCAGTGCTGGACAAACCTGAAGATCAACGTATTTGGGGAATCACTTTGTGTGATGCATCATGTTTGGTCTAGTGCTAACAAAGGATATGACGTATGGGTGATGGAAAAGTATGGTGTAGTTGAGTCGTGGACTAAACTATTTGCTATCATCGATTATCAGGAAAGTTTGGGGCCGGTTATTGGGTTTAGGAAGAACAGTGAAGTCTTGTTGGTAAGTAGTGGAAATTTGGTGTCTTATGACCCTGAAACAAAAGAAAAGAAGAATCATGGGATCCATGGTATTGGCTACTTGTTTTATGTGGATACTTATGTTGAGAGCCTGGTCTTAGTCAGGGGGTCGAACGGACTCTCAGGGAGGCATGAATTTGTTAAGGAAACCGAACAAAAAAGAACAGCAACAAAGAACAGGAAGAACAGGCAACGTACATTTTTAATGGGAACAAAAGGCGAGATATGATTCTTACTTGTTCTTGATTAATTTATATCTTACATTTGCTGTTGCTATTTGTTCATGTTATGGATGTGGAATAGACATACGTATACTTTTGAACACCAAAACATTATGTTGAATCAAGGCAACATCTTTTAAATGCTGCTAACCCATTGCAATGACTGAGTATGCATGAATTATGTTTTAGGAGAAAAAGATCAGTTTGTGGAAATTGACATCAGTAGCTCCGTTGTGACTTGTGAGTAATAGTTTCTTTTAACTTCAGTATTATTTCGTCTCTTATGTGTATTCTCTTGTGTCTTAGGGTTGTGGCTACGACGGAAGCTCAAGCTCAAGACTAGGAAGCCGGGAAAGGCGGGAATGGGAAAATGTTAGAAGCGGAGGCATTGAGGTAAGCCATTCCTTTATTAGTTGCCTGTTTGCATATAGTCTTTAACTAGATATAAATGTAGTGAAGTCTTCTTTCAAGAAATATGTGTTCAACTCTGATATTTTTATACTTTTGGAACATTTGTCTTCCTATAGATTCTATGTTTGAAGTATTACTTTACCATTTATATCTGTGATGATGTTATTGTCACTGCAATCTGTTTCTTGGGTGGTTGAATTTATATTGACTAGATTAGCCCTGTTTGGTGGGGGTGGTGGTTTTCATGATAAGCATTGAGAATTAGACAATTATGATCCGCGGTTAAAAAAAACCTGTGGCTTGCTTCATGAAGACGCATACGGGGCTTTGGTTACTCAAAATTGTCGTGTTCTCCACAGTGGAATTTTTTGGAGGGAACCCAAATACACCTTTGCTCCGTTTGTTTTCTAATGAAAATAGCAAAACATGAATGTAATTTTAATGCTCATATTCTACATTCTAGGATTATGAAACGATTTTGAACCAATTCTTATCTGCTACTTAATTTTTAAAAGTTATTTCAAACACCTTTTCGGTGCAATCAGACCTTTTTTTAAAGAAAAATTATCCCTTCTTTCCAACGAAACTTTTTCCCAACTGGAGAGCTGGAGAGATTGGCATATAACTGAGATGCAATGCCGACATTTATCTCCCCCTCACCCACCAAAAAAAAAAAAAAAAGAAAAAAAAAGAGAGATATAATGCCGACTTGCTCACTATTTAATGGAAAAAACCTCTAACATCTTGAGTGATAATTTTTAGATTGGACCTTAGAAATTTTTATTTGTGATAATTTGGATTGGATAGTCGTGAAATGTTTCTCAACCCAGTTCTTGCAATTTAATTTATGGGATTCCTGTGGAAAAATTTAATTTTTAAAGGAATTAGATAAAGGAAAGTTTCTAGTTTGTCAAATTATATTTATTTGCTGAAGCCCTAGCTTGGAACTTGAACATCAAAAGTCCTGCCGCAACTCACGTAGCTTTTAAACATTAAAATGAATCTTTTCATTTGATGATTGTAGATGACAGCATCATATTTGCCAAAATATTGGAATCTGTGTGCGGGATAATTAAATCCATTATTATTACTATTGCAATTTTGTGGGCACTTAGAAAGTTATGATGAAAATGATAGGAACTTCCGAAGGGAAGTCAGGGTGAATCTTTCGAAACTTTTGATAGTTCTCATTGTTAAAAATGATAGGAATTATAGGTAAAGAGAAGTTCAATATATTCTGCAAAATTTAATTAAACCGGAACGAAAATTTTAATTTGGAAAATAAATAGACTTTGTAGACAATGTACAATTACTCAAAATCATATTGAATTTGGTAATTATGGTTTCTTTGCTTGACAATTTTCGTGTATTTTATTGTTGAATATACATGATCTTTGCAGGAAATAGGACCAAGAAACGGGGTGAAGAAAGCTTTGTTGTGGGACTGTCAGTAGCTCCTGCATCACTTCCATAGAGTTAGTTTTTGTTTTTTAATGCCTCACCTTTTTTTCTATTCTCTGTAGAACAGAGACTTTTATATCATTTTGTGTGTAAAACCTCTTAAAACTTTCATTAATTTATGTATTATCGTTGGAGTAGTGATTGGGTTTTCTAAGGACTTGTGATAAGAGTCACAATAGTATAACTGAAGCATCTGTTATCCTTTGCGGATCCCCTTCCTTGAGTTATATTCTACTGGTGAGTAGTCAGTTTGGTTTCAGTGGTAAAGCAGAGCAATTAATAAGAAGGAAATGCATAAAAGTTTTATCTCCTAGATTGAAAGAGTGATGAGATTATTAGAATAGTGGTATCAGGTTAGATATATAAGATAAATTGCGTTTATTTGTGTAACTAGTATATGGTCATATTAATTGGTTAGGATTAAGTCTATGACATTATGTAAAAGATCTCATGATATAAGAAAGTGATTTTGTTATTTTTATAAAATGAGGGCAAAATAATATTTAATCATTCAATTCTATAAGATTGGATTGTGAATCCCAAAAAGGGGGGATTAGCAATTCGATAGGGCCCTCAGTCCCACACCCCTTTTTCAATCCCACCATTTAAGAGGCTTAACAAAGGGAGTGTTTGTTTGGATTTTTTTGAGTCAACTTATGGTTTCTGGCTTTTGAAAATCTATTTTGGACTGTTTGGTTAAACTTATTTCAAATAGTTTTTGATTCTAACAATTTATTTTAAGTCTAATTCTGAGAAGCTGCTCATCTCATGCTTCTGATTATCAGTTTCTGCTGTGGATATGTTAATTTGCGGTTATACTTTTAGATTTTTTTTAAAAAAAAAAAAAATTAGAAAAAGACCTAAATGGACTATAAAATATTATTATTTTTTTTTATGAGAAATATAGACAAGTAGTGAATAACAAAAAATAAAAATTAATTGAAAAAGTTACTTCACAGCTTATTTAACAAATACTACTTAGCAATTTAAACTTATAATCCAACAGCTACAGCAAGCAGATTAACAACTTCTGATTAAAGTCATAATCTATAATCTGTTAAGTTATAATTTATAATCTGTTTTAAAAGTTACACCAAACGGGGCCAAACATGGCCTAAAAGAATCCGGTGCCAATTTCTCATTCTTTCCCTTTATTTTTATTTTTTCCTTTTCAGGTTACACTCCCAAATTATAAATTCTAGTACGATTTAAGTTTGGACATCTAACTTGCACAAATACATATAGATAATTCAAGTCATGATATGTTCTTGTTAAATACAGAACCAGAAAATTTTACACAACCCAAAAGAAAATATCTTGAAAAAATTTACAAATCTGAAACTCATTGAGGGAAAGAAAAAGAATGAAGTCCTAGAAACAAGCGACAACTTTGGGTGGAGACAATGACAACGAAGAACTCGAAAAGAAGCACAAAACTGCCATCTTAATTCTTACAAATATGAAATATTTAGAACTAGACAACCGAATTACTAATGATTTGAGCATGACCAAGAAAAAAGTTCTTGATAATTTTGGAGCTGACGGGATGGCAAAAACACAATACAAAATTAAGAAAGTAGTGACAATGGAGATGCGATAATGAATCATGAGCACAGATGGCAATAGATGAATTTACCCTTCCAAAATTGCCACCGGTGAAAGAGTTGGAAAGACTTGGTATAAGAAAATTCTATTATACACACTCCATATTTTATACACTCTTAGTTATATTATTTTCTTATTTAGTTATGATCAATTTTCTTCTTTAATTAGGATATTATTTTGAAATTTTGATTATGATTTTTTTTGTGTTTAATTATGACTTTTTTTAAAAATTTTATATTATAACTCAAAAAGTATAAAATTATACTATTTTCTTCTGTAATTATAAGTGCATATGGTATACACTTGGGTGTGTAATAGTCTTTCCCCTTGGTATAATGTAATTATGTTAATATGCAAATCTTATTTATTTATATCAGCGTATGTCAAATATCTACATTAAATATATATTTTTTTGCTTTAGTCTTATTTTTAAAAATTAATATAATTATATCAAAATTATGAGATTAATTGTTTTTTTTTTTAAACTTCAGAAGAGGTAAGAATAATTTAGGAATCGTTTAGGAATAGATTATTTTAATTAAAATATGAGATGAAGAAAAGATGTTTAGAATGATTTTTTTATTTTTTTAACTAAAAAGTATAAAAATATATATATATATAAAAAAAAAATTGAGTGAGCGAGTGAATGGGTAGGGTTGTTTGGGAGTTGAGAAACAACCCTACCCATTAACCAACAAAAAAACTAAAATAAACGACCACTACCCAGAAACAAAAGTCAATGCAATTGCAGAGATACAAAAATACAGGGCGCCTCTATTTACACACCACCTTTCATCTCAAGGCACATCATTAATTAGTTTATTTTTTATTACAATATTAACCTAATGTAAAATGACCAGAAAGATAAAGGTCTATAATATACGCCTTATGTAAAATTACCATAAAGGACAATAATAAATACAATACACACCTCTCTTCTGAAACGTTCTTTACGTATCTTCTCTCTCAAGAACTCAAAAACCCAAAAACAAAAATAAAAAACCCTTAAAGAAACAATAAAAAAATATACGTATTATTGAAGATTTTGATTGGATTGAATGATGGATGCATCTGGCAATATTGGTTTGGAACAATGGAGCAAGAAAAAGGTTAGTTTTTCTTCTCTTTTTTTTTTTCGTTTTCATGTATTTGCTGAGTGGCAAACCGTTCTTTATTCATTCGGATACCCAAATTTGAACAATGTACTCATGTTCGACTATCTACAACCGAACAAGTTCTAATTATTCGATTTTCTAGTGTCGAACATAGTCTACATGTTCGGTTAATAAGTTCCGAACTTGTAGCATTTGTTCGATTTTCAACAGTCAAACTTTTGAACTTAGCTCGACTCTGTATTTTCGAACACTTATAACAATTTTTATTTTTTTATTTTTCCAAAACTGTGCATCCATGGAAAGGGTCATGAACCAGAGGAGAATGGAGTGAAGTCGTCTTCAGCATGAATGGAGATCGGTTTAGATTGGTTCCTAAACCTCTGGGATGACAATGAAACAGAGAATGGAGGGGGACATTGTGTGTGTTTTTTTGAAGTGGATGTGTAGAATACGGATGATTAAAGATTGTGGATGGGGTGTGTGAGTGAGTAAGGGTAAAGATAGAAGATTGTGGATGGAGTGTATGAATAAGGATAAAGATGGAAGATTGTGATGTGCATTGGGCAAATTTCTTATTTATCAAATTACTAAAGGTGTGCATCGAGTAGTGGTGTGTCTTGAGATGAAAGGTAGTGTGTAAATAGAGGCACTCAAAAATACATTTTCCACTCTACCCAAAACTTTGCTCTCTCTCTCTCTCTCTCAAGAAGCTCCAAGAAATCTCAATCTCCAACTCAAACCATGCTGGACAATCTACCAGAGGGACTGTTGACTAAAATACTCATAAGACTACCAATCAACACTGTCGTTCAATTCATGTGTGTTTCCAAATCATGGTGTTCTCTAATCACTAACCCTTATTTCATTAACAGATACCTCAATCGAACCCTTCTTGTTTCCAAATCCAACAACACTTATCCTCTACTCATCAGACACTTCAACGACACCGAAATTCATCAGGAGCACTATACCATATATTGGAGTAACAATGATGACCCACTCAATTCGCATCATTTTGCGCTTCAATTCCCTTTTCGGGGTTTCAATAAAGCTTTTCAAATTGTTAGTTCTTGTAATGGTCTGGTATGTCTCTCAGATGATTTCTATTGTATTATGAACAATGTGATTTTATGGAACCCAATTATCAAGAAGTCACTGACTCTTCCATTGCCAAGAACTTCAACTAATTGGTTTCAAGGTCTTGCTAGTCAAGTTATTGGATTTGGGTTTGATCCCAAACTATAGATTATAAGGTGTTGAAATTGACCTATTTTGAAGAGGGTCCTGATCATTTTCTCTTGAAAAAACCCCCTTTCGTTGAGCTTTACTCACTTCGTTTGGGTTCTTGGACAAACATTGGTGTTGTTGCACCTATGTGCCTCGTACATTATAATTCATCTCAAGCTTTCGTTGATGGAACCATCAATTGGGTCCTGGTTGATAAGAATAGGTCTAATGCTCTGATTTTGTTATTTGATTTGAGGGATGAGGTATTTGGAGAGTTGAATTTGGCGGAAAGTCTTGTTAAAGTGAATCCTTTGACATTGTTTATTGCAGAATTTAGGAAGTCAATTGTTATGTGCCATGAGCCTCACATTTCTTCGAGTAAATGTTCTGTATGGGTGATGAAGGAGTATGGTAAGGTAGAGTCTTGGACCAAACTATACACCATTGATACGGTGGAAATGGGAGAGGTACTTTTCTTGAGGGGAAATGGTGAAGTTGTTTTGTCTTCAAGGAATGGAATGATTGCATATAATCCCAAGAATCAACGACGTAGGGATCTTGGGCTTCATGCTGTTCATTTCTTAGTTTGTGTGCATGCCTACATTCCTAGCTTGGTTTTACTTGGGGAAGGAAATGATACCTGAGAGGGGAGATTTGCGCCGGACTGTACGGCCGAGCTTTGGTAACGTCGGACACGGCAGACTGCACGGCGCCGAGCTATTTTTTCTGTCGCCGCGGACAGTGGCTTGACAAGCGCGGTCGGAGATGTTGACCGGTCAGGCGTCAACTGGCGTAGCCGAGCTGCGACGTCCACGCGGTACATAGAGCTCAGTGTGGCGGATGTTGACCGGGCTAAATGGTAGCCCGGGCTAGACTTGAGACGCGGTTAGCGCCGGTATGCGCCTAACCGGTTATCCGAGATAGGCAGCTTCGTGTGACCGAGATTGAAGATAGAACGGTTGGAGGCCGGCATGCCTCGCAGCCGGCTTGTCCTGATGAACCGGTCAAGAACAGTTCAGCCGAGGTGATCAGGACTTTCGCCTGATTCCAAGTTATAGGTCGGAGACACGTAGCACGGTTATGGGATGGTAATTTTTCACAAGTGATAGGCCGGTCGTGGTACGCCGGTTAAGGGTGCCACCTGGGCCAATGGTGCGAAGGAGAGGACATCTACTCCACGCACGCCTCAATACCGTTGGAAAAGCTCTGCATGTACTGGTAGGAGGACAAACCTTTACACGCGTGAGGTGGTGAGAGGCGAGCACTGCCACCTGTCCAGGGAAGGACAGCAGGGGTAGTGCGCGCACAATCTTGAGGCTGCATGGCCAGCCTAGAAATAGGCAAGAAGAGGAACGTTGAAGGTATGAAAATTCATTCTCACAAACTCTCTCCTCCGATTGTCTTCTTCCTTAGTGATCTGACTTGATCGTCGGAGGGTCTTTCCGGCACACCACCGCCGGGTAGCTCACCATTTTTGCGTTGCAAAGATAGACGCCGTCACCAGAAGCTTGACGTTCAAGGCGTACGGAGGGCGGAGGATATTTCGTCCCCGTACAATTGGCGCCGTCTGTGGGAAGACTTTGATATTTAACCCTTGTTCTTCGAGCTTCTTCAACCATCTCCATGGCCAACAACGACGAAGTTCCGCTGTCCGTCGTCGATGGTGTCACTCCGGAGTATGCCCGAAGGAGAGAAGGCCTCCCGAATGTTCCAGCCATGGCGGGCCTGGAGACTTCATCGCGAGGAGCGCGAGACAAACGTGGGAGGAGTTCTGATCGCTCGCAGAGCCCAGAAGGCCGCCGATGCCGGGGGGAGTCCAGTATGCGACGCCTGGAGCACAAACTCAAAGACCAGGACTCCCTCATTCGAAAGATGGCGGCGGAGATGGAGCTGCTGAAGCGCCAGATTAAGGGGAAGGATGTTGCTGGAGAAGGCAACCTCGGTGAGCGCACTCCCTCCCCTCGTTCTAGCAGTCACCGCCAGAGGAGGACTCACTCTATCTCCATCCCCAGGAATTATGGGGTGGGAGATTCCGACCAAAGAGAAGGCAGATCCCTCACTCGCGACAGCACTTACCATCCCTCGCGCCCGACGCCGACGTCGCGATCTTCTTTCTCCACACGTTCCAGGGACTTGAGGGACGTATTGGAGGAGAGGGCGCGCCGTCGGGAGGCTCAGAGAGTTCCAGCATTGCAGAGGTTGAGCGCTCCGGCTCGTTGTAGTGAAGAGGTGGTGATGCCAGCTCCCAAAGTGATAGCCCATGTATTGGAGGACAAAGAGCTGGCATGACTTACAGCTACGCCGTTGTCCCCGGAGATCGAGAGCACACCGCTCCCTGCCGGATTCCACCAGCCAAAGTTCACTTTGTACGACGGCAAGACGGATCCGTACATGCATGTGAGTCATTACCGGCAGGTGATGGCTGGTCACCGGCGCAACAACGCCCTGATGTGCCTCATATTCCTAGCAAGCTTGGGAGAGCTGGGCTTGAAGTGGTTCGAAAGGCTCCCGGAGGGAAGTATAGAGGGGTGGCAGCAGCTAGCGGAAGCCTTCGTCACCAGATTCAAGACCAACACTCGAACGCCGAAGGAGGTCGACTATCTCCTAGGCGTCAAGATGGAGTCTGGGTGTTCGCTGAAGGCATACAACGCGAAGTACTGGGAAACTTACAACGAGATCCTCGATTGCCCTACCAATCTGGTGATCACTCAATACAAGCGAGATCTGCCAGTCGGACATAGGCTGCGAGATTCGCTTACGATGCGTCAGCCCACAACCATGGAGTCATTGATGCAGCGGATCAATGAACACATCCGTGTGGAGGAGGATGCCGCCTCTGCGACCGAGAAGACTAATCTGGTCGCGGTGGACAGAAAGGTGGCAGGAAAAGTTAACTCGGTTGGGCAGGAGGATAACCACCCAAGCGACCGATCAAAAGATCAACGGCACGGACTAAACCGCGATGACCGAAACAAGGGTCGCAGAAACGACCGAGCTGACGCACCTCGCGACGTAGCGGAAGACGCCAAGAGGAAACTAAAGGCGCGGACAGGAATTACCACGGTCTTCAAAATTCCCATCTACCGCATTTTGAGCGAGATCTGGGGTGAGCCTTTTGTCCGTTGGCCGGCCAAGTTAGGGAGTGCGCAGCGAGGTTTCAATCCAAAATATCGCTACACCTTCCATGAGGAACGGGGGCACCGGACAAAGGACTGCTTGCCGCTCAAACAGCATTTGGAGGAGTTGGTGGCGGCGAGGCATCTTGACCAATATATAGATGGGGGAGTCAAGGCCGCGCCAACTGGGCAAACCGAGCCTAACGGTGTGGCCGCCCTAGAGGCGCCCCCGCAAGGTGTGATCAACGTCATCCACGGCATCATTGAACCGGCAAGGGTCTGCGAGCTGAGAGGAATGATCAAGAAGGCCGAGCACATGAGGGAAGTGCTCTCTGTACTGCCCGCTGTAAAGAAGGGAAAAACCGAGGAGAAAGACATCCTTTTGTTTTCAACCAAAGACTTGGAAAGGATGCAGATGCCGCACAACGACGCCTTGGTGGTGACCCTTCGCGTCAAAGATTTTGATATCAAGAGAATATTGATCGACCAGGGGAGTTTGGTCGAAATAATGTATTATGACGCGTTCAAACAAATGAAGTTAGAAGACAAGGATTTGGCTCCTGCAACATCTCGTTTGGTCGGCTTCAACTCACAACCATAATGGCCAATCGGAAAGATTATTTTGCCGGTCAAAGCAGGATCGGTTGTGAAGCAAGTAGAATTCTGGGTGCTCAAAGTGCCATCGACTTACAATTTAATCCTGGGCAGAGGTTGGCTGCACGCCATGCAAGCAGTTGCTTCGACCTTCCACCAAGTCATGCGCTTTCCAGCGTCGAACGGGCAAATAGAGGAAGTCTGGGGAGACCAGGTGATGGCCAAACAATGCTTCGTTGCGGTAAATGGCAGCCGAGCAGCCAAAGGGTTTGTCCAGATGATCGAGGGGCCCGAGGGAAAGGAGGTCCTCGAAGACGTGGGAAGAAAGGCCGAGGAAAAATCGGTCGAAGATTTGGTGCAAGTGCGCATTGATGAGAACGATCCAACTAAGTTCTTCCTCTTAGGATCATCATTGTCTAGTGGTGAGCGGTCAGATTATGTCAACTTCTTGGTTTCCAACTTGGAGGCCTTTGCGTGGACGCCTTACGACATGCCTGCGTCGACCCAAGCTTCATTTGCCACCAGTTAAATGTCTTCCCCAATGCACGGCCGATTATTCAAAGAACGCGCCGCTCAGCTTTGCACCATGCTGAGGTGGTGGCAGAAGAGGTGAAGAATTTGTTGGAAGCCGGGGCCATAGAGGAGGTGCAATACCCTCGGTGGATATCCAACACGGTGGTTGTCCCCAAGAAGAACGGCAAGTGGCGAGTCTGCGTTGATTACAAGACTGTCAACCGAGCTTGCCCAAAGGACAGTTTTCCCCTACCTCGAATTGACCAACTGGTGGACTTGACCGCTGGCCATCAGAGGTTTAGCTTCTTGGATGCATATCGCGGCTATCATCAGATAGCCATGTATAAGCCGAATAGAGAGATCACGTCATTCACCACTCCCAAAGGCTTATACTGCTACAAGGTCATGCCTTTTGGATTAAAGAATGCCAGGGCAACCTTTCAGCGCATGATAACGAAGATGTTCGCTCCTCTCTTGGGCCGAACAATGGAAGCCTACATCGACGATATGGTGGTGAAGAGTAAGGAGAAGTCTCAGCACCTCGCCGACCTAGCAGAAATGTTCGCCATACTTAAGCACCACAAGCTTCGTTTGAACGCCTCCAAGTGTGCCTTCGGAGTTGGCACCAGAAAGTTTCTGGGTTTTCTGGTTACAAACCGAGGAATTGAAGCCGACCCATCTCAGATCAAAGCAATACAAGAGCTGGAGCGCCCGAATTCCACAAAGGACGTGCAACATCTTGCCAGAATGGCAGCCGCGCTGAACAGATTTATCAGCCGGTCTTCGGATCGTTGCAGGCCCTTCTTCAAAACTTTGAAGTCCAAATTCTCCTGGGATGAAGAGTGCAACCGTGCACTGGCAGACTTAAAAGCGTATCTATCCTCAGCCCCAATTTTGGTCACGCCTCAGCCGGGCGAAGAGCTGTACCTCTACTTGGCTGTTTCTCAGCACGCGGTGAGCGCGGTATTGGTTCGTGCTGAAGGCATCCAGCACCTACCAATCTTCTATGTAAACAAGACCCTGCTCCCGGCCAAAACAAGATATCTTACCTTGGAAAAATTGGCGTTCGCCTTGATGATGGCATCTAGAAAGCTGGCACACTATTTTCATGCCCATACAATAGTAGTGTTAACCGAGTTCCCGCTGAAGGTGCTCTTCGAAAAAGCGGACTTCACGGGGAGAATTCTGAAATGGGCCGTGGAATTGGGTCAGTACGACATCAAGTTCAGACCGCGCACCGCAATCAAGGCTCAAGCACTTGCAGACTTTGTGGCGGAGTTCGCCCCTAGGGCGCATCCAGTCTGCCCGATCAATTTAGTTGGTGCGGATTTAGCACAACCCATGGTTTTGGCTACGGAAACAACGGAAACAAGTGTTGGCTCGCAGGAGGGAGAAATGCAAAGCGCAACCGAACTATCCAAGTCCGGCGATTTGCTGGAAGGTGAATCCAACCCAGACAAGGAAAGAAACCAGAATGAACCGACCAGGGACTCAGATTTGAGGAATTCCCAAAATCCCTCTGATTGCTGGAAGCTGTTCATCGGCGAGATGTGGAAGCTCTTCGTCGACGGGGCGTCCAACAGACACGGGGCCGGGTTGGGAATTGTGTTGTCTTCACCGGACGGACTGATTATCGAGCAAACAATTACGCTCGGCTTCCCAGCTTCCAACAATGAAGCGGAATATGAAGCCCTCCTTGCCGGACTAAGAAGCGCATTGAGAATGAATGCCACAGCCCTTATGGTCTTCAGCGACTCCAAGCTGGTGGTCAATCAGGTCTCGGGGGAGTACGAGGCAAGAGATGAAAGAATGGCCAAGTATCAAGCGTTGGTGCGCGAAGAGATCAAGAATTTCTCTGCGATAAGAGTAGAACAGATCAACCGCGAAAAAAACAACACGGCTGACGAATTGGCAGGGCTCGCCTCGACCCAGACGGCTTTTCCTAATCCCTTGATGATAGAATTCTTACCTCGGCCAAGCATTGAGGAACCAGAAGCAACCGAGGTACTCTGCACCGACTTAGGTCCTTCTTGGATGGATCACATCATCGCCTTCTTGAAAGATAGAGTTCTACCAGAAGAAAAGAAGACAGCCCACAAAATCCGAGCAAAGTCAGAGCGGTTTTGGCTCTCCCCTTCCGGAGCTTTGTATAAGAAGTCTTTCACGGGGCCATATCTGAAATGTGTCCACTCCGCCAAAGTGGAAGCTTTCCTCTATGAGATCCATGAAGGCATCTGCGGCAGCCATACTGGGAGCAGATCTCTAGCATACCGAGCAATCTCACAGGGTTATTGGTGGCCGTGCATGCAGGCGGACGCGCAGAAATATGTTCGTAGATGCGAGAAATGTCAGAAATTTGCTCACCAGATCCACCAACCAGCAAGAGAATTGCTCTCCCTTACAAGTCCTTGGCCATTTGCACTTTGGGGTTTGGATATTGTGAGGCCACTCCCAGCGGCCCCGGGCAATCGCAAGTTCTTTATCGCTGCGACTGACTACTTCACCAAGTGGATCGAGGCCGAGCCATTAGCGACCATAAAGGAAAAGGACGTGAAGAAGTTTGTTTGGCAAAATGTGATCACACGCTTCGGGATACCCAGGGCCCTCATCTCGGATAACGGCACTCAATTCGATGGGAAACTCTTTTGCGGATTTTGCGAAGAGTTGAAGATTGAGTTCTACAATTCGACTCCGGCCTATCCTCAGTCAAATGGCCAAGCAGAGGCCTCGAACAAGACCATCTTGGACGGGCTAAAGAAGCGGCTTGAGAAGGCCAAGGGAAAGTGGGCTGAAGAACTCCCTAATGTGCTCTGGGCATACCGCACTACGCCCAGGCGATCAACCGGGGAAACACCATTCGCTTTGGCCTACGGCATGGAGGCCGTCATCCCATTGGAAATTGGCATGCCAACCATCCGCTCCGAAAGTTTCCAGCCAGACCTAAACAATGAAGCCGTGGCATTGGAGCTAGACCTTGCTGAAGAAAGAAGAGAGCGTGCACTGATCCACCTAGCGGCCTATCAGCAAGAACTCTCCAAAAAATACAACAAGGCGGTGCACCCCAGGCTGTTTAAGATTGGAGACTGGGTCTTGAGAAAAGTGCTTGGCAACACGATGATCCCGGGTGAAGGCAAACTCGGTGCAAATTGGGAAGGACCATTCAAAGTGATTGGTCTTGCAGGCAAAGGGGCATACCACTTGGAGGATTTAGATGGCAAGGCCGTCCCCAGACCATGGAATGCAGCCAACCTTAAGGTCTTTTACTTTTGAGATGTAATTTGCTTTTGTTTAGCCTTTTGGCCTTTAGCCTTTTGGCACATTATGTAAAGAATAGCAATGCTTTTGCAATGAAAACTAGCCCCCTTGTTGTTTGGTATTACATCTTTGTTCAAAAACATCGGAAGGACACCAGGCAATTATGGATGCCAGGGGCAAGGAGACCGGCCTGAATGAGACCGGTCTGACTCCCTCTCGCCGGAATGGAGGAAGACCGCGCAAGAAGTTGCGTGTGGAACAATTGGCGTTAGCTCATTGCCGAGCTGGTTTTGCTCGCCCGGTTGAAACGTGGACGGCATGACCAACTTGGTGTTTTGCCCAATGTAAGGGCCAAGCTGATTTCGCTTGGCCCAGTCAGCATATTGGTGTCTTGTCCAATATGAAAAACGAGCGGATTTTGCTCGGCGGAATTTCTGTGTTGATGTTTTGACCAACAGATAAAGGCCGAGCTGACTTTGCTCGACAGAAAGGAAATGTTGGCAGCTTAGCCAACTCACAAGGCGAGCTGATTTTTGCTCGGCCTTATTGACATATTGGAATTCTATACTTATGCGAATTTGCCAAAACCGAGCAGACTTTGCTCGGATAAGTTCAGATGTTTATTTAAGTTTTACAGGAGCTGAGCTGCCAGGTCTATTTGAGAGCGTTCTGGGTGATAAGCTTGGCATATTGTGCGGTTTACCCGACCTGGCACTTATGATTTATCAACATTTGAATAAAGAGATTGGTACACATGCAATGAAACAAAAGTACAAACAGAACGAGCAAAAAGTTGGTTTCATTCATAAAAAGAGAATTCAGTACAACTGGGGGGACATAGCCCGGTTACATTTCAAAAACAAGAAACAAAGAAAAATGGAAAAGGCAAAATTCAATCCAATTCTAGCTCAGTTGATTGTTCGACGACTAGCAAGGTTTGCCCGGTCTCCTCCGCGGTTTGCTCGGGCAGGCCCTCCTCGGCTTCATTGTCAGTGCCTTCCACCATGAGAACCTCCCGGTCAGTCACTTCATCCTCGGCATTTGGAGATGCTTCGGGTGGAGTTTGCTCGGCTAGTTTCGCGGCGGCGGCTTCTTCCTCAGCCTCCTTCCTTGCCTCTACTATAAGTCGGTTTTGTTCGGCCCTGGAGTAAGCCTGCAAGTAGACCGGGATATAGGTAGGGGGCAGGTTGATGAACATGTCAGAATCCTGACCAAGGCCAACTTTCTCCACGGCAGCTTTCCAGCCGCACTGGAAAAAGATGTCCTTGGTCGCCTGGACTTGACGCTCGTAGGTTTTCTCCCCCTGCTTGTATCCACGGTCCTCTGCGTCCTCGACCGCCTTATCCATAGCTTCCTTGTTGGCATCACGTAGCTTTCGAAGCTCGGCGAGATACCGAGCTTTCATCGACTTCACGGCCCGTTGTTTGTCCTCATCAGCTCGGTCGACTTTTTGGAGCAGGGTATCTCGCTCCGCCGCGATTGCTTCTTGCGCGGCCCTAAGTTTTGCTATCTCGGCTTTCTGGGCCTTGTTCTCCGTAATGGCATCGCGCAGGCTCTGCCGCAGTTTGATCATGCGATCATGGGCAAGATAATTCTTTTGCGCGGCCTGCAAACAAATAACTGATTATTAGCGTTCAGAAACCGAGCAAAATCCGAGCAAAAAGTTGAAGCGAAAAAGATAGAGAACTTACCAGCACGATGGATTTTGCCGCCGAGCGGAGGACCTTTAGGCCGGCCAGCTCATCATGTTTTTTCATGTCCGCTGGAAGGATTAGTCCCTTGGTCATGTTGAAACCAAGGGAGTAATCCTTATCAGCGTAGACGGAATCCTCGGCCGAAACCGGACGGCCCTGATATACGAACTCGGGCGCCCAAACCGGGGGAGTGGCTGGGCCCTTGCCCTTGGATTTGCCGGGCTGTTGTTGCTCGGCCTGGTCGCCCAGCTCGTTGGAGGCCAGCTCGGTGGAGTCTTCGTCCACAAGGCTTTGCCCGGCCTTCTCCTTCCTCTGTCTTTTCTTTGGCCGGCCAGCCTGTTGTTCGCTGGCCAGGGCGAGCACCGCTCTTTCTGTTTGTCCGGGCGGGGGTGGAGGATGTTCCCCCAGTCGCTTCTGGAGGCTGGGACTCGCCTTCCTCTCCAGTGATCATGGACTTGATCGCTCGGATTTTCGCCATTTCTTGCTCGGCGGTAAGAGGGACGAGTCTGATCGGTGGCAAGTTTGGATCTGGCTCCGGGGAAGGCGCGCGAAGGAAGTCGGTCACGCGGCTTTTGCACGGTGCCTGGTAATGGTAGGTCTGCTCGAAGCCGAGCAGTTTTGATGCCTCTCTTTCCTCGGCTGGGTGACGTAGCAGAACTCGGATGGCTTCTTGGTTGGCCTGGTGGTAGTCCACTGCAAGGTACTTATCTGCAGGAAAAAGACAAGTGTTAGACCGGTGCAAAATAACAATAATGAAGTGCAAAAGAAAAATAGCGCGGTCAGCCGGACTACTTACCAGCACTACCGAAATCTTTCCTAATGTACCAACCCGGTATGGGCGCCTCGGTGTCCTCGTAATTACCGGACACCCAGAGGAAGTCGTCATCGTTGGCTTCTTTGTCCGGGTTGCCTTCAATGAGCTTTGCTCGGCCCTTCTTCACTTTGAGGTACCAGCAAAGCCCGCTTTTATTCCTACTTAAGCTATATTGGTGGAAAATCTCCGCAAGGCCGAGATTGAGACCGAGCCTTCGATTCAGCTCGGCGACTCCGTTTATTATCTTGTACGTATTATTGGAGACTTGGGTCGGGCAAAGCCTTGTCTGCTTCAAAAATTCGCAGATCAAAGGTTGCACAGGGAAACGAAACCCTCCTTCAACAATGGAAACGACCGTGAAGGGGCACCGGTCTAAGTCTCCCCACGGAGTATCCCCTTTTTTAGCGAGCTCTAAGACTACGTCATCCGGGACGTTGTACTCCCTACGGAACTCGGCCATCGCGCCGGGCGTGCTGACCATAAACCGGTATTTTCCCATCTAAGTCGGTTTTATTTACTTTGTATCTCAGTCAAAAATGTTGGTATGGTTGCTCGGACTTTGAGCTCCACTAATTATAATGCTGGACTGGCTTGGTCGGTCCTATTTGTTCTGCATGTTAAAAAATATGGCCAAGGGTTAGCACGGCATATATTGCGCGGCTCCTATTGGAATAGTTCAGTGAAGGATTTCGTGTTTTGACCGGTAAGGTCCAACTCGGTTCAACTACATGTGTGCTTTAGCCTCCTAGTTCGGTTCTAGCTCGGTTAAGAGCTACTCAAGGATCTAGTTGATCCTCCAGCTCAGTCAAGGTTCTAGACGGAGGTTCCAGTGTTTTAGTTCGGTTCATTCCTATTTACAGATCTATTGGGGTATTCAGCTCGGTTGTAACCTCAACGGGAAGCCACGAACCAGTTTTTGCTCGGCTATACACCTAATTACGGATCAAAATGAGCATTTAGCTCGGTTCGGTCCAGATTCGAACTGTTCATGCCTAATTCGAAGGGTTTGCTTTGAGGCTTCACAGATCGAGGGGCACGAAGGCCCCTTCCAGTCCACCAGTTCCAGTTTTCCTAAGGTATGAAATTATTGAGACTAAAAAGAAAGAGCCATTAAGAACACAGTGGCACAAACATGAAGAACAAACTTGAAAAACTGGAAAATGAAGGTACAGAAACGAGGGAAGGGCGTTATAACTCACCAAGAACGGGTGTGAGAGGAGATGGACCTCGAGAGCGTGACTGCAGCTTACGAAAGGAACGAAGACGAGGATTGGAGCTCAGAGATGATAATGGCAGGAGGAGGGCACAAGCTTTGGGAGCTAGGTTTTTTCTTTTTTTCTGTTCTGAGGAGATGATGAAATGTGAAGGGTTTAGACCCTTCGAATAGGGTTTAATAATGGGGGGGAAACCCAAACGGCTGCGCCATTTGAATTTTGCGCGTGCAAGGCAGCTGGCTGCACGACCCAATGAGGAGATGCCACGTAGCACTGAGAAGGCGGCTGTCAGTACGGCTGTACAGCCATTGACAAGACTACCGAGGTGATGGCCGAATTGGATAGCCCGACGACGGATATTTACCCAACCATGCTCGGCTCAGTGATGGCCAGCCAAATGGGGCGGCTAGGCAACTGATACGTCCAAAATCGTGCTCGGCTTGGCGGTGGAGCAAATCATCCGTTAGCTCGGTCACAGAGGTAAACCCAATCACGATAGCTCGGATGGGTTTAAGGGGCAATTGAGAGGGGAGATTTGCGCCGGACTGTACGGCCGAGCTTTGGTAATGTCGGACACGGCAGACCGCACGACGCCGAGCTATTTTTTCTGTCGCCGCGGACAGTGGCTTGACTAGCGCGGTCGGAGATGTTGACCGGTCAGGCATCAACTGGCGTAGCCGAGCTGCGACGTCCCACGCGGTACACGGAGCTCAGTGTGGCGGATGTTGACCGGGCTAAATGGTAGCCCGGGCTAGACTTGAGACGCGGTTAGCGCCGGTATGCGCCTAACCGGTTATCCGAGATAGGCAGCTTCGTGTGACCGAGATTGAAGATAGAACGGTTGGAGGCCGGCATGCCTCGCAGCCGGCTTGTCCTGATGAACCGGTCAAGAACAGTTCAGCCGAGGTGATCAGGACTTTCGCCTGATTCCAAGTTATAGGTCGGAGACACGTAGCACGGTTATGGGATGGTAATTTTTCACAAGTGATAGGCCGGTCGTGGTACGCCGGTTAAGGGTGCCACCTGGGCCAATGGTGCGAAGGAGAGGACATCTGCTCCACGCACGCCTCAATACCGTTGGAAAAGCTCTGCATGTACTGGTAGGAGGACAAACCTTTACACGCGTGAGGTGGTGAGAGGCGAGCACTGCCACCTGTCCAGGGAAGGACAGTAGGGGTAGTGCGCGCACAATCTTGAGGCTGCATGGCCAGCCTAGAAATAGGCAGGAAGAGGAACGTTGAAGGTATGAAAATTCACTCTCACAAACTCTCTCCTCCGATTGTCTTCTTCCTTAGTGATCTGACTTGATCGTCGGAGGGTCTTTCCGGCACACCACCGCCGGGCAGCTCACCATTTTTGCGTTGCAGAGATAGACGCCGTCACCAGAAGCTTGACGTTCAAGGCGTACGGAGGGCGGAGGATATTTCGTCCCCGTACAATACCCAAAAACTTCTGACTGAAGAGGCTAATGTTGAGGAGGAAAAACAGTAACTTTGAATGAAACAGGGAAGATTAGGAAGAGCAGATAAGATTCAAGTGTACATTTAATAAAGTTTTAGCTTCTTGTTTCTGATATATTACTGGAAATTTTGGTTTTTTTTTAGAACTACAAAATATTTTGATATATTGCTGGAAATTTTGGTTTTTTTTGAGAACTACAAAATACACTGGTCAAAGCTAGATATCAATAGCAATGTAAATACTAGTTTTTTTTTTTTTTTAACAGTAAATGCTAGGTTGTTCAAACTTTTGATTTGTTAGCTCCATTTTTTATTTTTTTGATTCAGTTGTACATGTAGTTATCAACAAAGGTGGGGTTTTTAGTCCTTCATATGCAGCTAAACTTGGATTCCTTTGACCTTTGTAGAAGTTTGCCTTTTGATTTGATTTGAAAATAAAGCTTGTAGTATACTTGTCAAGTCAATGAAATGTAAAAGAAACCATTCTTAATTTCGCCATCATTTAACTTCTTAATTATTTTAGAAAATTTAAAATAATTAAAATATATAAAGATTTGCATCCCAAACACACTTTTGCATTCCCATAGTGATAATCTTGAATCCGTCATTGGTTTGAAGAAGCCTTGTTATTTGGCAAAGTCCTCAATAAAACTAGAATTAAAGTATATTGTGGCCAAGATAGCATGGCTTTTTTTCAAAAAACAATTTTATTATTTTTCTTTGGGTTTCCTACTAATTATTTGCTTGTTTCTGCTTTGAAAACAGAGTTCTTTTCACCTATTACATGTTATTGATGAATATTTATAGTTAGGTCTGAGGTAACAAAAAACAGTATAACATCTCGCCAAAAGAGGACGATGCAAGAATGAGATTACATTAGAGGATGCATTTTGATCCTTAAAATATAGAGTGATAACTGATGAGGATAAAAATTACAATGGCTTGGTTTGTCATTTCATGATTTTTCTGTTTTTATCTTGTAGGAATGGACGATGAATTGGTAGCCACTTTTTTTTATGAAAAAAAGGGGCAAATTTCATGATCACACAAGACTTTAATTTATCTTACTCTTTATTTTTCTCTTCTTAACCCTTGGAAATGCTGTGCTAAAGACTATTCAAGAGGTCAAACGGCGTAATACAAACGAAATGTAAAGAAGAAAAACAAGTCCCGTTTAATTTTGCGACCTATAGGCTTAGGAAGAAGATGAAATGCTTTTTTGTTTTTGTTTTTGATGTTCTGAAATGCCTTTTTTTGTTGAAGAGATGGTTTTATGGCTCTAAAATTGAAATTTTCATGCCATCACCTTATATGTCAATGGAAATATGTGGGTTCATTTGGGAAGTGGGTTCGCTTTTAGACTTTTTGGGTTTTTAGCTATTTTAGCCTGAGACTAAAAAATCTCGTTTGAGAATGGTTTTTTGGCTTTTTTGACTTTTTGTGAGAGAAATAATGTAATGATTATGGGTTGGATATGATATTTTGTCTTATTGAGCTAAAAAAGTCTATTTTTTCTTATTGAGCTAAAAAGTCTATTTTGTCTTTTTGTAGCTAAAATTGCCCCAAACCCAACCCAACCCTTCTTCCCAAACGAAGCCAAAGAGGTTAGGAATTTTTTTTTTTTTTTGATTCATAACTACATAATGGTTAGGGTTGATTTAATAATTTTCTAGGTCATGTACATATGCAAATAAAAATGAGATCAAGAAACATTATTACATTTTCAATTTCCTTGATTAGGAGTAATAATCATTTGGCTTAACCATTATACCCAATACCTAATGTATATAGGTTGTGTTTTAACTTTAGATTTGCGGAGTGATTTGTGAAGAAAAAAAAAAAAAAAAATTAATTTAAAAAACATGCATATAGTTTCTACTTATTTTTCTTTATCTATCTTTGTTTCTTTTCTTCCTTTTTTTCCCTTCATAAATACAAAAGTCAAACACAGTATAAAATTTCACTAATAAGGGATTTGTAAAGTATATTCATCAAAATAAATATAGACAAAATTAGTCCTCTTTACATTTTTTAAAAAAATTATTGAGTCCTATTATCATTATATTCATTTATATTGACCTATCTAAATAAAAATTTTATGAAAAAAGTAACACTTATTAATTGAGAATTTTCCAGTTAGGCCTATTAAAACAGTTTAAAACTTAAAAAATCACTACAAAAAATTAATTATTCTCTTTATTTTTTTACACATCTTTTTTATAAAAAATAAAAAAAAACACTAAAAAAATCATCTTCCCAAAACAATCCTTATTGCTATGGATGTAATCGGTTCGGTACAGTCGGTATTTAGGTAAAAAATTTCACTAAACCGGTAATGTTTGTTTTATTATTTTGAACATTGATGTAAACTACTTTTTCAATCAAACCACACCAAACCGAATCAATTGAAACGGTACGGTTCAGTTCAGTGCAGTTTAATCGGTCTAAGACCGTTCAAACTTGAGTCACTTTTAAATATAATCATTAATCTATATAAAAATATTAAATTAGTTATTTGTCCACCATTTCAAATATATGCAATCCATCTATTTAATAAATACTTTTCAATTCACTACAAAAAAAGGCGTTTTTTGCGACGGTAACGAGCCGTCGCAAATGTTCCCGGACCCCGTCGCTAATGCTTTTTGCGACGGTAAGTTGCCTTTTTGCGACGGTAAGGAGGGGTCGCGACCAAAGGGGGTTGCAAAAGAGATTTGGCGACGGTACGTACCGTCGCCATTAGTTTCTGCGACGGTAAGGTCTCTTTTTTGCGACGGTATTTTTCCCGTCGCCAATAAAGGCAAAAAAAATCAGTTTTCGCGACGGTACGTATTTACCGTCGCTAAAAGCGAGGTTTTGAGACGGCAACCACCCCGTCGCTAAAACTCTGACATCAAAGAAGTATTGGCGACAGCAAAGGTTACCGTCGCTAAAGGTGTCTTCTACATTCAATAGGCACAGCTTTTGCGACTATATTTGGTGCCGTCGCAAAAGCCTATATTTGGTTTTTGCGACGGGTTCTTATCCTGTCTCAAAAAAAAAAAAAAAAAAAAAACCTGCTGAAAAATTATTAAAAAAATTAAAATAACCTGCATTAAATAAAAAATAACTATAAAAAAATCCAAAAATTACAGAATAATATAAATACATACATAAACAAAAGTTGACAAATAATGAAAATTAATAATATTGTTCCATTCATAACAATACATAAATAAAAATTCATAACAGTAAAAATTATGCCACTACATAACATCCCATAATACATACATAATGTTGCTCACAAATTTAAATAACATAAATCAAAATCAAAACTAAAAGTTTTCGTCTTCATTCGTTCGTGGGTTACAAAAACAAAAATTTGTCATAATCTTGATACGCCTGCATTCCAGAAGAAGCCAACTGCTACTCAGGAAAATATCTGAAAAAAACAAGAAAAACATAATTAAAAACCATATAATGGTGTTAATATTTTAATTATAGAAAAATATTAAAAAAAAATTGACTACTATATAATTAGAAAGATTGTTTAGTAAATAATTTTGACTGGACAAAAATCCGGCTCTAACTCCCAAACCGGGAATCCGATTCGAGCCCCGTCTTCTCCCACAAGTCTCTCATGCCTAGGCGGTCGTGTGTGCCAAGTTTCGTGCTAAACCGACGCCGTTTGGTGATTTTGGGGCGTTAACGCCTCGAATTAAAGTTTCTTAAAAAGTAGTTTGCCTAAAGTGAAATCCGGCTCTAACTCCCAAACCGGGAACCCGATTCGAGCCCCGTCTTCTCCCACAAGTCTCTCGTGCCTAGGCGGTCGTGTGTGCCAAGTTTCGTGCTAAACCGACGCCGTTGGTGATTTTGGGGCGTTAACTCCTTGAATTCAAGTTTCTTAAGGAAGTAGTTTGCCTAAAGTCAAATCCGGCTCTAACTCCCAAACCGGGAACCCGATTCGAGCCCCGTCTTCTCCCACAAGTCTCTCGTGCCTAGGCAGTCGTGTGTGCCAAGTTTCGTGCTAAACCGACGCCGTTTGGTGATTTTGGGGCGTTAACTCCTTGAATTCAAGTTTCTTAAGGAAGTAGTTTGCCTAAAGTCAAATCCGGCTCTAACTCCGAAACCGGGAACCCGATTCGAGCCCCGTCTTCTCCCACAAGTCTCTCGTGCCTAGACGGTCCGTGTGTGCCAAGTTTCGTGCCAATCCGACCCCATTTGGTGATTTTGGGGCGTCAACACCTCGAATTTAAGTTTCTTAAGGAACTAGTTTGCCTAAACCGAAATATGGCTCTAACTCCGAAACCGGGAACCCGATTAGAGTCCCGTCTTCTCCCACAAGTCTCTCGTGCCTAGGCGGTCGTGTGTGCCAAGTTTCGTGCCTATCCGACACCATTTGGTGATTTTGAAGCGTCAACACCTCGAATTTAAGTTTCTTAAAGAACTAGTTTGCCTAAACCGAAATATGGCTCTAACTCCGAAACCGGGAACCCGATTCGAGCCCCGTCTTCTCCCACAAGTCTCTCGTGCCTAGGTGGTCGTGTGTGCCAAGTTTCGTGCCAATCCGACCCCATTTGGTGATTTTGGAGCGTCAACACCTCGAATTTAAGTTTCTTAAAGAACTAGTTTGCCTAAACCGAAATATGGCTCTAACTCCGAAACCGGGAACCCGATTCGAGTCCCGTCTTCTCCCACAAGTCTCTCGTGCCTAGGCGGTCGTGTGTGCCAAGTTTCGTGCCAATCCGACCCCATTTGGTGATTTTGGGGCGTCAACACCTCGAATTTAAGTTTCTTAAGGAACTAGTTTGCCTAAACCGAAATATGGCTCTAACTCCGAAACCGGGAACCCGATTCGAGTCCGTCTTCTCCCACAAGTCTCTCGTGCCTAGGCGGTCGTGTGTGCCAGTTTCGTGCCAATCCGACCCCATTTGGTGATTTTGGAGCGTCAACACCTCGAATTTAAGTTTCTTAAAGAACTAGTTTGCCTAAACCGAAATATGGCTCTAACTCCGAAACCGGGAACCCGATTCGAGCCCCGTCTTCTCCCACAAGTCTCTCGTGCCTAGGCGGTCGTGTGTGCCACGTTTCGTGCTAAACCGACGCCGTTTGGTGATGTTGGGGCGTTAACTCCTCGAATTCAAGTTTCTTAAGGAACTAGTTTGTCTAAACCGAAATATGGCTCTAACTCCGAAACCGGGAACCCGATTAGAGTCCCGTCTTCTCCCACAAGTCTCTCGTGCCTAGGCGGTCGTGCAATGTGTGCCAAGTTTCGTGCCTATCCGACACCATTTGGTGATTTTGGAGCGTCAACACCTCGAATTTAAGTGTCTTAAAGAACTAGTTTGCCTAAACCGAAATATGGCTCTAACTCCGAAACCGGGAACCCGATTCGAGCCCCGTCTTCTCCCACAAGTCTCTCGTGCCTAGGCGGTCGTGTGTGCCAAGTTTCGTGCTAAACCGACGCCGTTTGGTGATTTTGGGGCGTTAACTCCTTGAATTCAAGTTTCTTAAGGAAGTAGTTTGCCTAAAGTCAAATCCGGCTCTAACTCCCAAACCGGGAACCCGATTCGAGCCCCGTCTTCTCCCACAAGTCTCTCGTGCCTAGGCGGTCGTGTGTGCCAAGTTTCGTGCCAATCCGACCCCATTTGGTGATTTTGGAGCGTCAACGCCTCGAATTTAAGTTTCTTAAAGAACTAGTTTGCCTCTAAACCGAAATATGGCTCTAACTCCGAAACCGGGAACCCGATTCGAGCCCGTCTTCTCCCACAAGTCTCTCGTGCCTAGGCGGTCGTGTGTGCCAAGTTTCGTGCCAATCCGACCCCATTTGGTGATTTTGGGGTGTCAACACCTCGAATTTAAGTTTCTTAAGGAACTAGTTTGCCTAAACCGAAATATGGCTCTAACTCCGAAACCGGGAACCCGATTAGAGTCCCGTCTTCTCCCACAAGTCTCTCGTGCCTAGGCGGTCGTGTGTGCCAAGTTTCGTGCCTATCCGACACCATTTGGTGATTTTGGAGCGTCAACACCTCGAATTTAAGTTTCTTAAAGAACTAGTTTGCCTAAACCGAAATATGGCTCTAACTCCGAAACCGGGAACCCGATTCGAGTCCCGTCTTCTCCCACAAGTCTCTCGTGCCTAGGCGGTCGTGTGTGGCCAAGTTTCGTGCCAATCCGACCCCATTTGGTGATTTTGGGGCGTCAACACCTCGAATTTAAGTTTCTTAAAGAACTAGTTTGCCTAAACCGAACTAGAATGCAAAGATACATTTTAGCTTAGCATGCAAAGATACATTTTATACCTGATCTTCTGGTGGTGGTGTATATGGATTCTCGTCTTCTGCAGATTCCCTAAATGCCCGGTGGCCACTCGATGCATCAGGAACCTATGTTAGTCAGTGCATAATGTGTTAATCATATTCGAATTTCATACATAAGCTTCAGTGAAAATTGAACTATCAAACAATTGTGATGTTTATATGGAACCTGTCTGTTGGGATCCACACTCGCCCCCTGTGACACAAGGGCCATCATCTCAGCTCTCATCTGCTGCAACTGTGTAGAGAACTCTGCTCGAATCTCCTCCCTCAACTCATCCCTTAGCTCAGCACGAATCTGATCAATAGTCGATGGCTGGGGTGTTGACTGTGATGGCCCAACACCATCTTTATACACCACTCTCCGAGGCACGATTCTCCCGTATGTGCGACAATATCCATGTGTGTCATGACCTATCAACTCATGGAAAATGGCATTCCTAGCCTCCAAAGTCCGACCATCCTCAGGTAGCATAGAGAGTTGACGATTAAACTCATCCTGTATTGAATAAGACACACAAGTATACGCCAAATTAAGATGGTTGACACACAAAAAATAAACTTTAAATACAATCACAGGTGTTTGGAAACTACCAAGGTCTGGATAACCTCTGGGTCATCTACTCTACATGTCATAAGCCAAACATTCATCTTATCAGTAGACGCTCCGTTACTGGTCATCTAAATTTTTTTTAGAAATATGAAAATTAGAATCCAAATAATTTGCAAATATACAATGTTTATTTATATACAAAAATAAAACAATAAAATGTAAACCTCATGCCGTATCTGAGAGAAAGTAGTACGCCCTGTGGTATGAGCTATGCCGTGAGCTCGCCGATTTTTAGCGTTCCTACTTGCAATTTTCTATAACAAGTTCAACAAATGTAAGTATGTAAATATGATTTGTATGTTTACATATCATAAATATAACGTAATTGTATACCTCAGCATCGGAAGTACGCCAATACTCCACAAGTTGTTCCCACTGGCTTGGCACAACGTTCATAGGAACATCATCCTTCAGATTAGGATCAGAGCTTCTAGGCTTGAAATACTTAGCCTTAAGCTTGTTCTTGTGATCCTTCCATATGCTGTTGCAGTTTTTCATGCAGAGTGGCTTGTACTCCTCTGGACATAGATTCAAATTGTCCTATAAAACACAAAGTTTAAGGCTAAGTATAACACAAATTTGGAATTCGAATTTGTGGACAAAAATATACTTTTACCTTCACATCCTTCCAGATAGCATCAATAATATCATCAGGCACACTGTTCCAGTCAACAAAAGTAAGAGGAACAATGTTACCATTCCGGACAATAATGCCAAGTTGAGTAGTTAACTTGGCCACGTTATCCCCTATTGGGCAGTAATTTCCATCAAATTGTATGTCCAGCTTTTTACCAGTACCCCACTCTTTAATGCCCTTGGCACATCCTCTACCACGCCTACTCGAGGTTGATGAAGAACAAACATGACCTGCGATATACAATAATAATAAACAATATCAATGGTAACAACCAAATACAAATTTAAATAATGTGAATACAAATCATATCAAATAAACCTGATGTGGGCTGTGAAGAAGTCGAAGGGTCTGCAAAATACAATGAGAATAAACAAGTTATATATAATGAGCATAAATAAATGTATGTGTAAATAATATTCATGCAAATCAAAGCAAATTTATATACCTGCGGATGGCTCATAAGCTGATGATGATAGCTGCTGTGGTGCCACTGATGGTGGACGCACCGATGGTAGGCGTGGAGGCTGAGTACATGGTAGCTGCTGTGGTGCCACTGATGGAGGTCGATACGGTGGTAATGGCCCCTCAGATGGTGGTGGCACTAATGGCCCCTCCGATGCTGGCCGATGTGATGCCTCCTCTGATGGTGGTGCTACTGATGTCCTGTTATGTAGCACATCAGACATCATGCGCCGGGGATGATCAGGCTTCCTCTTCCTTCCCATAATAATCTGCAAGCAATATAACATTAATTGACATTAGAAACATAGACAATGGTTTGTCATCAACTATAATATGACATGAATTGAACTAATACAATTACAAAGACAAAGTAAATTAAGAAATTGATGATTAACTACAACCTTGGCCTTAATTGAATTACTAATTGATTACATATCAGCCTATTTGAACATCAACTGTTTCCCCTTCTGCGGCTTCCCTCACCCAACCAACTTCTTCATCACGAAGCATTATATTTTCTTCCAATTGTTGGCTCATGTATGGCTCGATTTGTGGATCAGTCGAACTCATATCAAATAAACCTCTTTGAGACATCTTCACTACGACTTGCCAGTCTGGTTGTAACGGGTCTGCAACATACCAAACTTGCTCTGCTTGGGACGCCAAGATGAAAGGTTCATTGGTAATTCGATCATCTCGGTACAACAAATGATTGAAGTTCACCAACGTGAAATTGAAGACATCTTCTTTCTTTCCGTGAATGTTGTCAATCCAATCACACTTAAACAACACATGTTTCTTCTCATTGGAATATCGAATCTCAACAATATCTGTCAATTGTCCATAATAGTACACAGACCCCAGACGAGGATTCTTGTCTTTTCGACTAGCATAACTTATGGTATCTGCCTTCAAAGCTACACCACAATTTTGTGTGGCTCGACGATCATCCATGGCCTTTACTCGATACCGAAACCCATTCAGTATATACCCGTTGAACCTCCTTGCCAGGTTATGAGGACCATTTGCCAATAGAATAATCTCTTCAGAAAGTATGACATCAGTAGTCCTTCGCAAAGTTTGGACCTACTTAACACGAAAATGTAAAATTTAAAATGTAGATCGACTTAAGTAACTAGAATCTATAGAGTTAAATACATACATGTTCCTTGAACCAAATGTGAAAAGTTTCAAAATGTTCACGCCGAAGTTGATGATCGTCGACACGAGGCATTTTGAGCTTAAGTACTTCAAGGTGTTTGCTGTGTAGATTGAAATTTTAGCCATACCAAAAATTTAGTTGAAAATTCAATAAAGCATAATAAAATATTGAGTGAGTGACTTAACCTACTTTATGAATGGTTGAACCGCGCTTGTATTGTATAAGATGTACCGATGAGCTTGTACCCAAGAAGTATTATCAAGATAAAAGCTTGTGTTTTCACCAGTAGCATGACCCAAATTATCAGCACCACTATAGTTCCTCACGGGTCGACTAGATTTGGTTTCCACATCACTGAGATATTGTGCACAAAAATTCATGCATTCTTCCATAAGATATCCTTTAGCAATTGATCCTTCAGGACGAGCTCTATTCCGCACGTATTGCTTCAAAGTAAGAAGATACCTCTTAATTGGATACATCCATCGAAACTGAATCGCTCCACCCAATAAGGCTTCATCAGCTAGATGTATAGGCAAGTGCTCCATTATATCAAAAAAACTCGGAGGAAATATTTTCTCTAGATGACAAAGTGTTACAGCGATACGATCTTTAATATATTGCAAATCCGTCGCACGATTCACTTTCGAACACAATTGTCTAAAGAAATTGCTCAATTCAATCAAGGGTTCAATTACATTCTTCGGTAACGATCTGCGAATAGCCAATGGAATAAGTTGTTGCATCAAAATATGACTATCGTGGCTCTTAAGACCCCCAACGCTTCTATCATGTAAGCGCACACGACGTGATATATTGGATGAATACCCGTCGGGAACTCTTACTTCCTTCAACACTTTCAAGAACAAATCTTTCTCATCCTTGGTCATCGTGAATTGTGCTGGTGGTAAATAGGCTTTATTCGACCCTCTTAACTGCAAATGTAGGGGTTTTCTAATATTCATATCTTGTAAATCACGCCGAGCATTAACACCATCCTTCGATTTTCCTGCAACCCCTAATATTGTCCACAACACATTGTCACAAACATTCTTCTCTATATGCATCACATCGAGGTTGTGTCTTATTAGATTGTGCTCCCAATATGGCAATTCATAAAAGATACTCTTTTTCTTCCAACTATGGGTGCGATGTCCAACTTTCTCCTTCTCTACCTGTCTCCTATGCCTCTCCTTAAGGTCATCCCTATTGTATTGGGTTAAAATACCCTCAGATTCTAATTGTAGCAACATCTCAGTTCCAGACAACAATTTTGGTTTGAGTCTGACTTCCCGACTACCATCAAATGATACTTTATCCTTCCGAAATTTATGGCCAGTAGGTAAAAATCTGCGATGACCCAAGTATGATTGTTTCCTACTATGCTTCAACCAACACGATGTAGTTTCCTTATTGCAACAAGGACATGCATATTCGCCTTTAGTGCTCCATCCTGGCAAGTTTGCGTATGCAGGAAAATCACTAATTGTCCACAGTAAAGCTGCATGCATTTGAAACATTTGATTTGTTGATGCATCAAATGTTGACACACCCTCATTCCATAGTTCTTTCAACTCCTCAATCAACGGTTGCATATAAACATCAATCTTGTCACCAGGTCCTTTCGGGCCGTCAATAAGCACGGATAAAATTAGAAATGGTTGCTTCATGCACATCCATGGCGGCAAGTTGTATGGAATGAGCACAACAGGCCAAGTGCTATGAACTATGTTCATCGTCCTGAATGGGTTAAAACCATCAGATGCTAAGCCAAGCCTTACACTTCGGCAATCATTACTAAAGTCAATATTCCGACGGTCAAAATCTTTCCATGCAAGGGAGTCAGCAGGATGCCTGAAGACACCATCATCAGTTCGTTCCTCTGCATGCCATCTCATTAACTTGGCCGTCTTGGATGACATAAACAACCTCTGCAACCTTGACTTTAAAGGAAAATACCTCATCTGTTTTGCAGCTATTTGTTTGCCACCTGTGTTAGGACCATTTGAACCACCATCACCATTTGATTTCCATCTACGACTGTTGCATATGACACATTTATCAAGATTGGCGTCCTCGTTTCGAAACAACATGCAACTGTTGGGACATGCATCCCACGTCTCATACGTGAAGCCCAAATCTGTTGTGACCTTTTGAGCTTTATAATATGAGTCCGGAAGTTTCACACCCAACGGAAACGCCTCATTCAATAACTCAAGCAACATGTCAACAGACTTGTCCGTCCACTGATTAAGCACCTTCAAATGTAGAAGTCGAACAATGAATGACAAAGATGTGAACTTCTGACAACCCGGATACAATTCACTTTGTGCATCTTGAAGAAGTTTGAAATACTTTGCAGTCTCTGCATTTGGACCGAGCTGGGGTTCAGATGCATGGGGATCAGGCCTCTGTGGTTCATCACCCTCAGCACTTGTACCGGCATGTGGATTTCCCATAGCCCCTTGTATCATTCCAATCATATCATCCCCAATGTCTGAATTAGCTAATGTTTCATTCTCTCTATTACCATGCAGAGATACGTAAGATTCCCCATGATTAATCCAATGTTTGTATTTTTTAAAAAAACCATTCAAAATCAGATGCTCCCGTACACCCTCTCGTACAAAATAGTATCGATTCTCACACTTCCTACACGGACAACTGATCATCGAACCTTCAACCCTATTGGTGTAGGCAAACACAAGGAATTCATCAATTCCATTAATGTATTCGCTCGACATCCTATTTGGCAAATCAATCCAACTCTTATCCATCATCTGTACACATCCACAAAAATATCTCATCAAAGTAACTCTAAATATAATACCTTTAACTCAAACCTATTCGAAAAAATACTCAAAACTCATCTATTTAAGTTTGACTAAGAAATTCTTCGCCTATTGCCAACTGTCATGTTTTTATTTGTTGCATGATGACATTTAAGCATAGCAAAGCTTTTGATACATACACAAATCAAGGTTGTTTCAATTATCTGTTATAATGGTGCCCATTTCCTATCATTAAGCATAGAGCATGAACGTGCATAAGGAGATAATATAAGACTGACAATTCTACAAATTATCGGACCAATCCCAGCAGAATTCAGTTATTCAAATAGAAGAGAGATGAATGTTAGAATGTGCTACGAAAAGAAAATAGAAATAAACAACCGTAGTTACACAAGGAGAGAGAGAGAGAGAGAGAGAGAGAGAGAGAGAGAGAGAGAGAGAGAGAGAGAGAGAATAGTGCCAAGAGAAGATGATAGAAATTAAACAACAGTTACAAGGAAACCAATAGTGGATCCAAAGTAGGAGGGTAGCAAAATTGGTTAAGGTAAAAAGTTCATTTAGATCCATAACAAAAGCTCTCTCTGCTACAAGAGTTAATTTTTCATAGGAGTAAAATTTTTAGGAAAATTTCTTGAGATTTCAAGTCTGGTAAACTACATATTTAGGGAGACAATTTTGCAAACATGTTAGGTATACTGTTACTTCTACTCAAGGTATTAAAAATTCACAGCAACTGTTATAACAACGCATTTAAATAATAGTTTCAGTGGTTAAGTCACCTGTTATGGCCGTGGCTATAGCAGTGTGACAAATTCACAACCGTAATGGCTGCTAATGTTATGTAATGACCATTAAAAAGTCGTTATAACACCTTTATGCTATTGTTTTTACTAGATTTTGTATATAAGACCACTTTTTCTCATCTTTCTTTTTTCCAGCTATTAAAAACAAGCCTCAACCACCCAATCAGTCAAAAATAGATCACATTATATATATATACATATAATACATACACATTTGATACAAATCAATGTGTATTAAATGATAGTAACTGATAGTTCAAAAGAATGTGTATTTACCCATGGGTTATTTGCAGTTTGCACTTAGAGGATTGTTGTCTCTCTTACTATAAAATTTATTTAGCACTAATTTTATTTATTTGTTTATTTATTTATTTAAACCCATTTTTCATCTTTATTTATAAACTTAATTTTGCTCACATGGAATGATGGAAGAAGATGCCACTTTTTTTCTCTCCTAATTTGCCAAGTGGACTGTAAGTGAATACCAATGTAGATAATTGGAATTTGACAATTTAGTATCAGTCCCATTCCTATTTGTTGTTCACTTTGATCACCAATTTAAAAATGTTCTATTATTAGTAGTACTAGTTCTAATTTAACTATGAAAAAGTAGTGTGTAAGAACCGAAATATTGATATACTAACAGAAATGATAGGGTGCATACAGAAATAAACATCATCCCAAACCCATCTCTATGCAAACCCCAAACCCATTCCACCAAATTTCCATTCCCCTCTTTCTCAATAACCCTCCTTCCACTAGCCACCACAAGCACCACAGCTAATACATACATATATATATATATACAGAGAGAGAGAGAGACAGAGAGAGACAGAGAGAGCATACGGTGAGTGAGAAACTCGTCGTCGGTCACCGTCGCCGCACCACCGCACCACCGCTAGCCTGCACGTCGCTCATCGAGAGAGATGCCAAGTTCGCCGTTCTTCGCCCTCGAACAAATTAGGGATTTCAAGATTTAGGGAAACGTTGCAGCGCGAAGATGAAAAGCAGAGGGGGAAATTTTTTTTACTTTTTGCGACGGTAAATTATATACCGTCGCAAATGATAAATTATTTATATAAACGACGCCGTTCTGATAAGTTGTTTGCGACGGCCAACTAACGCCGTCTCAAAAAAAAAAACTTTTAGCAACGGTAAAAAAACGCCGTCGCTAATACTTCCTTTTTTTCCCACTATTCGCGTAGTTTTATTTGCGACGGTAAAATGCCGTCGCTAAAGGGATTATTTGCGACGGGTTAATCTACCGTCGCAAAAGCTCATTTTTTGCGACGGGAACGCGCACCGTCGCAAAAGATTCCGTGTTTATATCCCCTTTTCTTGTAGTGATTCCTAGATTAACAAAAATAAAGACAAAAAAAAGTTAACAAATACTAAAATTTCAAGAATAATGAGTTAGAATTCAGATTATATATAATAAGAGTTTACAAACTTAGGTTATAAAGATGATAAAATTAATTAATTGAGGTTAATAATTTATTATATTTATTAATATCATTATATTATTAGATTATATACATATACATATATTATAAATACAATATATATTAAAGTGGTTGGTTTCAATTTAGTTCAGTGCATAAGGTACTTGAACTGATACAGAACCGAAAACTAAAAAAAAAATAAAATTTAAAAACCACACATATCGATTCTTGTTAAAAAACAGACTAAATATAGTCGATTCGATCCGATTCAATCGATTTGATTAGTTTTTTCGATTTTTCTTACCTCCCTACTTATTACAATTAAACCAACTCTGTTAGGTGATTTGGATTCCCAATCAACTCAATTATTATTTTTATTTTTTTATAAAAAAAAATTTTAAAAATCATTTTCCCACTACAACTCTTATTGCAATCAACCCAACTCTCTTCGGTCATTTGGATTCCCAATCGCCAATTGTTCAAATTGGTTTAGTTAGTCACGTGATGAAGCCCTAACAAATCATAGATTACCTGTGGGCGTTTGGATGCAAAGTTCTAAAAAGTCTATAAACTATGGGTAAATTACATTCACTCTTTCTTAAAATTTAGAAAAAACGCAATTATTCCAATACTTCTTTTAACATAATTATATTGCCATCTTAAGGTTTTAATTCATACAAAATTTAAGTTATTTTTTTATCAATAATTCGCCAGTTAAATGAAAAAAAGAATAATACTATCATTTGTTTCCTACTATATATATTTATCTTTATTTATTTCAATATTTATCTATTATTAGTATTAATTTCGGTCGTTTTAATCATAGTAAAAGGGTATTTAGTCTAATTATGTTAAAAATATAGGGCTGACCATATTTTTTTAAATCTCAAATGAGATAATTATAATTTACCTCTAAGCTATTTATCATCAGTTAAAAAGTTATATATTATATTAAATTTTTTGAGTTACCAACAAATAATTTATTTTTATTGATTTCTTAAATACATAAATTTGTTTTAATTTATATATATATATAAATCAATATAATAAAAAATAAAAAAACAAACAAACAAACAACCCAACCTACCCCAAATGAGGATTGCTAGACCGAATTCAAATAGCCAATGTACAATCGTTTGAATTTTTATTTTTATTTTTTTACTTTTTAATATATATATACAAAAAAAAAAAAAAAAAAAAAGAAGAAAGAAAGTATGGTGTGAGACTTTTTTGCTTTGGGAAGGCTAAATCATTATAAATTTTTTAAAAAAAAGGAAAAAAAACTTTAAGTCAATGTGAACAAATAAATTTATTTTCAATACTTTTAAAATTTTCATAACGTGGTTACAAAAACTTCACAATATTATAAGAATAACATGATAATTTCTCAAAAAAAATAAAAAATAAGTATCAAAAACCGTCTAAGTCGTGGTATAATTTAGGAGAAATAACAGCACAATTGGATGATAAAAAAAATTATAAGTCAATGAAAAAATTTATACATTTTAAGAATTAAAATATTATATTTTTTTTATAATTTTGTAATTTTTCTTTACTGTCATCATTGTGCAATTATTTTCTCTATAATTTATATACATAAAATACATAAATTTACTATTGAAAAAAAGAAGAAGAAGAAATGAATAAGGTTCTCACATCATGTCGTTGGAGGTGGTAGGTAGATGAAAATAGCTCAGGGAAGCAATTTATATGTTACGTTTGATGGAGTTTTCTAAATATGATTTGAGAATAGAATTATATTTTGAATTTATAAATTTTAGAATTATGATTTGAGTGTAGAAAATTTGTTTAGTGAATAAGTTTTGAATTGAGTGGGAAAATTTTGATGTGTCATATGATATTTGATATAAAAATTTATAACTCATAACCAGGCCCGGCCTTGAGGGAAGGCCCAAGAGGCCTATGCCTTGGGCCCCAGATTTGGGTTGAAAATAGGGTCCCAAAATTTGATTTTTTGTTTTAGATATAAAAAAAAAAATCCAAATGTTATAAGCCCAATTGAATATAGGCCCAAAAAAAATATATATATCATAATAGAGGCCCAATAATGTTCATATTAGAGGCCCATAACAAAATCAGTTGGCTACATTAATCATTATGAACATGGGCCCAACCAAGATATACCCACCTGGAAGAAGAATTCATATGAGTCTTTACAATTTGATTTTGACGAAACACATTTGTCATTTTGAGAAGAACGAAACACAGCATCACAGCAAGCACCTGATAAGAATGAAATGAAACACATCTCTGTTCTGTCTCCTCCATATTTGACGAAACCGTGAGTCTTCTTGCATTGGGCATCAAAACCGTGAGTCTCTCTCTCTCTCTCTTTCTCTCTCTCTATCTCTCTCTCTCTCTATATATATATCACATTTAAATAGAGGAAGTTTTTGCCCTAATTTGTTGCCCTAATTTTCCTCTTAATTTCTTGCCCTATAATTTTATTTTTGTTGTGTTCTAATTCATGTTTGGTTGATGAAGATTTTTCTTACCCTATATCACATTTATTTTTGTTGCCCTAGATTTTTTATGAAAGTCTATAATTTTTGTTGTGTTCTAATTCTGAAAATATATTATTTGCAGAGATCAGTGATTGTGAATTTGTGTGGATTTGTGATTATATAGAGTAGTCATCATGCCTCCTAGGAAGTATATTTTTGGATGTGAAAAAAGGAAAAAGAAGCAAAAATTAGAAAATTTTATTCAATCTCAATCGGGAGCGCTTGATAAATTTTTTGGTAACAAGAAACAAATAGAAAGTTCATGTTTGGTTGATAAAGATTTGGTAATTGAAGAACTTAATCAATGTAATGAGAATGATAATGAAGATTTGGGTGTTGAAGAGCCTATTAAATGTTTGAATGAGAATGACAATGAAGATTTGGTGAATAAGAAAGCTACTGAAAGTGAAGATTTTAATGTTGAATATGGACCTTTAAATATTAATGACCCAAGTAATTGGGACAAGATTGATCAGAATTTCAGAGATTTATTAGTTGAAAGAGGTCCTATAAGAAGTGATGCTGTCAATTTTCCTAGAGATGACAAGGATAGGCATTTCTCCTCTACACATTACATTCGAAATTTACCAAATGAAGAGAAGCAAGATAGGAAATGGCTAGTATATTCAGATGCTTCAAACAAAGTATTTTGCTTTTGTTGTAAGTTATTTAAGGAAGATGGGAACAAGACTTAGTTGACTACTAATGGATTTAAAGATTGGAAGAATCTAGGTCACAGGCTTAGAAGTCATGAAACTAGCAATGAACACATGACTTGTATGAGCAAATGGATTGAATTGGAAAAAAGATTGCAAAAGAATGAAACAATTGATAAAGGTGTTCAAGAACAAATCAATAGGGAGAGAGAACATTGGAAAAAGGTGTTACTAAGGATAATTTTTTATATGTGCAAATAATTTTTTAATGATTTATCCATCAACTTTTTTTTTTTTTTTTTTAATGTAAGAAAGGCCCCATTTCCGAAGATCGCCTTGGGTCCCCTAAATCTCAGGGCCGGCCCTGCTCATAACCAAACTTACAACTTAAAATTCTATTCAAAACTCATAAAAAAAAAAAATTTAATTATGAATTTTTTTTATTTAAAATATAAAAAATAACCGGTGACATTTGTAAAAAAAAAAATAAAAAAAATGCACTGTTCCGATCAACCGGCCGGACGTCCGGGAAGACGACCGGTTAGCCCAAATTTTCCTACCTTGGACAAAGTTTTCAAAAGTAAGTGTGGAATTAATTTTAAAAAACCATAAATAAACACCACACTCAAATGTAATAGTAAAATTAAGTGTATGCGTTACTATGATTATTACACACTATTTGTGTACTAACCATAAAATATCAAGACGTATCAATTGGGCTTAGTGGAATATGCATGGAGGCATGTGAGTGTTCAATAAGTGTTCAACAACAATGGCCCTGTTTGGTAGGGCTTATAAGCTGCTTATTTCAACTTTTAACTTAATTTAAGCTAAAATATTGTATTTGGTACAGCTTAAGTTAGCAACTTATAGCTTAAATGAAACTATTTTTCAACTTATGTCAAAAGTTGGTGATGGGGTGCTTAAGGATTTCAACTTAAGCGCGCAACTGGGGCTGGGGGTTAAATGACTTAAATGCTCCTCCCAAACTTTATTAGTTAAGAAATTGCCATTATATATTATAGTGATCCCAATTTTGACTCGACCTTTGATGTATTCCAGACTCGGGTTTTATAGTTTAATATTGTATTCGAATCTTGTTCTCCTCTTTTAACTCTTTGAATTTAAGCTTTGAGATATGTTGGGCGCGTTTGGAACAGGTTGGTTGTTAGTTGGTCTAGATTGTTGTTACCCAGATTTTGACTTCTTCGCTCGAGCAAGCCTTGTGAAAACTTGTCTATTCGCTCGAGCTAGACTTCTTATGCTCGGGTGAGCTTTGAATGCTCTCAGCTTTTTCCCTAGACGCAGAATTTTTGGGAAGGTTAAGTCCTTCGCTCGAGCGAGGCATCCTGCGCTCGAGGGAGGGTGTGCGTCTGTGAATACCTGAAGGTATGTATTCTGCACTTGAGCGATGCTTCTTGCACTCGAGCGAGGTCACTTGTTGTGTCTAGTCACTCGAGCGGCAACTCTTTTGCTCGAGCGAAGGTCGCATATATCAGTTCGCAGCAGCTCATTTTTACACAGAAAATTTAGATCTTTTTGTCCCGAAACCCTAATCCGGCACCTTCTCTGTCTAAAACACACACTCTCTCTACAAATACTCCATGATCTAAGGGTCTCTCTACCCTACCCCCTTTGATAAAGAACTAGAGCATTTTGTGAGTTTTCTCTACATACAAACAAAATCGAGTTTGAGCACTTTTGAGTTTCTCCTTCATCTCTTTTGAGCTTCTTCACTTAAGATAGGGATAATCTATACCTTAGCATCATTTTTAACTTAGATATATGTTGTTTAGTATAAATGGTGAGATTTGAAAGTGATTTGGATAAAGTTAGGGTTTGGCTTCAAAATTGAAAAGGGGGATTTTCATGTTAGTTTACAAAATAACTATGGGGCTTTGTGTATGAGATTCTCTAATGTGGGAAATGGTGAAACTTAGACATATGGGTTGATATTTTGGAGTAAAGGAAAATTTGCCCTAAGTTTGGTTAAATTACTACTTTGAATAAATAATGAAATTGTTATGGAAAATGTGAAATTGGGAGGATATGTGAATAAATGGTGTAGATGGATTTGTTAAATCACTCACCTATGGAAATTTGATTGATTATCTATTTAAAGGGTTTTATATCTGATTAGAAATATTTGTTTTGGGCTATCGGTGGAGGATAACTATGAATGTTGTAAAAATTACATGAAGATTAGGTGAATTGAAACTAATCATTAAAATTATGTCATTGAATATGACGGTTTTGTTGAAACATTGAATATGTGTTGTGATTTGTCATTGCATATGACAATAACTTAAAACATTGTATATGTATCGTTGTTTGGGAGGAGATAGGAGATGGACTCCATTTAAAACTAAGTTGGCCAGAGTGTCCAGGGTGAAAGTCCCGAAAGTATATATATATTTGGGTGCCGATTCCCTCAGATGAAAATTCCGTAAAATGACAAGTTTGAAGTGTTGAATGATGGTTGACATTGAATTGTGAATTAATGAGTTGTAGTCTCATTTGGGTTGTTTAAATAATAATGAATTAGACTCATGAATTGATTTGAAATGAATGAAAATGGATTGAGATGTAAATATCAATATTGAACGGTCATGGAAAAAATGTAAGCTGGTTATGTATATTGGACATTTATTCTGACATCTATATCATAGTTAAATCTCATATATTGTGTTTATCTCTACTGGGTTTTGGCTCATCCTACTTGGGAAACCATTTCAGGTGCTGGTGACATGCCTCCCCCGAGGACGTAGGTTGGGAGGGTTTAGGAGCTGAAGGCTCTTTTTTTTTTTTTGTTATCTTCATGTTCATATGTTTATTTAAGCCAAGGGCTTCAAATGTAAAGAGCTTATGACTCTCTTTTGTTATAATCAAGTTATCTCTTGGAAGTAAGTCCGTAAGGCATTTATTTTGTTATCAAATATGTATTACATGCCGCAGATTCAGGATAAACGTTTATAAATGTATAATGCATATAATAACTTTTGTAATATGAATTCTGATTAATGAAAGTATATGGCTCCATTTGGTAAGCCTCTCAAATTATGGTTTCACCCATTAATTTGAGTGTGGTGTTTGTTTTGAACTTTTAAATCATAATTCTGTACCCATTTCTCAAAACTCAATTTAAAACATAATCATTACTTTTCAAAACTCATAACCAAACACATAATTCAAAACTCTTTTCAAAACTCAATTCAAATCAATATTTTAATTTTTTAAATATTTTAATATTTTAAAAAGTATTTTAATTTTGTTAAGATTTTAAATATTTTAATATTTAAATATGTTACGATTTTTTTAATTTTTTAATTTTTTGAATATTTTTAAATATTTTAATTTTTAAATATTACGATTTTAATTTTTTAAATTTTAAAATATTTTATAAAAATAAATTCAAACTCTATTTTATAAAAATATTTTTAAATATTTTAATTTTTTTGTTATGTATTTGGTTACAATTTGAGTGTAGAGTTGTGAAAGTAGTATAGAGTTTTGAGTTATGTGTTTGGTTATGAGTTTTAAAAATAATTTCTTAATTGAGTTTTGTTTTATGTGTTTGATTACGATTTGAGTCTAAAGTTGTTTTTAAATTTATAATATTAATATTTTAAATTATTTAAATTTTTTGAATATTTAAATTATTTAAATTTTTACGATTTAAATTTTTTGAATATTTATTTAAATTTTTTACTTATTAAATTTTTTAGATTATTTAAATTATTTAAATATTTATGATTTAAATTTTTTGAATATTTATTTTGAAAAAAAAATATTTTTAATATTTTTATTTTCGATAAGCTCTTTGTGCAAAACTTTTGACTTGTGAGACAAAGAGGAATGAGCTATAGTAAATCTATGCCACATATGAAGAAAAGATTGAATCTCTCAAGATGTCTCAAGTTGCTTTGGAAGAACTAATCATCAAGAAAGAGGAAGAGCTCAAGTGTGCTATGACAACTATTGGTCTTTGGAATAAAGGATCAAAGACTTTGGACAATATCATTGGGTCTCAACAAATTTGTTCTGACAAGAGTGGCATTGGCTTTGGTGGTAAGAAAGAACAAAAACAGAGTGCATCCACATCTCATGATACAAGAACTCAAAGGCAATCTTCCTAGAGTTGGTAAGGTCAAAGAAAAGAAGGTACACCCTGTTCACCCTGTTTTTATTTGTCATCATTGTGGTATGTGTGGTCATATTCGCCCAATTTGTTATGAGTTGCATGGAAGAGTGTCTCATAGAGATGGAAGAAATTTCAACATCTCGTGGGGTAGGAGACACTTCATTGGTGGTAATGAGGTTACGGGTCATATTAGACCTCGTTATTTTGATTTGCTTGAGACCAAACATGAAGTGAGTTTGCATTTGTTTAGACCTTGGAGTAAGAGGTTGGAAACCAAGTCGAGACGGGTTCCCATTGAAAGGGAAGGGAACCACAATGTCAAGACACCACTCAAGAACTGCAATTCTCACAACCTTGTTCATACTAAAGCGGTTTGGGTGAGAAAACTTGACTTGTGTTAATTTGTTTATTCGTTTTAGTTTTTGGGTTCTGTGTGTTTTTTTTCCTTTTTGAGTCATTTAATATGTGCTTGTTCATTTTCTGTCTTGCTGTGTATAAAAAAAAAAAAATGTGTGCTTGTTCATTTTTTGTCTTGCTTTATTTTAGAAAGAAAAAAAATCCAAAAGATTTTCTTAGTATGGTTTTGCAAGCTTGAAATTTTTGAGAAGTTCTTATGGCGTATTGGAATTGATGAGAATAGCCATTACATGTTAATATGTGTGTGCTTTCTGTGGTCATTACTCATTTCGGAGTGTGTGTTTTTTGATTAGTATGTCTCATTCTGTACGCACTCTTGGATTAGCAAATATTGGAATCTTCTGCCTTTGTGATCTTTTTTCTCTTTGGACTTCTGGCATTGTATCTTTTGGTTTTTTAGAAGAATTGACCTATACTAGCATATCATGGGTGATGTTGAGTCTCTTAACCACTTTCCATCTTTTTGCACCTCCACAGTTTTCCCCTCAATTCTTTGTAGTCCAACCATGAGGAAAAGGCTCCATCAGAGTCACTAACTAGGCTATCCTTTTTGCATCCATGCTTCTTTGGTTCGGTTTCCATACTTTTGAGTGTGTCAGCCACCAATGAGTGTGCAAAAGAAAGAAAAAAATGTGCACGAGAAAGAAAAGAAAAAAAAATGTGCAAAAGAAAGAAAAGAAAAAAAAATGTGAAAATAAAGGAAAGAAAAAGATTCATTGATTGAGGGGGTGCCTCCGCTTTATTCACCAAACACCCCTTGATTCCTAGTGGTTTAACTTTCCTTTGTTGTGCTTAGATTCTCTTGCTGGAGGTCCAGCTTTCTGATCACTACTAGGATTTGAATCTTGTGTTTGTCGAACTCCAAGAGTCACACACACACTTTTATCATGAGATCTATGCTTTTCACATAATGCATCACTTTCTTTTATGAGGAATCTTCTAGAGGCTGTGCACATTGTGTTTTCATGTAATTGTGTTTCTTGGATAATCTTGTATGTTTTAAGGTACAAATATGAAATTCCTTGCTTGCTATGCCATATTATTTTTCTTCATGTTCATTGTTTCCAGTACTGTGTTTGTGGTTGCTTTTAGTGAGGGATAGTTTGGTTTATCATTGCAAGAGTTTGTTCATATGAACACTTTGATTTGTTTAGTAAGGGAGATTGACTTTAGTCATTTTGTTGTTGCTATGCTTTGCTTCTTTATTGTTTCCTTCTTGCATGCTTCTGATATTTACATCATCATATCATTGCTTGTGTGTTTTATGATGTTGCTTTAATTGATTGAGCTTCCTTTGACAATTCATGACAAAAGGGGGATAAGATTGTGTCTTAGGATTTCATTTTATTCATGCTACATGTTCTTAAAATCTCCAATTGAAATCTATTCATATTTCCGTCTTATGCTTCAAGATAATCTTGTCATATGTCTATTGCTTTTCATATACTCTTGTGACACTAATAGTTGTTTGGGAGATTGTGGCACTAATAGCCGTTTTGCAAATCATGACCTTGAGAAAGAAGTTTCCGTTTATTGGCTGTAATGGGTTGGGCTGATTAGCATTTTATTTGTTAGGTGTGTTTTGTCACGGCATTGCCAAAGGGGGAGATTGTTAGGTTTTTATTCTTGGCAATCCCGTTTGATAAAACTCCTTTCAGTTGTACTTTTATTTTCTCTTTTATTTCAGTGAGGCTATGAGTTTTTAGATGCAAATCCAACCCGAATTGTACTTTGCAGAGAAGTTTGTGGTGCTAATTCTTTCATGATTGCCACTTCGCTGACTATGACGGGGATCGAGCTACCCGGTCAGCTCGCGGGGTCCAAGGGATAGTGCCCCTCGGTGGGTTCGGGGTAGTGCCACAGCAGGGTTGAGGGGCAGTGCCCCCGAAGCCAGAAGCAAAATTGGTGGCTCGAGCGAAGATGCAAACTGAGAAGATGTTTTTCTCGCTCGAGCCACACTTTGGCGGCTCGAGCGAAGACACTCAAAAAAACATGCGTTTTAGTCTCTTCGCTCAAGTGAGAGAACCTTCGCTCAAGCGACCATCGCGGACCAGTTTGTTATAAATATGCTATTCAGTCAGATTTTAGGGTTGCGCTTCCAGACCTTCTTCTTGGATATTAGGGTTTATATCTGGGGCTATTTTGCTAGTTTTCTTTGATGTTTGATTGAGTATTTAACTCATGGTTTAAGAAGTATACATCAAAGGATTGTTTGTTTTATTCAATACAAAAGAGAGAGTTGTTCTTCGGTGGATTCTGGAGAATTTGAGCCTGAAGCTTTGGTGGATTCTAGAGTGGCTCATCATTGTGATTCAACATCGATGTTGTGGAATCAACGTTGGGCAAGACAATTTCGAGGTGAAGACGGGGTTGGAAGAGGCACATAGGGGTCGGTTCAATTCGGGTGTGGATTCGCTAGGTAATTAAGAGTATACTTGTGTAATTCCTTTATATCTTCTTAGTGGATTGTTTTGTGGTTTTTTCCCGTGGTTTTTTTTTTTATCACAATTGGAGGCGCTCCAATTGTGGTTTTTCCACGTAAAATCGTTGTGTCGATTTGTCTTATTTGTTTAATTGGGTTTGTTATTTACTGCTTAAAATTGATACATAATCACAAATCAATATCTAGGGGATTTCTAGATTTTTCAGGATTTATGAGTAAAATTTTCTTTCTTTATATTAAAAGCAAATTAATTGATAGTGCCTATATTTGAATTATTTTTTTTATTCTTTAACTTGAGAAAAAATTGAGACCAATTTAGAATATCGATTCAATGTTTAAAAAACATTAATTGTTACTAAAGATAATTTACTTATTTTTTTTTGGTGACTAAATTGTTTTTAGTCGTCAAAAGTTGTAGAATAGGTGACTAAAAATTATGTTGTACACCGTTGGATATGGTTTTTAGCTACTTTTTTTATTTTTTAGTAGCTGTATTTTAATTATTGGCGATTAAAAAAAATTAGTCACAAAATATGTCACAATAGGCAACTAAAAATTGTTTTAGTTGGCATTAGATCATGTTTTAGGCTACTAAAATTTTTGTTAGTCGTGATATACCAGTTTTTGGCTACTAAAATAAATTTAGTCGCCAAAAAGCTAGCATAATGTTTGCTATTAAACTTTGGTGACCAAAGTTTTGGTCCGCAAATATGCATTTTCGGTGACTAAAACATTTTTAGTCACTGTAAGGTAATTTTTGCCTACTAAAATAATTTAGTCACTAAGTAAAAAGTATAAATTTTACTTTTATCTTTGGTGACAAAAAATTTGGTCAGTGAATATTTCTTTTCGGTGACCAAAATACCTTTAGTCCCTGTTAGTTAAATGTTTGGCTACTAAATACATTAGTCATTGTAAAGGCGACAAATAACAAGTTTAGTCGCTAAAGGTATATAAAATTTTAGAGGGAAACCTTAAATGTTGGCACCCAATTCTTCTCAATATTTTTGAACAGGGGTTCTTCTCTTCTCTCTCTCTCTCTCTCTCTCTCTCTCTCTCTCTCTCTCTCTCTCCTACTTCCTTTATTTCTCCATCAGTGTCTACACTACCTATACCCAAACAAAAGTCTACCATCACTTGCTCTCTCTGTTCTCATAGACTCACCATCCCTGCTAACAGCCACCGTCGCTAACCATTGCGACTCTCGCTACTGTCGGTCACCATCGCGGCTCTCCCTTCTCATCCACATTCAGGTTTTTCTCTCTCTCTCTCTCTTTCTCTCTTCCCCTTCCCTCACCATCGCAGATCTAGGGTTTGATTTTATTTTTGATGTTGTAGGATTTTGATAAAATCATTTTAGGGTTTTACTCTTTTTCTACATTTAAAGCAGATATGAGCTCCAAGTTGTGTTTAATTCCACACTTTTGTTGCTCCAAGTGGTAAATTCGATCATTGTGTACATTATGACTCATGATCTGTATTATGCTTCATTGTTCCATACAATAAATAAAATGGAGAGTACAATTCCGATTTGATTATGGGATATATTTAGAAGTTTTGTTAAATGCCGGTCAGGCACTTCGCCTCTCTCTCTCTCTCTCTCTCTCTCTCTCTCTCTGTGTACTCTACTCTTCTGAGATCTAATTTGCCTTAAAATACTGCTTGTCAATGGTGATTTGATACATACTATTTCTTTATATATATATATATATATATCTGTAGTTCGGTGGTTACACTGGCTCTGAAGATATACATAAACTCGTAATCACACGCCCCTAATTTTTTCTCCTTTTGTTGATCAATCTCAAACTGTAAGTCTCTCCAATCTCTTCATATATTCATTCATTTAGGGATCAGATCTAATACTTTGAATGAATGGATGAAATGTACTAATTTTAATTTGTTTTTCTTCATTGTCTGGTTTTAATTTGAAAAATTGAGTTCGTTTCACTTTCGAATTCGTGCTCTTCTTGAGCATATCTAGAACAAGTTATGAAGTTTTTTGTAATTTATTTCAAATTTTCTTTTGTAATTTTCTTTTTTCATTTGCTGTGAAATTTAGGCTTTTTTTTTTTTTTTTTTTTTTTGGATTGTTGCTAGATTGAAATAAAGGTGTTGTGATTGGAGAAAAGAAAGAGAGAAGATGACTGAGAGCAAGTGGTTTTAGCTCGGGACCGTTGGCATGCTGAGTCTATCAGTGGTTTCGTCAGTGTCAATTGTGATCTGCAATAAGGCCCTTATTACCACATTAGGTTTTAATTTTGGTGAGTTGCTTACAATCAATTGCTTACATTCTGTTTTCTATATATTTTTGTTTATTGTATTTACTATAAATTCAATGAAGTGCACCATTTAAGAACTATATATTCCAAAGCCATAACTGAACCATTCAGTGGGGGAGCTATGTAACCAATATATGAAGTACATGCAAAAATTCTCAAACAAAGGGTTCAATCTTGCTATTGACCAATACCAAAAAATAAAAAATAAAAAAAATAAATAAAAAAAGGAGGGGGGGGGGAATTAGTGAAAAGTCCAAGTGAAAATTAGGGAAAATTAGAAGACTAGGAGATGAATTCCCATTTTTTAATTTTAACAATTTGTAATGAATATTTTACCCTTAATTTAAAATGATATTTATATCATTGTATTTATTGTATACCAATGTTATTAAAGGCACGCCTAGGATTTTTTTTTTTTTTTGACACAAGTAGACATTAGTTAGTAATATTAGTTGTTAGCTTTGGGTGATTTCAGTAGTTCCATTTTATTGTGCAACATTGGAGCAGTAAGTGGTCCAACCAATACTATTTCATTACATTTTGGCTTATCACAGACTTTGATGATTCATTCTTGCATAGAAGTCATTTTGTTACCCCTCCATTTCTAAAGGAATTGCAAAGGAATATGGATTTTGTCTAATTGTCAGTTTTCAAATGACTCCTTAATACATGAAAAGGTGAACATGTTTGCAACATGAACAAGGTAATGTATTGTGTGCATTGCCTCTTTAGGGGGCTATAAATGATTTGGTTTAGCAGTTATGTTTTGAAGGCCTAAATTTGAATTCCCTCAATGGAACCCATTTAGATTGTTCTAGTATTTGAAGGAACCTATTTAGATTGTTCTAGTATTTGATGATGTAAAATTTGCTTTATGGCATTGATGTTGTTGCTTTTGATTCAACTTATGATTATAACATTTTACTTTCAATTTATTGATGGGAAGCCATTTATTTTATTGTTATTAATATTTTTCTCATTGTGTAGATATTTCACCAATACCCTTATTCTGCCTGCAATAAATGAGCCTATAGAGGGTCTGATGCTAATATATGTGGTCCATTTCTTTATAGCTATAGTTGGTATGACCCTTTTGTATATATATGCATTGATAAGTAGCCCTTTTACATATTTAAGGCACTCTTTATAGACATAAATATTTTAACCAATTAATAGGTTTCAAAAAAACTCATTCATTGATTAGGTCTTTATTCTTTTAGTTGTGTTTCACTAAAATATTAATTTTGTCTCTTTTTCAGGTGCTGAGTGGTGGTCTCAACAATTTGGAAAGTCTCTGCCATTTTTGAGTTGGGTTCTAGTGATAAATGGTATGACTCATGGATAGAACAGGATGTCTAGAAACACATAGGCAACTAAAAATTTACTCATGGATAGAACAAGGTATTTTTAAGTTTGCTTTATATGGAGGGAAATGTTCATGATTTGTCAAATCATATTACTTCAGAATTCCTTTGAAACGAATAACTCAACCAATTAAATTTTGTACGTATGATTTAAACTAGAATGAAGGAATAATGGGCTTTCATACTAGAATGGGCTTTCACATGCAAATGAATCTGTATAGCGACCCCGGTCTTTTCCCATTTGATTATTGTATCTGGACTTATGTTCCGTGGATTCCGTTGTCATATTATTGTTGTTGTCATCCTTTAACGTCATTGTTTGAGTCTTAGGGTGTGTTAGACCTGTTTCGAGTGGGTGGTTTGAGTCTGGGATCAAACCCCAGATTTTTGAAGTTTCAGCCGTTCCGCTCGAGCGGACCTTCTTGCGCTCGAGCGGAGATTGCACACTTCCAGTATTTTTGAACCCTGCAAAACTTCTGCAGGTGTGATATCTACGCTCGAGCGGGATTTCTGAGCTCGAGCGGGTTGAGCTCGAGCGGTATTGTTGACGCTCGAGCGGGTAGTGTGTTCTTCGCGTGGGTTCTGGAATGGGGGAATCTACGCTCGAGCGGTTATCATTGCGCTCGAGCGGACCTTGTTTTTGCTCTTTACGCTCGAGCGGTGTGTTGTACGCTCGAGCGGGCCTGTCAAGTTTAAATACGCAGCAGCGTGTTTTAAAACAGTTTTTCAGCCCCTTTCAGTTTTTAAAACCCTAGGTTACGAGTTTTCTCTCTCCCAACTCATCTTCTCTCCTAGGTTTCATCTATTTAGAGTGAGTATCTAACCTAGTTCCTTCATTAAAAAGGTAGAGTGGGTCGAGGGCTTCCATTTAATCTGAACGGTTGTTGATTTGGAGCACTTTGGAGTTTGGGCTATCATCTCCGTCTTCTTCTTTTCGGGTTCTTGCTTCGAGGTAGGGATTTCCTACTCCATTTATACGTTTTAATCCTAAGTGTTGGTATTTTGGTATGTGGGGGTAGTTTGGTAATTTTGGGAGAAACCTTAGGGTTTGGCTTAGATTAATGTGTATAATTAATTTAAGGGAAAAATGTGGAATCGGATTTAATTCATGAAGTTGGGAAAATTATGAGATTAATGATATAGTTGGGTAGTTTAAATGCTTACCTATGAGAATGTTGATTTTACATTCATTGTTGTATTTATTTCTTGTTTAGAAATAACTGTTTTGGGCTATCGGTGGAGGATAGTCGTGATTGTTGTAGACCTTGCATGTGGCTTAGGTATAACTGGAATTAAGTCACTTATGTTGACTGTTGAATTAATACAGAACATTACTTGTATTTATTATGTGTTGTATATGGCAATTGTGTGTTTCATTGCATATGCATGTTGTTTGGAGAAGATAGGGGATGAACTCCACGGTTTAGGGGAAGATAGGGGATGTACCTCTAAACCGGATTTGTTGGGAGGAGATAGGGGATGGACTCCAGTAGCATCACTCATATGTGTGCTTATTGATAATAGCAATATTGCTATTTATTGTTGATATGATACATCATTATAATGTGTATCAGTTGGAAGTATGGAAGTGTTGTGGTTTGGGCTTTAGTCTTAATGATTTTGTGACATCTGGATCACTATTATAGTTGGCCAGGTTCTGAGCCATAATGATATAATTGGAAAGTTGAATAAACATTGGAAAGTGAAAGGTGTCATAGACAATATGTCATAGACAATGTAGACATTCGTGTCATGAAATTGGAAATTGATTATCTGGTGTTAACCATGTATCGTATGCTAATGCTTTAGTTAATTCGTATGCTTGGTTTAGTATTTTTCTACTGGGCTGTGGCTCACCCTATATGGGAACTTCATTTTCAGGTTCAGGTGGTTCACTACCTCCAAGGACTTAGCTTGTGAGGATTTGGACTCGAAGACTTGCTTTATTTTATTTGTTTTATTTGAACAACTTGTAAACTTTCAAGCCTAGGGCTTTATTTGTTTTTGAGTTAGAACTCATGGAATTGTGTCCAAGTGTTGGCTTGGCAAGATGTAAGCCCATAGGGCATTTATTATGATGTTTTTATTTTATGGTACTCTGATGAATGAAATAAGATACTTTGTTTCCTTAAAATTCCGCATGTTAATATTATGTATTATGGGTTTATTTTCGAGGGCGTTACAATCTGAATCTGAACAAATCATATATTTACATATTTTCTTGATGCTTGCAATCCAACAGTTTACACTTCCCTTGTAATTTTTTCTATTCAAATTAACATATTGAGTTGTGATATTCTTAGTTGGTGAATTATTTGGTCATGAACGGAAGATGCAGACCTGGGCTGACCTGAAGATTGTCAAGGTAACATTTATGTATAGTAGCACATATATTTGATATGAAATGATTTTCTTAGTTTTTAACAGATGATATAATTTCAGAGGCTTATTGAGGTATTTCAATAATCTTTTTAGTTACACTTCTTTGTTGTCTTTTGGAATAGCAACTCATAGATGCAAGCTTATATGCATTACTTGGGAAAAGGGCTGCAACAGATGATGAAAAGCCTATTAAAAAGAAGAAGGAAAAGCCTGTTAAGGTTGAGGTGGGCACGGTTGCATGCCTCTTTGTTGCCCACATATATTACTTATCAGTGATTTAAAGTTTTCTCACATCTTTTGATCTATTTTCATATATCTAGGAATGTACTACTGCTGTGGATACTCTGCCAAAACCATTTGAAGAAGAACTCAATCCCTTGACAAAAGTAGAAGATAATTATGTTTGGTGTAAAATTTGTAAGGCTTTAGGACACCAAATTAAATTTGGTGTTTGCTTTATTAGGTAGTATAGGTATATTTTTTCCACACAAATAGAACCTACTGATTATTTGCCTAAGATTATGCACAATATCATTAACTAGGTAATGGAGTCCAATGTTAAGTTATTTTTGTTATTTTCCTTTCTGCCCCCTTGTATCATTCTTCATAATTGAATTTAAAAAAATAATTTAAATAAAAACTAGTTTAGATTTTCTTTTTCTTTTTTCATTTTTTTTGGGTGCAATCTAGTGTAGACTTTCATCTACAATATATTCTGATCTTAGGCAAATTCGATGAGGGTTTAATGTCACATGAAGTTTTATCTGCTCATTTTGCATTATGCAAGCTGTGATGAGGATACAATTCCCTGATAATTGCACATTAGAGGGCACTTTTTATCCATCAGAGACAATCCAGAGCTTAAATGATCTTCAGAGACAATCCCACACATGTAAGGCCTTTTGGTGTTTCATTGCTAGTTGTTGGCCAACCATATCAGGTATGTCATTTGGGTCCTCATTCGGTATTGACCTTAATTGTGTTGGATTTCAGTTTGTCTTTTTGTTTTTTTTATCCATATTACTCCTCCATCTGACCCAATGTGCTTGTGTGCCTTGTTCAATGGTATGTTGTTTTAGACTCAATCCCTATTTTGTGTAACATTTTTAGCTGAAGCTGTTACTTTTGTACTCTTTATCTACTACTTAGAAGATTCATGGAATATATTCACTTTGTGGCCTAAACATTAATAAAATGATTTGATCACGTTGATAAATCCCTAGCCAATACCTTAGCCAACAAACCATTGTCTCCAAGAAAGCAAGTTAAAGAAAATGACAAGCAAAGAAAATAAAAGTATAAAAAGAGAGCTTAATGACTTGAAAATGCAATTCAATTTCCTTCCAACTTGTTTTGAGACTAGGACCTATATACATTCATTTAAGTTAATTCACAAAAAAATTTAAAGTAATCAAACTTAAATAAATGCCCTTTTACCTATACAGAGCACATTCAGTTTTAGTTGATGAAAGACTACTAATATAATGTGCAATCATAAAACAAGAAGACAAAGAAGGAAGCCACTAAATTGACTTGCAGTGAAAGTTGCCTAAAATTAAAAGACACTGCACCATGATAGAGGCTCCAGAATTTATTTGATATAGTTTCTCAGAATACATAATAAATTCTAATGAATGCCTAACTTTTATGTTGAGACACAAATAGGACCTGTGGGGACAGACGGGATGTAATTAGCGCACATAGGTTGGAAGTTGGACTCAAGAACGCCTTAAACTTAGTCGAAAAAGGCCGTTCCAAGGGGTAAAAATATAAAACTTCCCCTGAACCACTCTATGAATGTCACCGGTAGCTTCCTTGTGACAAATTGGACCTATGGCGACAGACGGGATGTAATTAGTACATGTAGGTTGGAAGTTGGAGTTAAAAATGCCTTAAACTTAGTCGAAAAAGGCCGTTGGGGGGGCAAAAATATAAAACAGCCCCTGAACCACTCTATGGATGTCACCGGTAGCTTCCTTATGACAAATAGGACCTATGGGGATAGACAGGATGTAATTAGCACATGTAGGCTGGGAGTTGGACTCAAAAATGCCCTTGTCCCACACTCCACTTTTCTCCATTTTCAACCACTATGAGAATCATATTTAATTGTTTTTCGCTAGCAAAGATCTTCAGTTGAACCATGGATAATAGTATTAAAAGATGAATCTAACCTATAGATTCTAGCTTCACTTCATTTGCATGCACCAGACCAAAGCAATCATTCAAAGAAAACTTGGAAAGCCTTCTTTTAAGCACAAAAGTTCATAAAATATAGATGTTGATTTAGAGTTGATTTTGTGTTGTCCCTACTCTGCATTTTATTATGTATTACAGGAATTGCTTTCTTCTCTTGGTGATACTTGTTTGGGATTAATCTAAGATAAAGACAGTTTGGAATACGAAGCATTGTTAATCTATTGAGTTTCTTTAATGTTTTATTATCTTTTTCTTCATTCAAATGTCCCTCACGGGCTGTGATAATGTCATTAAATTCAGTCTAGCTGCTAGTGCATTATATTTTTCATTAGTAATCAAATGCCTTCTACATATTGAGAGGAACAAATTTGTAATTGACTGTGGTCATAGAGACTATTGATTTTACTTCCTCTGCCATGCCTTTTATTATAGTGTTGTTGTACTAAAAGTTTTTCTCTGATAATTGTAGCATCTTCTTGCAGTCGACCCTATTTGTTGGGACTTAAGGCTTGGTTTGGTTTAATTGTAGCATCTTCTTGTAGCTGCTTATGTTATATGTGTGGGGCTAGTTTGCTTTCCTATAGGAGTAGGAAATCTGTATTTGTATCTGTATTTTTTTATATTTTGGCTTGATAAGATGTCTTTGTATTTGTATTTATGTGTCTCTGAGGGTACTTTGAGGCTTAAGTTATATTTCTTTTGTCCCTTTGTAGGTCGAACTTACTCAGAATGGGTAATAGACGGAGAGTATGATTGGCCTCCTAAATTCTGCATATGTCATGCTATGATTCAAGAGGGGACCAATCCTCCACCTACTCGATTGGGTTGCTTGCGTATGTGATCATACTGTATATTGTCAACTTCATACATGCAATTTTTTTCTTTACATGTAAGCTGGCTGAACTTATACTAAATAACTTCTTTCCTCTTATTTGTTTTGTATGAAACTATTATTGTAAGTTGGAATATACTTGGTTTGTATGCAATGTTGACATTAAAAGGTATTCTCTTGTTTGGATGGTTGTAAGTGAAATAGATGCAGATTGTGGAATGCATGATAATATATATGTATTGTTTTATTTGTATATATGTTACAGGTTGCATGGGATATATACAGGTTGTGGACAAAATTAATTAAAATAAAATAAAAAACATAAAATGATGTTTTTGACGACTAAACAATTGGTTGCCAAAAATGGTGTTAAATATTTTTAGCGACTAAATAGTTAGTAGCTAAAAAAGAATTAAATGGAAACAAATCTTTTGGCAACTAAATATTTAGTAGCCATTTAAAAAAGACTTTAGGTGATTAACGATTTAGTAGCCAAATTTTTTTTTTAAAAAAAGGAAAAAAACTTTTGGCGACTAAATATTTAGTCGCCAAAACATAAAAATCATATGATAGGCGACTAAAATTTTAATAGCTAAATAAAAAAATTAGACTTTAGACGACTAAACTATTTAGTAGCTAAACAACAAATTGGACTTTCGGCGACTAAACATTTAGTAGCTAAAAAAAGTTAGATGAACCAAAAAAGAAAATTTGCGACTAAAACTTTGGTTGCCCTAGATACCTCAAGTTTTGGTGTCAAAAATTTTAGTAGCTGAAAATGTGATGTTAAATTAAATTTAAAGCTTTTGGTGACGAATAAATTAGTCGCCAATTTATCCTAATCAGCGACTAAAGATTATTTTTGTTGCCAATACATTTACTTTTGGCGACTAAAAAATTAGTCGCCATTTATAGGACTTTTGGCGACTAAAGATTTTTTAGTCACCAATACCTTCCCCGACAATCTTCCCGCAACAAATCCGGCGACCAAAATATTTAGTCGAGAAAGTTTTTCAATGACTAAAATCATAGGAAAAAGTGAGATTACGTGCTCCTTCCTTGACCTCTGTAAGAAAAATCAAAAGTCAGTGATCATCCCCGACCTAAGTAGATCGAGAGGACTCTCTAATAATCAAGTCAGTATACTGATTGATCATGATATGAAAGTAGTATTTAGTGTATTTAATGGGTTTCTTTGGGTTACCTTGGTTTGTTCTTGGTGTTTTACATGTTTTTTTTTTTTTTATTATAACTTTTTGGCTTTCATCTTGGTTGTACGTTCTTCTTTTGATCGGAGGGCCCTGCTTTTATCGTAGGCCAGTTGAGCTAGTTGTCCACTTGCTTTTGCTGCTGATTGTTGGATTCAAACCTATTGGATAGTTGGAATGTTTGTCAGACGTTAGTGGCCAACTTGCTTTTCATTGTGATCTTTGGATGGGTTAGATCGGACAACTCTCCCTTTCACTAGCCCCAATTTATGTCTCAGTGCACCTGACAATTATTCTCATCCGTTTGAGTGGGTTTTGATCTAGAAGTCCTCTCTATTTCAAGAGTAATGCTAGAGGTCCAAGGAGTTCTACCAAATATCTCACATAGGTGTGGGACCTACACCATGTAGGTCCTACTATGAAGCACGGGTACGGGTACTGGTACTAGTATAGGTACAATATGGGTACGTCAATACGATAAAATCCAAAAAAGGTAGGGTACGAGTACGGCTTGGTATGCTTGTAAAAAAAATACTTATTTTTAATTTAGAGTAATGCAAAAATTAATTAAATGGTTTAATTTGTTAAGATCCAACATATAATTAACATATAATGCCAAAAGTAAAGGTATAAATCAAAATTAATGTCAATATATTAAATAACTTACAAACCATAGTTTAATTTTAAAATCATGCTAAGTATGAAACTAGAAATAAAAAAGAAGTCCAGTGAAATGAGTTTTATCTTTGTAGTAAAAGAAAATATTGTTTTCAACTGAGATACGGTATAACTTGAGAATATACTAAGTACATCTGGGTACGCCAAAAATTAAGAAGAAAAAATTTGGGTACGTGTTTTGTGTACCCGGTACGTATGTAGAAGTACTATACGCCGGTAAGTACCCAGTACAGGTACGGCATATTTTTCGAATTACCCAAGCTTCATAGGGGTCCTACATCTGTGAGACATTTGGTATAAATTTTGATAAATTTTTTAAAATCTCTAACATTTTTGTTATTCCAAAGATCTACCTTTTAGAAGGATATCTTTCTCCTTAATTATCTCTATGCGCTTGAGTTGGATCTCATTCAAGTTGATATTTCTTTTAGGCCTAATACGTTTTTGGGCTTTTACCTTCTTTGAACTTAAATGTCCTTAAATGTCTAGCTGGGGCTTGTGGCTTTGTTTGGTGAAGCTTTCGAAAGTTGATTCCACCCCTTAGTTTGAGTGTGGTGTTTGGTTAGAGTTTCTAAAAATTAATTCAATACCCACTTTGAAAACACGTCTACTCGGTCATCCTCCCGGACGTCCAGAATAGTGTTTTTTTTTTTTTTGGCACTTGTTATTTTTATATTTTAAATCAAAAATATTTTCAGATTTTTTAAATTTTTTTGATGAGTTTTGAATAGAATTTTTGGTTATGTGTTTGGTTATAAGTTATAAGTTTTTGAATCAAATATCATATGTCACATCAAAAATTTCAAACTCAATTCAAAACTCATAACCAAACAAATTTTCCACACTCAAATCATAATTTCAAAACTCACAAACTCAAAATACAACTCTATTCTCTAATCATAATTCGAAAACTCTACCAAACGCTATCATATTTTTTTCCTCCGCATTAATTATAGTATTTATTTTATAAAAAAAGAATTTAAAATATTTGTTTTGGCGGTATTGCGTGTCTTTACCAATGATAACAAAACAAGGTTTCCCTCTCTCTTTTTTTTTTTTTCCCTCTATCTTTTTATTTTCCTTGAAACCAAACCCAATCTATATTTAGGGTTTTATAAATCACATGCATCTGGTGCAAGGTTTTAGAGGGTTTAAGGAGAGAACATCCATACTCTGGTCCCTCCTTTGAAACTTAGATCAAAGAACAATAACAGCAAGAACAAATGTCAGATCACATTCCTCAAGAGGTATAGATCGATATCCTCACGAGACTCCCAATCGAAACTCTCATTTGATGCATCAGCATATCCAAATCATGGTACTCTCTCATCACTACCCCTACTTTCATTTCCTAACACCTCAATCGAACAACTGTTGTAAACAATGATCTCCTACTTGTTAGGAACTACTCTGACAACTCAAAGAAAGAACACTATTCATTACACTTCGATAACCACGCATTCGATGCATACAAAACCCTAGATTTTCCATTCGTGACCCTGAATCACTATTTTAGGGTAATTGGGTGTTCCAATGGGTTGTTATGCTTGTCTGATGATCAATTCTGTTATAATCACACCATGATTTTGTGGAATCCATCTATTAGGAAGTATGTGAACCTTCCGTGGCCTCATGTCATCTTTTATTTGCATGGTCCGTTTGTGCATTCTATTAGGTTTGGCTTCAATGTTGCCAATAATGATTACAAAGTGGTTAGGGTTGTGCATCTCCAAGAGCCTTGGGGGTACAAGGCTCCACCCGAGGTTGAGATTTATGAGCTAAGCACAGGCTCTTGGAGAAGTGTTAATCCTATGGGCTTTCCTTATGTTGTTGGTGAACGTAGTTCGCAGGCTTTTCTCAATGGGGCTGCCCATTGGGTTGGGCATTATCCGAATAAGTTGGGTGGTGCTTCTGGTAGTTTGATTGTGTCATTTGATATAGGTAATGAGGTATTTGGTGTGATCATGGTGCCAGAGGGTTTATCTTTTCTGCCTTTACAGACCCGTGTTACCGTGCTTGAAGAATGTCTTTCTGTGATTCATTTTACTTGGTCTTTGTATGGTGATACGTGTTGCGTTTGGGCGATGAAACAATATGGTGTACCTGAATCTTGGACCAAACAAATCACTGTTGATCTTAAAGAAGGCTTGCGAGGATTGTTTGGATTCAGAAAGAACGGTGAGGCATTAATGAAGAAAATAACTTCGTATCGAGAAATTGACACTTTGGTTTCGTATGACCCCAAAAGTGAACAAGTGAAAAATCTCGGAGTCACTGGAAGTCCAATCTCATTCTATGTGGATAATTTCGTGGAGAGTTTGGTCTCACTGGACCTAGTAAATGGAGAATTTGGAAGGCATCCCAAATTGTGGATAGAAGAAGATGCTGAAGGGGAAATGGAAAATTGAGGAAGAGCATGAAGAACAGGCAAGATACATACCTCTTACATGATTGTCCTTATATTGACATAGTCATACTCAAATGTCAAAGCTTGTCATTGCATGAATATTTCCTCAATTAAATGTTAATATGTTGCTAATTTGTTTTTGCTATGAGTTGTTTCTTATTTATCATCTCTTCAAAAGGACTATTATAGTGTTAACTATGACATTATGTAAATGTCTTATATGACAAAGACATTTTTTTTCCCATGTCAGGTTGTGGTTGAGTTAGAGGATCAAATTGATGAAAGAGGCAAACTGTGAAGCCCTTCAAAGTACCATAATGCAATATTTAGCTTTTAGTTGATTACCTGTCTCTCTACTTTATGGATATAATAGCTTTTTTATGTAGTTAACACCTTACCTAAGTGAAGATGTATATTCTCTAATGTACTTTTTTGAGCGATGTGGGTGATAGTTCTCCCCAAGTATCTAATTTGGAAGGAACTGATTATGTTTATCAAGTGACTTCTTTTATGCAATTCTTAACGTATCAAATTCTCTTCTATTATTATTTTTCATGCCAAATTGCTATTATATATCTTCATGTGGGGTGCTTTGTAATTGTGAATGGAATTGACATTGACATGGTGGCACCTTTCAAGCTAAGCTTTAGGTTATCATGATCTTAAATAGGAAATCTGAGGCTGGTACGAAGGAGATTGATCTTACTTGATAGCTCCAATTTATAATATTTCTGCAATATCTATTGTCGATAGTTTCTTGGTTGACAAAATTGAGTAAAGAATAGGGGAGAAGGATTTCTGGATTTATCTACGAAGTTGCATTATTATCCAACAAATCTACCATTATTTATATAACATATTTGGATTATTCATACATGCTAGCCTGTAAATGCTCTGTTTTTGCCTCTCTTTTCTTGTAGGAGAAGTGTTAATCTAAACGATTGCAGAGAAACACCATTTTCTTGTTACTTATATTATTTTTCTTCATTTTTCCCATTCTCTGCATCTTTATGATTTCTATATGAATAAGCACTTTATTTATGTTATTCATAACAGAAAGAGAGCATGCTTGATTAGTTACTATTCTTATGCAGGAAATTAGGGTTATTTTTTTTTATGTTTAATTGATTTTAGCATGAATGCATTCTTGGAACTGTCCCAAGCTAGCTGTAAATAAAACAAACTATTATGTTACTCTATTACAAGTACCAAAACTAGCAACAAATGACAAGAGGTCATTTTATTTTCTTTTTTGATCCTCAATGGAACTCACATTCTCACATAAATGTAGAGTATGGAATTATGGATCATATCAACATCAATGGAATCTTACGATGTCTTAAAAAGTGATAATTGGAACCATAAGTTATCATTTCCCGTTATATTGATTTTTTTATTATTTATATTGTTATATTGGGGCTTTAATTTGTTGTGCACATATAAATTATTTGTTGCATGTCATGTACATATGGGTATAATGGAATAGTGATGGTAGTAGCAATTTGGGAAGCATGGAATGCTTCTCTTTTCTCTGAGGGCAAAGTGAACTGACGGATTTGGTGAATTATTATATGTCATTTATAATATTATGATCCTTTTTGTTGGGTAAGCTTACTACCCTTAGCCCAACTACCTATTTATATCATCGTTGTTTTGTTTTTATAACTGTCATTTCTGCATTAAGTAGTAAACGCAATTTATGAACCAGGGATATTGAGTAGAGGCCGACCTTTTGGTCATGCAAAATGGGTGCCTTATGTGTCATCTTGTACCTTAGCTCAATATCTAGCTCTTTGGTGACATAAAATTGTGCCTTATATTGGAGTCATTTGGAAGATTTGGGTTACAAAAAACAAATGCCCACTTTGTCAATTAGATCTTTGATTTAATAGTTAATAGCTTTGTGGGAAATTGCATTTGTTGGCATTGGAAATAAAAGACTATATCTATGAATCATTGATGTTTGTTTGTGGCTTCCCGTATTATATCTTCAAGTCCCTTAGTTTGAGACTCTTGACCCTAAAAAAACAATAGAAATAAATGACTTTTAGATGATCTTGTTGGTGGGAGTGGGGTGCAAACCACTTATGGTGGTTCACAAAAACAAATACAAGAGAGAGGATTTATAATCTAAAAACAGATTTATTTCACTTAAATACTTAGAGTACACAGAAAAGGATAAACAAACTCTTACTCTCTAACTCTCTTCTTTCTCCCACACTCTGATCTCTACCATACATAGGCTATTTATAGATAAACCAGACAATGTAAAACCATTAAATGCAAATGTAGCTAAGGCTATAAATTTCAAACGGTTGCAGCCAACCATTGTTGAAAAACTTGATTTCAGCCTCCATGCTTCTATTTTTAGCTAGGCCGGTGGAAAAGAAAGACTTTCATTATAGGTTGGCGATGAAGCAAGATTACTTCACAACATCCCCCCTTAATCTTGATTCTCCATGCTGTTTCATCCTGAGCATCATTTTCATTCTGTTGAACAGATCATTTTTCAATGGCTTCATGAAAATATATGCAAGTTGATCTTGAGATTTGCAAGGAAATAATGCCACCTCTTTATTTTTCACATGCTCTCGGATGAAATGATAGCGGGTGTCAATATGCTTACTTCTTTCATGATAAACTAGGTTCTTTGCTAATGCAATTGCAGAGCGATTATCAACATAGATATCAATAGGATTTTCTTGTGGAAATCCTAAATGCTTCAGTACATTTCTTAACCAAATTGCATGGCACACAGTTGAGTTGGCTGCAACATACTCAGCTTTGCAAGTTGACAGTGTCACAATAGCTTGCTTCTTGGACGACCAAGTGAACACTGTATTTCCCATAAAGAAAGCAAACCTAGTAGTACTCTTTCGTTCATCTGAGTCACATCTCCAGTCACTATCTGAATAGTCAAGAAGACTGAAATTATTAGTCGGTTTATAGAATAAACCATCATCGATTGTACCTTTGATGTAGCGAAGAATCCTCATTGCTGCATAAAGGTGTGACTAATCTGGTGTTTTTTCATGTATATGCTAATCAGTTCTACTCCATAGAGTATGTCTGGCCTAGTGCAGGTAAGATAGTGAAGACTTCCAACTAAGCTCTCGAAATAAATTGGATCCACATCACCCGCCTTTGTACCTTTTTGAGCTCCACTCCACTGTCTACAAGAGTGTTCACAGGATTGCAATTCTCCATTCCATATCTCTTTAGAATTTCCTTGGCATAGCCACTTTGGGAAATAAAAATTCCATTTTTTCTTTGTGCCACTTCAATGCCAAGAAAATGAGCCATCAACCCAATAGCTGTCATTTCAAATTCTTGGACCATGCTTCTTTTAAATTCTTTGAACATGACTGGATTGTTTGTGGTGAAAATTAGATCATCAACATAAAGACAAGCAAGCAACATGCTTCCATCGGCTTCCTTCTTCAAACATAGTGTGTGCTCATATGGGCATTTTTCAAAACCATTGTCATGAAAATACTGATCAATTCTAGTATTCCATGCATGCGGAGCTTGCTTCAATCCATAAAGCGCTTTCTTCAATTTGTACTGTAACGCCCCAAAAATAATATAATAAATCCAACTGTTATGTAGTAGATATAACAGAAATAAAATACTTTCATTCATTAGAGTTTTCTATAAAAGTTTAACATACAGTCAAATGCCCTGTAGGCTTACATCTTCCCAAGTCATTGCTTGGTTACACAAAAGTGAGCACAACTCATTACAAATAAAGCCCTTGGCTATACATATAACAAAACACAACAAAGAAGCTCTTGCTTCCACAAGTTCCCCCACGTTATTGCCTTGGCGGAAGCATATCACCTGTACCTGAAAATGATTTTCCCATATAGGGTGAGCCATAACCCAGTAGAAATAATCTAGCACAATATATGAGATTTAGCAAAGGTATAAGTACCACGTGCATAAACAATGTCGGCACTAAAACATCCACCAATTTGCATATTCATATGATACTAAGTTTAAACCTTAATACATTTTCCTTCAATTTATTTTCAGTTCATCTATACTTCTCAATTCATGAGTCAAGACCATTATCTTTCAATTCATTTCCAGTTCATTTAATTCTTCTCAATTCATGAGTTAAATCCATATTCTTTCAACAACCAAACTGAGACTACAACTCAATGATTTTTCCTAATCATACAAAGCACACATAAACTCTTTAATCTGCCATTTTACGAATATTTCGTCTGCGGGAATCGGCACCCATATATATATATAAGATTTTGGAACTTTTACCCAGGACACTCTGGCCAACTTATTTTCAATAGAGTCCATCCCCTTTCTCCTCTTCAAACAAACGTACATATACAATGTATTTATAAACATAATCACATATGGAGTACATCCTGTTTCTCCTCCCAAACATGCATACATATACAATGTATTTATAAACGTAATCATACGTATGGAGTACATCCCTTTTCTCCCCCTAAACAAGCATACATATACAATGTATATAAAACGTGGTCATATTCAATGACACCAACAATGGATTAGTTTTAAATCACCTAATCCTCATGCAATTTCTACAACAATCATAGCTATCCTCCACCGATAGCCCAATATAATTATTTCTAAAGAGATATTTAATCTCAAGATAAATAGTTTATTCAAAACTTCCAAAGGTGTGAGATAATACATATCCAATTCCACCATTTATATCAATGATCATCCAATTTCACATTTTCAATATCAATTCCAATTGTTTATACAAAATAATAATTTAATCAAATTAGGGAAAAATCCTCCTTTCTCCAAATATCAACCCAAATACCAAAATTGAACTATTTTGGCACAACATGATCTTGTATTCAAACCCCAAACCCATTTATTTCATATTCATCAAAAACCCCTCTTTTCATTTCATACCCAAACCCTAGGTTTGTACCATCTTCTCCCAAATATCATCATCTATACACAATAACAAATAATTAAGCTAAAAACCATATTATAGTGTAGAAAATCCCTACCTCAAGTGTAGAAGACCCAACAACAAAGAAGAACTTCAAAGATGACGAAACCAACTTCTACTTGTATCAAAATGAAGCTCTTGAAGCACTCTACCTTTTTCTCAAAGACACTAGGGTGAAGAGATCCTTAGATCTAGGTGTATTTATAGAGAAAAGTCAAATTTTAGAGAGAGAAGGAGCTAATTTAGGGTTTTTGAGTGAAAAGAAATCAAAAAGTGAAGTAAAACTGCGCTGTTGTGAACTGATATATGCCAGGCTTGCTCGAACGAAGGAATTGTTGCTTGAGCGACCAGACACAATAAGTCGCCTCGCTCAATCGTAAGAAGCGTCACTCGAGCGCAAAATACATAGCTTCAGAAGTGTTTCGGACGCACACCATCGCTCGAGTGCAAGAAGCCTCGCTTGAATGAGGGACACTACCCTGTAAAAATGCTGGGAGCTCACAAAGCTCGCTTGAGCGCAAGAAGCCTCGCTTGAGCGAAGAGGCAAATTTCTAGACAATAATAACTTGAACAACTTGCAACCAACCTAGTCCAAACATGCCCAAGACATTCCAAAACTCAAACTCAAAGATAAAAGGAGGAAAAGACATAAATAACAATATTAAACCACAAGGCCCAAGTCTGGAATACAACAAAGGTCGGGTTAAAACCAGAATCGCTATATGTACACTTTGTCTTTATGCACATTATGAACATACCCCGAAGGTTGTTCAATATAGATTTCTTCTTCAAGAAAACCATTAAGAAATGAAGATTTCACATCAAGTTGATAGATCTGTGGCAGCCAAAGAAATCATTAGCCTAATAGTCTCCAACCAGGCAACTGAAGCAAACACCTCTCCATAATCAATTCCAGCTTTCTGCTTGTAGCCTTTTGCCACTAATCTTGCCTTGTAGCGTTGCACTTTGCCTTGCACATTTTTCTTTGTCTTGTATACCCATTTCACTCCAATGGGTTTGTGCCCCTCTGGTAAACTGGTAAGCTTCCATGTGTCATTTTTCTCAATGGCATGAATTTCTTCATCCATTGCTTTCTTCCATTTATCTTCTTGGATGGCTTCTGAGAAAGTAAGTGGATCACTATCTGCGAGTAGGCAGAACAAATTCAGATATTCTCCTTCTATAGCTTTATATATCTCCTGTAAATTTCCCATTGGTCTTAGTTGTTTGAAAACACTATCATCTGATGATGATGATGCATCATTTCTGTGAGAAACTGGCGATCTAGGTGCAGGTATTCTACGTAGAGGAGTTTGTGGCTCATCTTGAACTCTTGGAGCTTCAACTAGCACTTCTAATGTTCCATCTTCAATCATAAGCTCCACATCTTTAACAGCTTCATCTTGATTCCAATTCCAAACTTCTTCTTCTTCAAAGATCACATATCTACTCATGATCACCTTCTGGGTGATAGGATTGTATAACTCGTATCCCATTGTTCTATCACCATATCCAACAAGGATACATTTCTCTCCTTTGTCATCAAGCTTGGTTCTTCTTGATTCTGGAATCTTTGTGTATGCAACACAACCAAATACTCTGAGATGGTTGACACTCGACTTGAATGAGCTCCAAGCTTCTTCTAGAGTCATGGACCGAAGATTCTTAGTTAGACATCTGTTCAACAGATACACAGCACATGATACGGCTTCAGCCCAAAATTGTCTGGGCAGTCCATTTCCTTTCAACATGCTCCTTGCCAAATCTAAGATTGTGCGATTCTTCCTTTCAGCAACACCATTCAACTGTGGCATATAGGATGGTGTTGTTTGATGCTTGATGCCATGCTCTTTGCAATAATTCTCAAAAGCGTCTGATGTATACTCTTCTCCTTGATCTGATTGCAACATCTTAATATAGTAGCCACTTTGTTTCTCAGCAAAAGCTTTGAATTCTTTGAAGATGTTGAATACCTCTGACTTATTTTTGAGGAAGTACACCCATGTCTTCCTGCTGTAGTCATCAATAAATGTAAGGAAGTATCTATTCTGTCCATTTGATACTGGTTTCAATAGACCACACACATCGGTGTGTACTAGCTGCAACGGTTTTAAGGCTTTCCAATTCACTTCTTTGGCAAAGCTTGTTCTATGATGCTTGCCAAGAATGCAGCCTTCATAGACTTCATTAGTATGAGCAATATGAGGGAGCCCTTTCACCATATTCTTGCTTGACAACAGCTTCAAGCTTCCAAAGTTGAGATGTCCAAACCTCAAATGCCATAGCCAGTCTTTGTCTTTGATAATGGCACTTAAACACTTTGTAGCATCATGTTGGATGTTCAACGCAAACATCCGATTCTTAGACATTCTCACCCAAGCGATCAAATTATCATAATTGTCTTTGATGGTAAGATGACAATCTTTCATGCTGATGTCCTATCATTTCTCTAGTAGTTGTCCCATACTCAAAATGTTGTTCTTCATGGCAGGAACATAATAAACATTGGAGATGTAATCATGATCTTCATTCTTGAGCTTGATCAAAATGTTGCCTCTTCCTTTCACTGGAGTCTTTGAAAAATCACCAAATGAGACTTGTGCTTGTACAGTCTCATCAAGCTTAATGAACAACTCTTTTTTACCACACATGTGATTACTGGCTCCCGAATCTAGATACCAAACATTGTTTTGGTTTTCAGTATCTCCATGGTGGACAAACAGGACTATAGGTCCGCCTTTGTTTTTTTCCTGCTCGGCAAAATTTACTCGTTCTCTGGCTTCTGTTGTTGCTCTACTTTGGCATTCATTGTTGTAATACCCGAACTTGTGGCAATGGTAGCATTGAACATTGCTTTTGTCAAATCCTGGTCGGTTGTTATAACCACCTCCTCTTCCTCTTGCTCTTTCTCTTGGAGCAAGTGTGGTTGACTTTTTTCTCCTCTAGCTGGACCTCTTCCGCCTCTTCCTCGAAAACCATAACTTCGGTTATTATAACCACGGCCTCTTCCTCGGCATCTTTGTGATGTCCCCTCTTGCTCCTTTCCGTCATCTCTAAAAGGTAGCTTTGATTAAAAAGCTTTCTCTAGAGAACTTGAGGAAGTCTTCTTGTTGATCCTTTGTTCATGAATCTCAAGTGTGCCTATCAACTCATCGGTGGTCATGGCATTGAGATCCTTGGACTCTTCTATTGATATAACCACGTGCTCGAATTTGGGACTGAGTGATCATAGAATATTCTCTATCACTTGAAGAGATTCTATCTTCTCTCCATATCTTCTGATCTGATTGACAATGGTCAATGTTCTGTAGAAGTACTCAGAAATTGACTCATTCTCATTCATGTGCGGCATCTTGAATTTGCCACGTAACACCTGGTGTTGAACTTTGATCGGCTTATCAATTTCACGATGTGAATTGTGAAGAATACTCCATGCCTCTTTAGAGGTTGCTGCTGCTGAAATCTTCTCAAAGCTTGACTCATCAATGCCTTGATAGAGTAGATACAAGGCCTTTTTATCTCTCTTCCTTGAATCTTTTAATGCCGTCTTCTAAGTTTCATTTAAATTTCCTTCATCTTAGAGAGTAGCTGGCTCGTCATATCCTCGATCCACTAACTGCCACAAATCTTGTGAGGCTAGTAGGACTTGCATTTGAATACTCCAATTTTCATAGTTCTCCTTACTGAGTTTTGGAAACTGGGGCTAAAAAAAAATGTTTGTGTTGGCCATTGGTTGACTTCCTACAAATTTTCAGGATGTAATTTGCAAATTCTGACCGTATTGATGTGTCTGAAATATTCCAAATAGTTGGAAAGCACTATTGGATCACCAAAAATGGACTTCAAACGGCTTATTTCTAGCCAAAATAGTTGGACGGTTCAGATCGGCAAAATCTAGAACTTTTGAGAAGCACCGGATAATTTCTTTGGATTGGCTGATGTCAACATAAGGTCAGTTGCTTGGCGGCATGGCTCAGCTCGATCTGCGACTTGGCAGCGTGGCTCCTCTCTACGGCTTGGCTCATCTCTAATGGCTTGGCAAAAAAAATAATTAGAACTGCTGCTAGCGAGTTTTGAACTCCCGCCCTATGTAATTTAGAAGCAAGAGTAAACCACTTTTCCCAACAGCTCCCTTGTGCTTTATATCTCAAGTTATGTTATTTAACGTAGCTATTGTTTACTGTGTCTGAGTCATCTTCTTCCTCTGGTTTGCAAGTGCGGTGCGTAGTGCACGTCTCGGCGCGTGAGAACGGCGTCAACTGGCTCATGTGGAGCATGATACCTCCTCCTGGCTCGGTTTTCGACGCGGATTTTTGCAGTGTGATCGTCTCGATGAGACCTACACACGGGTGTAATCAAAAATTGATTCCAACAACCTTGATTTTTTGGCAAGTTTTGAACTGATGCTCTGTTCTTGAAAATTTTGCAGAATGTCTGCAAATTCAAGCTACCTTCGGCTTTGATACCACTGTTGGTGGGAGTGGGGTGCAAACCACTTATGGTGGTTCACAAAAACAAATACAAGAGAGATGATTTATAATCTAAAAACAGATTTATTTTACTAAAATATTTAGATTACACTGAAGAGGATAAACCAACTCTTACTCTCTAACTCTCTTCTTTCTCCTACACTCTGATCTCTACCATACATAGGCTATTTATAGATAAACTAGATAATGTAAAACCATTAAATGCAAATGCAAATGCATCTAAGGCTATAAATTTCAAACGGTTGCAGCCAGCCATTGCTAAAAAACTTGATTTCAGCCTCCATGCTTCTATTCTTAGCTAGGCCGGTGGAAAAGAAAGACTTTCATTATAGGTTGGCGATGAAGCAAGATTACTTCACAGCAGATCTCACTCATACATTTATAATTAACATATGCTATTTTTTTATGGTAAGTCGCACAATTAAGATTTTCCATGCATAGACACAACCATAAGTTCTATTGTGAGGAAGACAATATGATTGCCACAGTGCAATTACCAAAATACCCCTAGCGACTAATTTGGTTTTTCAAACTTTAAAATAACATAACTTTTTAATTAGATTTATGTGTTGATAAAATTGGAATTTTTGGAATCTTAATCTATGTTAAAATATGAAATTTTAAAGGACGAAAATCGTAGATATTCACTATTTGATTGTTATAAAATTGGATTTGTTAAAAGCTTGTGGATCTATGTTGAATATTAAATTGGGAGAATTACAAATCAATTCTTTCAAAATTAATTACTAACACATGGAAAATTTTATTATTTTAATTATTAAAATTTGTATAATTTATCATTAATTTATATTTCTTTTAACAAAAATATACGGAGTTGTTATTTTTCCTATTAAATTACGGGAAAAACGCATAGTGAAATTTTGTTGTTCTCAAATATGAAATTTTAGTGTGCACCCACAATTTTATACTTATGTTTTGGTAATAAGTTAAAATAGTTAAAAAGTTAAAAAATTATTATAAAAAAGTTTACTATTTTCTCTACTTTTATGCATATCTTTTTGTAAAAGTCAAAAATCAATTGAAAGAAACAATTCCCAAATGAGAATTTTCTTTTAGTTTACTCGCACCAATCACGACATTTTCTCAATTTTCATATCTAATTCTTTATGATTTTAAATGTAAAATTTAAATAAACAACATCCAAAACAAAAATATTTTTGGACATTCATAACTATATATATTTAACATGTATTTGAAATAGTTTTTAAAAACTCAATTCAAGTACACACCCTCAAAAGAGTGTGTACCATATATAAGTTATGACATTTATCATGTTGATTATCACAAATGCCATAATCAAATCTTTTCTAGTCATAATTTTAAAAAAATTGATGAGTTATGACCAAACAGCTATAATCAAAGACTTTTCGAATCATAATCATAATAAGTTATAATAACTACTATCATAATGAGTCATAACTAACACCCCCAATGAGTTATAACCAAAAACCTTTAGTGATTTTTTTTTAACATAAAAAAATTATGTCAAACTTTTTCTTCTCAAATATTTGTAGTCGAAAATATTTAAAATGTTTTTTTTTTTATATATTTGTTTTAGTGAATTTTTTTCAAAATTTTCAATTTTCAAAAATTTATAAAAGAACCAGAAAATTAATTTTATTTTTAGAAAAGCTTTATTTATATATGGGTGAATTACACTAACAGTCCATGTAGTTTAAGGTTTGTATCACTTTGATCCTTAACTTTTTAATTGTAATACATTTGATCATGAATTTTGAATCTTGTTTCAAACAAGGACAATCAAAAATGTTTTCTTTGCAAGCGGTTCATTTCAAGGGCAAAATCGTCATACAACTTATTTTGTATTGGTTAACTTATATGTTGTTTGAAATGTAATGGCCAGTTTTTAAATAATAATGTTGGAACTTTCTTTATTGTAAAGTTCTGTTTGATTTGATTTTCAAAATCTATTTTCAAGATTTTTTTCTAAGGAACTAAAAAATAAATTGGTGAAAAAAAAATTAAAAGCACATTATTTTTATATAATTTTATGTTTTGGGAGGGTAGAATAATTATTTTATTGAGAGTGTTAAAAATAATTATTTCATTTCATTCTACCTAAATCAATGGCATTCCACCTCAATTTCAATCAATCAAACATTATTTGAGATTATTATCTAAAAATAAGAATATTCTTCAAGGAAATTAATAGAATAAAAGATTAACGTTCCATTTGTTTTGATGAATGTGCCTAATAATTTTATTAAAAAAAAATCATAAGAGTTATTTTCTTGTATTTAATTTTTTTAGATAAGTGCACTTATTTGGGTCACATCACCTTTTTACTTTTCTGCATATTTTTCATAAAAAGTCAAAAAATATACTTATTTAGATAATTATAAACAACCCCTAAGAGCATCTCTAATGGTATTTGCTAAAATAGCATTGTTATTGTTTGAGCATCTTTATCAAAGTAGCTAAATGTTTAGTCAAATTGTAGCTAAAAACCTACTTTTCTATTTTAGCTAACCTTATTTTTCTTGTTATGCTCCAACAAACTCTCCATTTCTTTCTCCATTCAATTTAAATATTCCTTATTTATTATTTATTTATTTTTGCAGAAAAATTGTATTTTTCAAATGGACACTTAATGGCCATATTTTTTAAATAGAACCTTTTGTAACGGTCATATTTTCAAATGGATACTTTTGCAACGGCCATATTTTTGAAATAGAAACTTCTATAACGGTCATATTTTCAAATGAATATTTTTGCAACGGTTATATTTTTGAAATAGATACTTTTCTAACGGTCATATTTTTTCAATATAAATAAGATCATTCCTCTTTAATTTTCATCCACCTCATCCAGTTTTCTTTAACATTAAGTCTTTATTTTCTCACTATGCGTCACAATTTTGTACACAATATGATTCTCAATGAGTCTGACTCTGATGATGAATTAGAGATAGTTACAATAGTCAAAATGGAGGAAGAATCAAGATCACGTCATGGTTTTATACAATGTTGTGTGTTCATTAGGCGGAATACTTTACAAGGCCACCAAAGGCTTTTTCTCAACTATTTTGCTGAATCACCAATATATCCTCTGAATGTATTTCGAAGAAGGTTTCGGATGAATCGTTCTCTTTTTCTCCGTATTCATTCTACAATAAAAGCTCATGAACCATATTTTGTTCAAAACAGAAATGGTGCTCAAGCGCTTGGTTTGTCCTCCTATCAAAAGATGACTGTTGCACTTAGAATGCTCGCTTATGGAGTAGCGGCTAATTTTATGGATGAATATGTAAGGATTGGAGAAAGCACTACAATGAAAAGTTTAAAAAAAAAATTGTTAAAGCGGTGGTTACAATTTTTTCTGATGAGTATTTGAGATCACCAAACGAAAATGACATTGCTGGATTGCTAACAATTGGCCAAAGTTGTGGATTCCCTGGGATGTTGGGAGCATTGATTGTATGCATTGGAAATGGAAGAATTGTCCAACTGCATGGAAAGGTATGTATTCTGGTCATATTCATGAACCTACAATTATTTTAGAAGCAATAGCATCATATGATCTTTAGATATGGCATGCATTTTTTGAGTTACTGGGGTCTCATAATGACATCAATGTGCTAGAACGATCTTCCGTATTTACCAAGCTTGCTGAAGGGTGTACTCCTTCTGTCAATTACTCAATCAATGGCAATGATTATACAATGGGATACTATCTAGCAAATGGTATATACCCGCAGTGGTCAACATTTGTCAAAACAATTCCATCTTTGCAAGGAAATAAGAGAAAGCATTTTGCTGCAGCTCAAGAGTCGGCAAGGAAAGATGTAGAACGTGCTTTTGGAGTTCTTCAACCACGATTTACAATTGTACGTGGACCTGCACATTCTTGGGAACCTAAAACACTGAAGAACATTATGAAGGCATGCATAATACTGCATAACATGATTGTTGAGGATGAACGAGATGTGAATGAAGCAGAAGACTACGACTATGAACAAATCGATGAAAATCCCCATGTATTTGTTTCACATGAGCATACAACTAAACTTATGGAATTCATTCAACACCATCATCGCATTAGAGATAGAGAAACTCATTCTCAACTACAATCGGACCTTGTCGAGCACTTGTGGCAACTACATAGTCAATCATGGTAACTTGTAATTCTAAATTTTGTGGTCACATGATGACAACTCGTTAGTCTTCATTGTAATTTGAAAATTTCCAAGCATTAATAACTACATAATTTTTCTCTCAGGATACTTTAGAATTTTTACAAAAGGAGTTAAATATAAAAGACACTACAAACTTCAATTGCAAATGTAAGATTTGATGCTGCTGCTCAGACTATTCATGTAAAAGTTTTAAAATGAGATTCTTAGTTTAGCAAGATTCAATAAAAATAATTATTTCAAAAAGGAAAATAAAATACATTTGCTATTCAGCCTCTCTCTCTCTCTCTCTCTCTCTCTCTCTCTCTCTCTCTCTCTCTCTCTCTCTCTCTCTGTGTCTTACCTTCTTATGCTCAAATTTCTATGCCAAATAAACATACTACAAACTCCAAAAAGCAACAGCCAGGCTGTAATGCACCAAGGGAGAAAAAAATATGAAAAAAACTCAAAACACCATTGAGATACTATTGAACATTCGAACATATTTTTAGGCACTATATATCTAAACCATTAAAGCTAAGTTTTTGAAGTAAAAAGTTAAAAAGATTCAAAATTGTTAGTGAAGCTCATTAGTTTTCCTACCTGGGCGATCCATATGTCTTACATTTATTTATCAAAAACAAAAAGGTCTTTTGTTACTCAACAAAGAATGCAAATGTCAAGCCTATTATCTTCTTCTAATGAAAACCAAAACCACTAATACAGTAGCAGTAACTCATCAGGCAACTCAAATTGACCACCCAGTAGCAACCACATCCTACATCAACTCTGTAGCAATAGCAACATCAAACTAGCATTCACTCTGTAGGAAGAACGAAGTACTAGACTCACCAAACCAGACTCAACTCAATATATAGCAGCATCAAACATCAGTACCATACAGCTCAGTAAACTAATTATTGAGATTCACTCGCATAGAGGCAACAAAGCACATTCCATCCAAATGGCTGGCCTCGCCAAACATTGAAGACAGATCACAAATCACAAGGTTGGACTCAACAAAATTGAACCTAAGCCATAACAGTCCACTGGTGAGCAAAGCAATCTAACAAAATATACCCTGAACCAGGGCCAGAGCAGCAGTATAGCAAATTTGACAGTAGCCCCACACACCAAGGCCAACAGTAGAACAAATAGACAACAGAGGAAGATGAAACAGAATCTGAAGCAAAGCAGCAGCAATCTGTTATTTACCCTGTTGCTCTCACTTTTTTGCTCTTTCAGGTCAGTTTTATTTCTCTACATAATCTATATAAAAATAATATAGACCATTACAGAAGAATTCAAACAGGCCTAGTACCAACCATGGTATTGACCTAAACATTCTATTCAGGCACTAAAATAGCATCACCATAGAAAGTCTCTCAAATGTACCACACTTCCAACTCAAACGGATTGGAGCCTCCATTTGAAGTCTTCCCTCGTGGAAACTTTACAACACTCATAAAAAAATTTATTGAAGGCAACAAACATACACATTCTAAATTATCAAGGCTTCCAAATGACTTCCTATACATTTGAAAGCCTTAATAGACCACAAAAGATGTCCAACTTCAACCAATGAACAAATAATCACCAAAAACAACAATGAGAAGAGCAAGATACTTATAATCCAGAATATAGATGCCCCTAAGCAGTCATTTATTCATTTTCATAGCAATGTAAATCAATACTTAACAAAAAAGTGCACTGAACCATGGCATTGTTCAACAAAAACATGATATGTTTGCATATAACAATATTCCAATAAAAACTAACTATTTAGTACTTCTTTGACTTTCAAGAATCTCCATTTGGTAGTGAAGGTAATATTCTTGTTGCATTGGAGACAAACCATTTGTATCCATCATTATAATTCTCTCATCTTCTTTCAATTGTTCTGCTCGAATATTTTCTTATTTAATATGAAATCGCTCTTGGATTTCCTCTTTCATAATTCGAATTCTCTCTTGCTCAAGCTCTTGGTTAATACGATTCTGCTCTCTCTTGAAGACACGCTTTCTCAAGGATTTCCATTTTCTTGTCATTTGCTTTCTTTTTCTCTTCCATTATCCCATTCAATATCCCTCCATAATTTGAACCAGCTGAATCTTCACTCTTTCGTTTATTCAACCGCTCTTTTTCAATCTTCCTGCCTAGTGGCCTCTCCAAGTCTACATAAGCATCATGTGAGACATCATCATCTGCTAGATTTATTGCCTCTTGAGCAAAAGGAGAAGAAATTAAAAGGCCACCAACTTCATCAAGCAAATTCCCCAACCCACCCACTCACCAACCCCAAAAAATTTAATGATCCCCCTCCATTAATCAAATGGTAAGAAATGATATTCTGAGATGACTTCGAAGGAATGAAAAGCAAACCATATTTTCCTGATTATTTCAAATTTAACAATATTCTCTATGTAACAGGTTCACCGAATTAACAAACAAACCAACTGATACAATGAACAAGGCATGGTTTAGTGTGCCACATTAAAACAATTGAAATAATCATACCAAGTTTGGCAACAACAATAAACTCTTTGGTTTAGCAACTACATCTAATAGATCAAAAAAGTAACATGGACAGTCTAAATAGGGTGAAGCTACATGTAGTTCAACAAACTAGAGGCCCCATGCAATGTCTTGCAGCCAACAGTGCAGTGAGCTTTGTGTCAAAACTAAAAAATAACTTATTAGTAATCTTAATATTTTTTTCTTGTTTCAAAAATGTATTATCTAGTTCTACAAGTTCCATATAAAAGAAGAAGAATAAGAAGAAGAAGAAGAAGAAGAAGCCACAATCTAGCTTATCAAGGTTACTCCTTTGACAATAACAATGTAAAACTCATTGTCCCATTTGAGACCAAACTGTAAACGATTTAGGTATGCAGATACCTTTGAAGAATAAATGTAAGAAATTGATAGAGTACCCTGTTTCTACTTAATGACCTTAATGGAATATAAAAATTGATAAGAAAAGTCATTGAGTGTAATATCAAAAACTGTTCACCAACATAGACATACTCCACCTTTGGTCATTGTTATTTTCAAAAACAATGCTTTACAATAAAGTATCCAAAAGAATTTTATAGTGCTGTGTAAAATCTACCCAAAATAATATGTATAAAGTTTGAATTCCAATCCCACACAGCAGCAGATTCATTGTGGCAATTCAATGAACATCATGCAAGCAATTAAGAAAATTCATAACTCCTCTACATTCAAAGCAATATTGCAGAAAGTTTGAAACTCAGTCCTGCATAGCAACATATTCATTGTGACAATTCAACAAGCACCATGCAAGCAATTAAGGAAAATTCATAACTCTTGAAACTCTACATTCAATATTCAGTAAATGTATCATCACTCAAAATTAAAAATTCAGTTCAAACTCTTGATCCAACAATCAAATCATTGAAACATTGATTCAATATTAAGTTAAGAGATCAAAAAAAAAAAAAAAAAAAATGAGGAGGACTAGAGAGAGATTGCACCGTTGCTCAATAGTTTCTGATTTCAGTCCAATAGCCGAGCCTTTGTCGCTGGTTATTTGTAGCGAGAGATTTGGGTTTGATAGAAATTGCCGATTGCCTTGCCGAGTTTGATGGAGCAACGATTTTATGCCTTTTCTAATTTTTGGGAATAAAATAACTAACATAAATAAATAACGAGTTTGATACTGATGCTCATATAATTTGGCAATGAATAGTGTTATTTTGTCAAATTATAGAAATGGTATTCCAATGGTTATATGTTATTTTGGCAAATCTCAACTAACTTTCTCTCCAAGTTTGTAGGTGTTGTTTGGATATAAGTTTTTTAGTATTTTTTTTTGTGCGTTTATTTTTTTGTCTTTTGTGACTTTTTTCAACTGCTTGTAAAAACAATTATATATTTACATTATACCCGACTAGACAAATATAAAAAAAAAAAAAAATGAATTTTTTTTTAAAAAAATTTAAATATAATTCACCCCACTAAAAAACATACCACTAAAAAAAAATTTATTGACTACATTAAAAAAATAACACAATCATCTTCAAATCTAGGCAGTGAGCTTGAGTTTGACCCACAAGAATGAGAGGAGGTTATTGTAATATGGAGGATATTTTCAAGGGGTCAATGATGGAGATTTCAATGGATCGGTGTGATGGAGGTTCTGCTGGACTAGTGGTGGAAACTGTTATGATGGGTCAATAGCGGTATAGAAGATAAAGAAGATGAAGTCGAAGCATCTTCAAATCTAGGTATTTTTTTAATAGAAATTTGCTTCATTTTTTTTTTTTTGGCTTGAGATTGTTTCAAATTTGGAAATGTTAATTGTGCTTGACATTGAGATTTTTTTTTTTTAATTGAAATTCCTGAAATTTGCTGAAATAAATATAAATTTTTTTATTGATTTTTTTTTTTTTTTTTTTTTTTTTTTTTTTTTTTTTGGGCCTGATTCTGCCTGATTATGAAATTTATTTTCAAAATTTATTATTTTGTTGCTTTATTTTTTGGTGAATTTTGTTTCCGTTTTGGAAGTTTTTGCTAAGAAGGATAAGGGAGGGATGGAGGGAGGGAGGAAGGGAGGGAAGGAGGAAACGGTTAGTTTTGGTAAGTTGGCACATTTGGTAGCTGCTAAAGCTTGTGTCAAATTTGACACAAGTTTTGACATTTGTCAAATATAGCAGCTGCCAAAACTTACCATTGGAGAATCACTTTTGCCCCACACCTGCTATATTATAATGACCTTAAAACTATTACTTTAATAGTTATATTAATGGTAATAGTTGGGGGCAGTGAGGTTGCGAAGGTGGAGGTGGTGGAGCGACACAAGTAGAGATAAGGGGTAATTCATTAATTTTCTAAATAAATACATAAAAATATGTTTTATTTTTTTAAATATAATTTATTTTTGGTATTATTTTCAAAAATAATAGTCACGAATTTTGTATGAGAATCAATTTTTCCCATTATAGCCGAGTACTTCTAGAATATCATGTGACATTGCTTACGTGATGGTCCAAATCAATAGCGTAGTGAAAATTTTTATGAGCGAAACATAATAACTCATCTTTATTAAATAAATGAGAGACAAAGAATGACTTAATTAGTGTAGATTGCAACTTTTCACTTGTCAAGAGTACCTGCTCCATGTAAGCAATGACATATAATAATTTTACACTTCATTTGATTCATTACAATGCATTTTTTTATCATTATTTTAGTAAATAAAAAATAAAAGTAAATATTTTGATAGAATAAATTTTTATTCCACTTCAGTCCAATAAATGAATAGCAATGCAACACACATAGAGAGTGAAACACATAAGCAAGACACAAAAAACTGTTCACTAGTCGTCCACCCAAACAATTGCTAGAATGACTGGAAAACACCATGACAGCTATGGTCGACAAGCTTGACAGCCGCGGTTGACAAGCTCTATCCAGTCGTCCGGACAGACGACCAATGAACAATTTTTGTATTTAGTTTATGTATTCTATCCTATGTACTCCTAAACTTTTTGATAAACTAGACACCACCCAAAACTATCTAATAATTTTCAAAATGATAATATTTTGAAAAACTACAATAAAAAAAATTCTATTTTGTCTTTTAGCATGAAAAAAAAAAGGAAAAAAGAAAAAAAAAAGCAACTTAACACAAAGATATTTTCATTAACGGCAGTGCTATCGACAAATTGAGGCTTGAATGCCTCGAATTGTATTCAGTGTGCTTGGTTTGAATTTTTTGAATTATGTTCTTTAAAAATTGAGTTTTTTGGTTTTCGTGTTTTTTTTTGTTTTTAGTGAATATTTTTAAAATTTTAAACATTTTTTTTTACTTTTTTAGATGCACCTTACTTAGATGTATCTAAAAAGTAAAAAATTTGTGAAAAAATATTTTTAAAAATTAATAAATACATAAAAATACAAAAAATGTATTGAATTTTCATATATATTTTTTATATTTTTGGTATTTAGTGAATTTTTAAAAGGTTTTTTTCAATTTTTTTTTTACTTTTTAGGTATATTTATGTTGGGTATGTCTAAAAATTAAAGAAATTGCTCAAAGTATTAAAAAAATTCAGTAAAAACAAAAAAAACACAGAAAATAAGAAAGTAGAATTTTCTGAAAAGTATTTTTGAAAAATGATAACCAAGCATAGTATTTTTTTTTTTTTGGGTGGTGTGGAAGGGTAGTTATGTCTAGGGATTTGTTAAAAAAATTAGACATTTCGTATCAATTGGTTTTGATAAGGTGAATGAGTTGGATTGGGCTGATTAAGTGATAAAATTGACTGATTCTACTGATTAAAATTTATTAATTCCATATAATTTTGTGTAATTTCTGCTATATTTTTATATCAAATCGGAATACTCGGGGAAATTAAAATTACGTTGACATTGTGTATGCAGAAAAAAAATGGCTTGAGGTTGATAAACATTTCATAGCGTAAGATAAACATTTTGGCGGCAATCGAGCCCTAATAAAGTAAGGCAGAGGTTTCTCTCATCATCTGTGTGTGCAAACGATAGGTGAAGAAGAAGAGGAAGAAGAAGAAGAAGAAGAAATGTCGGACTATCTACCTGAAGAAGTGTGGATTCGTAATATCCTCCCAACACTATCCATCAAAACCCTCCTTCGATGCACAAGCGTCTACAAATCATGGTACTCTCTCATCACCAGCCCTAGTTTCATTTCCACACACCTCAATCGAAACAAACAACAAGACCCACCATTACTATTGCTTAGACATTGCTCGGAGCGTCCTAGGAAAGAGCATTTCTCAATACACCATGACAATCCCACACTGGATGACTATGCTGAGCTTGATTTTCCATTTCATAGCGTAAATTGGTATTTCAGGATTGTGGGTAGTTGCAATGGTGTGGTTTGCTTGTCTGATGATCACATGTGCTATGTACACACCATCATTTTATGGAACCCATCAATTAGAAAATCTTTTAACCTCCCAAGACCCAATGTTGTTTTTCAAACCGATGGCCCTTTTATGCATTCAATTGGGTTTGGGTTCGATTCAATCAATCATGATTGTAAAGTGGTTAGGGTTACCTATGTCGAAGATGATGATGGTTTTGACATTGTTCCACCTGAGGTTGAGCTTTACTCGCTCAGCAGGGGATGTTGGCAAAGCATTAGTTATTGTGGTCTTCAAAGCATTATTCCCGAGCGATCACCACAGGTTTATATCAATGGGGCTGTACATTGGATTGCATATGATCGGAAAACAAATGGAAGTATTCGCCGCAGTTTGATTGTGTCTTTCAATATGTGTGATGAGCTGTTCCGAGAGATTTTTCTACCAGATAGCTTGGCTGCCCAGTGCGGGATAGACATAAAGATCAATGTATTTGGGGAATCACTTTGTGTGATGCATGATGTTTTTTTATCTGGTTCTAACCAAACATATGACATGTGGGTGATGGACAAGTATAGTGTGGTTGAGTCGTGGACGAAACTATTTGCTATCGTCGATTATCAGCAAAGTTTGGGGCCGGTTATTGGGTTAGGAAGAACAGTGAAGTCTTGCTGGAAAGAAGTGAAAATTTGGTTTCTTATGACCTTAGAACAAAAGAAACAAAGAATCTTGGTATCCATGGTGTTGGCTGCTTCTTTTATGTGGCTACCTATGTTGAGAGCCTGGTATTAGTGAGGGGGTTGAAAGGACTCTCAGGGAGGCATGAATCTGTTAATGAAACCGAACAAGAAAGAACAGCAACAAAGAGTAGGAAGAACAGGCAACATACATTTTTAATGGGAACAAAAGGCAAGTTAAGATTCTTACTTGTTCTTGATTAGTTTACTGCTATTGCTTTTCTCTGTGTTTCGTACCTGAAATAGACATATGTCTACTTTGAACACCAGAACTTTATGTTGAGTCAAGGTAACATCTTTTTCATGCTAATCCATTGCCATGACTTAGTGGCTATGCATAAATTATGTTCTAGGAGAAAACGATCAGTTTGCGGAAATTTACGTCGGTAGCTCCATTGGGAGTAATAGTTTCTTTTAACTTTGGTATTATTTCTTTTCTTATGTGTATTCTCTTGTGTCTTACGGTTTTGGGTAGGACGAAAGCTCAAGGTCAAGGTCAAGACAAGGAAGCAGGGAATGGTGGGAGTGGGAAAACAATAGAAGTGGAGGCATTGTGTTAAACCCATTCCTTTATTAGTTACCTGTTTGCATATAGTATTGAACTGGATATATATAGTGAAGTCTTCTTTCAAGAAATATGTATTTGACTCTGATATTTTTATACTTTTGGTACATTTGTCATCCTGTAGATTCTATGTTTAAACTATTACTTTACCATTTATATCTGTGATGATGTTATTGCCACTGCAATCTATTTCTTGGGTGGCTGAATTTATATTTACTAGATCAGCCCTGTTTGGTGGGGGTGGTGGTTTTCATGATAAGCGTTGAGAATTAGATAATTGTGATCCGCAGTTAATAAACCTGTGGCTAGTTTTATGAAGATGCTCAAAATTGTTGTGTTCTCAGTGTGGAGATTTTTTTGAGGGAGCCCATATACGTCCTCGTGCCGTTTGTTTGCTAATGAACTTGAAAAACATAAATGTAATTTAGTGCTTGTATTCTACATTCTAGGATCAAGAAACAATTGTGAACCAAGACACCTTTTCATTGTAATCAGACCTGTTTTTGTAAAATTATCCTTTCCATCCAAGGTAACTTTCTCTCAGCTGGAGATATTGGTTTATAGCTGAGATTCAATGCTGACTTGCTCACTATTTAATGGAAAGAACTTCTAACATCTTGAAATGGTAATTTTTGGATTGGTTTTGTTTGTAATAATTTGGATTGGATAGTCGTGAAATGTTTCTCAACCCAGTTCTTGCAATTTAATTTATGGGATTCCCTGTGGAAAGTTTTAATTTTTAAAGGGAACTATCTGGTTTCCCAAATTATGTTTATTTACTGAAGCTCTAGCTTGGAACTTGAGCATCAATAGTCCTCCTGCAACTCATATAGAGCTTTTAAACCTTAAAAAAAATCGCTTTCAAATCATTCATTTGATAGGAACTTCCAAAAGTGACGTAGAAAATGTTTTGAAACTTTTGAATTTTGATAGTTCTCATTGTTAAAATGATGGGAATTATGAATTATAGGTAAAGAGAAGTTCAATACATTCTAGGAAATTTAATTAAACCAGAATGCAACTCTTAATTTGGAAAATAAATAGTCTTTGTAGACAAGGTAGAATTACTCAAAATCATATTATATTCGGTAATTATGGTTTCTTTGCATGATATAATTTTTTTGCACTTAATTGTTGAATCTGATTCAATACAAACTATACATGATCTTCACAGGGACAGACAAAGAAACAGGTGAGGAAAGCTCTGCTGCGGGACTGTCATCAGCCCCTGCATAACTTCCATAGAGTTAGCTTTTGTTTTTTGATGCTTCACCCTTTTTGTATTCTCTGTAGAACAGAGACTTAGAAAGGCATCCTTTTATTTCATTTTGTTTATAAAACCTCTTAAACTTTCATTAATCTATACATTATCGTTTGAGTAGTGATCGGGTTTTCTCAGGAATTGTGATGGAGTCATAATTAATAGTATGACTGAATCGTCCTTTATCCCCTGAGGATCCTCGTTGCTTGATTTATATTCTGTTGGGAGTAGTCAGTTTGGTTTTAGTGATAAAACAGAGCATTTAACAAGAAGGAAATGTATAGAAGGATAATCTCCAAGATTGAAAAAGAGTGTGGCAAAGCTTGTAAGTTAATGGGGCAAACAGTTGGGTTCTATATTTTACCTGTAAGGCCATCTTTGATTGGTGGGTTAGGTTGGGTGAGTTATAAGTATAGTCGGTTTGAGTAATGATATTATTAGAATTAGGGGTGTTCGCGGTTCGGTTGCAGTCGGAAAGCCTCCAATCCGCCATCTGTCTGCTGGATTGGCGGATTGGAAAAAATCAATCCACATCCTTTCATTGGATTGACGGATGTGAATTGAGCGGATTGGCAGATTGACGGATGAATACGAATCAGTTTGGCAGTTTAAACTTTTACAAATTTTGAACATAATACAACTTATCAACATTTTTTTTTTTATTTTTTTATAACAACCCAACAAAACATAACTAAAAGATTATCAAGTAAATTGTCAAATAAAAATAATAAATACATATAAAAAAATTATGCATTATCAAAACTATTTTATTACTTTTTTTTTTTTAATTCAAAAACTATTTAATTTAAATTTTTTTTAAAAATGGCAAAATAAGCTTTATATTTTTCACACAAAAATATCAAATATCAACACTTATCATTTGATAAAAGGATTTCCAAATTGAAAATACAATAGATTATCTAAACTCCTTTTCAATTGAACGTACAAACAAAATATCTAAACAAATTGAAAACACAAAATCTTACAAATTACTAGGGGTGTTCGCAGTTTGGCGGTTCGGTTATTGTCAAAGGAACATCAAATTCGTTATCCGTCTAAAACTAGGCAGATTGGAAAAAATTAATCCACAACCGTCTGCTCGTGATCATGCATTTGTTCAAAATGTGATGGATCGGTTCGGTTCGATCGATTTAGACAGATCGGAATATCTACTGCTCACTCCTAATTAGAATGGCTGCTTACATTTATTTGTGCACTAATATAAGGATATTAGTTTATTAGGATTGCATCTATGAAATTATGTAAAAGAAAATTGTTATATATAATTTTGTTATTTTTAAAAAATAAGAGTATGATTTTGTTATTTTTATAATTTTGTTATTTGTGCACTAATTTTGTTATTCTTAAAGAGTATGATAGTGAATCATAATTGTCATGAGAATATTAATCCCACAAAGGTGGGGCCATGAGATTGCTAATTCAATCATACTCTTTAAGAGGCTACGCAAACATGGCCCAATGACATTGTCACATGGTAAAAGATTTGTAATTTTACCATCGTGTGCACTTTTTAGGTGCATATCATATGTACATTACTATAAAAGTGTGTAGTATCGTTTCAAATTAACGTAACAAAATATTTATAATTTTATAATTGATGTTAAAAAAGTTTATGACTTGATTAAGATATTCTTTGTTATATTAATTTATAACGAACTTACACATTTTATAATTAACAATATGAAATTTTATGATAAAATTATACATTATATGATAAGGTGCATATCATAAGGGAGAACACCCTCAACATTTCTCATATTATATGAGACTTCCTCTCAACCCATATCTCTATTCTCTCTCATTATGTCAAATTTATTTATTTATTTATTTATTTATTTTTTTCTACCTTAGAAAGATTTAAAAAGTAACTAATTTGAAAAATTATTTGCTTTATTAAAGATAAATTCTTTCAAAATTTTCAAAATTAAAACATTTGTAATAAAATCAGAAAATTACTTTTCTTTTTGGAAAAACTATAAAAATAAAAAATAAACTAAGCCTTGTGTTTGATTAGGAATTCGAGGAAGGATTGAGAAAGAGAAAGAGAAAAAGAAATTGAAGAGGTGTATAAAATTAAAACAAATATAGATATATTTTATTTATATATTACCGATTATTTTTATTTTCAAATCCCAACCAAACAAAGAAACATTTTGCCGGCAAACCAGCCCTATTTTACCAAAATCGAAGAAGTTTCCTCTCATCATCTGTGTGTGCAAATAAAAAGGGAAGATGAAGAAGTAATGCCGGACTATCTACCTGGAGAAGTTTCCTCTCATCACCAGCCATAGTTTCATTTCCACACACCTCAATCGAAACAAACAACAAGACCCACCATTATTACTGCTTCGACATTGCTCTGAGCATCCTAGGAAAGAGCATATCTCAATACACCACGACAATCCCACACTCGATGACTATGCTGAGCGTGATTTTCCATTTCACAGCGTAAATTGGTATTTCAGGATTGTGGGTTGTTGCAATGGTCTGGTTTGCTTGTCTGATGATGACAGGTGCTATGTACACACCATCATTTTATGGAACCCATCAATTAGAAAATCTTTTAACCTCCCAAGACCCAGTGTTGTTTTTCAAGCCCATGGCCCTTTTATGCATTCAATTGGGTTTGGGTTTGATTCGACCAATTATGAATGTAAAGTGGTTAGGGTTACCTATGTCGAAGATGGTGATGGCTTTGACATTGTTCCACCCGAGGTTGAGCTTTACTCGGTCAGCAGGGGATGTTGGCAAAGCATTAGTGATTGTGGTGTTCAAAGCATTATTCCCGAGCGATCACCACAGGTTTATATCAATGGGGCTGTACATTGGATTGCATATGATAAGAAAACGAATGGCAGGTTTCACTGCGGTTTGATTGTCTTTCAATATGTGTGATGAGCTGATCCGGGAGATTTTTCTACCAGATAGCTTGGCTGCCAAGTGCGGGACAAACTTGGAGATCAACGTATTTGGGGAATCACTTTGTGTGGTGCATCATGTTCGGTTTAGTGCTAGCAAAGGATATGACATGTGGGTGATGGAAACTATGGTTTAGTTGAGTCGTGGACTAAACTATTTGCTATCATCGATTATCAGGAAAGTTTGGGGCCGGTTATTGGGTTTAGGAAGAACAGTGAAGTCTTGTTGGTAAGTAGTGGAAATTTGGTGTCTTATGACCCTGAAACAAAAGAAAAGAAGAATCATGGGATCCATAGTATTGGCTACTTGTTTTATGTGGATACTTATGTTGAGAGCCTGGTCTTAGTCGGGGGGTCGAACGGACTCTCAGGGAGGCATGAATTTGTTAAGGAAACCGAACAAAAAAGAACAGCAACAAAGAAAAGGAAGAACAGGTAACGTACATTTTTAATGGGAACAAAAGGCGAGATATGATTCTTACTTGTTTTATAGCTTACATTTGCTGTTGCTTTTTGTTCATGTTATGGATGTGGAATAGACTTACGTATACTTTTGAACACCAGCACATTATGTTGAATCAAGGCAACATCTTTTAAATGCTAACCCATTGCAATGACTGAGTATGCATGAATTATGTTTTAGGAGAAAAAGATCAGTTTGCGGAAATTGACATCAGTGGCTCCGTTGTGAGTAATAGTTTCTTTTAACTTCGGTATTATTTCGTTTCTTATGTGTAGTCTCTTGTGTCTTAGGGTTGTGGCTACGACGGAAGCTCCAGCTCAAGACTAGGAAGCCAGGAAAGGTGGGAATGGGAATAGCAAAACATGAATGTAATTTTAGTGCTCATATTCTACATTCTAGGATTATGAAACGATTTTGAACCAATTCTTATCTGCTACTTAATTTTTAAAAATTATTTCAAACACCTTTCCCAACTGGAGAGATTGGCGTATAACTGAGATGCAATGCTGGCATTTATCCCCCAAACCCCCCCCCCCCCCCCCAAAAAAAAAAAAAACTGAGATTTAATGCTGACTTGCTCACTATTTAATAAAAAAACCTTCTAACATCTTGAATGATAATTTTTAGATTGGTCCTTAGAAATTTTTATTTGTGATAATTTGGATTGGATAGTCGTGAAATGTTTCTCAACCTAGTTCTTGCAATTTAATTTATGGGATTCCTGTGGAAAGATTTACAATGTGTTTGGTATAACTCTGGAACGTTAGTTCTAGGGCTTATTTTGCACATGACGTTTGTTTACGATTTTCAAAAGTTAATTCCACATTTAATTTTGAAAACTCGGTCGAAGGAGGGAAATCCAGCCGATTGACCGGAACATTATTATTATTTTTTTTTTTTGCAATTGACACGTTAATTTTTATATATTTGAAAAACAATATTTTCCGAATTTTTTAAAAATTTTTATGAGTTTTAATAGAATTTTGAGTTGTATATTTGGTTATGAGTTGTAAGTTTTTGTATCAAATATCATATGTCACATCAAAAATTCGCCACTCAATTCAAAACTCTTTTACCAAACAAATTTTCCACACTCAAATCATAATTCTAAAACTCACAAACTCAAAATACAACTCCTACTCTCAAATCATATTTAAAAATTGCTACCAAACACAGCCTTAATTTTTAAAGGAATTAGATAAAGGAAAGTTTCTAGTATGTCAAATTATATTTATTTGCTGAAGCTCTAGCTTGGAACTTGAACATCAAAAGTCCTGCTGCAACTCATGTAGCTTTTAAACATTAAAAGAGTTCGATTTTGAGTCTTTTCATTTGATGCTTGTAGATGACTGCATCATATTTGCCAAAATATTGGAATCTGTGTGCGGGATAATTAAATCCATTATTATTACTATTGCAATTTTGTGGTCACTTAGAAAGTTACGATGAAAATGATAGGAACTTTGAATCAAAAAAAAAAAAAGAAAAGAAAATGATAGGAACTTCCGAAAGGGAATTCAGGGTGGATCTTTTGACACTACAACATTTTTTTAGTTTAGTGACATTTGAAAGTGCTACAAAACTAATGGTTTAATCACATTTTTTAGTCTTGTGGCGTTTTGAACAAGTGCCATTTGTATCCATGCCACGGTAGATATTTGCAAGTGTCACTACACCATCATGGCTAAAAACTTTCAATGACATTTTGATGTCATGGTAGATATTATTTGTGGCACTATCAAACGCCATTAAAAAAAGAGTTAGTGACACTTATAAGTGTCATTACACCATCAAGACTAAAACCTTTCAGTGACACTTTAATGTCATGGTAGGCACTATTCGTGACGATAATTCGTTGTAGAACAATTTGATCTGCTCTTGCAGAGACTCGAACCGCCAACCTCCCGCACCATAAACCTTATACACTACACTATTCCCACTGCACCTCTATAGCACCACATGATTATATATGCAACATATATTATTTATATAGTACATACATCCATATTAATATAAAAGTATATGTATAAACATAATTATTTTATTGAACATAATTTATGTAAAATATACTATTTACTAGCAAAATAAAAAAAGACCACTTTTGACGACTAAAAATATTTTTTAGTCGCCAATTCTATACTTTTGGCTACTAATTGTTTTTTAGTTGCTAAAAAACTTAACTTTTGCTGACCAAAATCGGATTTGGTCACCGAAGATGCAGTTTCAGCTATCAAAATTTTGGTCGCCAAAAAATTTAATTTTCGCCTTAGGATTTTAGTTCTCCCGTGTTAAAAATGACCACTTTTGGCGACTAAACTTATTTTTTAGTCGCCAATTGTAGACTTTTGGCTACTAAAATTTTTTTAGTTGGTAAAACCCATATAATCAGCGACCAAATTTAGTTTTAGTTGCCAATTGTAGACTTTTGGCTACTAAAATTGTTTAGTCGCCAAAAAGCTTTACTTTTGGCTACTAATGCTGTTTTGGTTGCTGAAAGCTATACTTTCAGCGACTAAATTTTTTTTGGTCAGGAAATTTAGTCGCCGAATGTGCTTTTTCCTATAGTGTGTATTGAGTTTTATTTATTTATTTTTAATCATTTACTGCATTTTAAAAATTTAGAAAATATATTGGCATTTTTTGTTTTTTCAAAAATGCCATTATAAGCTTGGAAAGTTTTTGACTTAGTGGCATTTCTCAAAATGCTATAAAATATTTGTTTATGAAACTTTTCACCTAAGTGCCATAAAAAATAATTTGCACCTACCTAGTGTCCTGACATTTTTTAAAAAATGTCATTGCTACTAAAGTTTAGTGGCATCTGTTGATAAATGTCACGAACATAATTTTTTGTGTCATTATTTTATAAAATGCCATAAAATTGATGTGACATTTCTTTATTGAAATGCCACTAGAGCCTTGTATGTTTGTAGTTCTGTGACATTTTTCTAAAACATTTAATGCCAATTTTTATTTTTGTGGCATTTTCTAAAAACATGCCACTAGTGTAGTGTCACTAAGGTGTAAATTTGTTGTAGTGACATTTTTGTTGTAGTGAAGTGACACTTTTTTAAATTGAAATGCCACTAGAGCCTTGTATGTTTGTGGCTCTATGACATTTTTCTAAAAAATGCCACCAAATATTCTTTTTGTGACATTTTTTAAGAACATGCCACTAGTATAGTGTCACTAAAATGTGTTTTTGTTGTAGTGCGAAACTTTTGATAGTTCTCATTGTTAAAATGATAGGAATTATAGGTAAACAGAAGTTCAATATATTCTAGAAAATTTAATTAAACTGGAACGAATCTTTTAATTTGGTAAATAAATAGACTTTGTGGGCAATGTACAATTACTCAAAATCATATTGAATTTGGTAATTATGGTTTCTTTGCGTGACAATTTTCTTGCATTTTATTGTTGAATATACATGATCTTTGCAGGAAATAGGACCAAGAAACAGGTAAAGAAAGCTTTTCTGTGGGACTGTCGGCAGCTCCTGCATCCACAGAATTAGTTTTTGTTTTTTGATGCCTCACCTTTTTTCTATTCTCTGTAGAACAGAGACTTAGGCCACTTTTTATTTCATTTTGTGTGTAAAACCTCGTAAAACTTTCATTAATTTATGTATTATCGTTGGACTAGTGATCGGGTTTTCTCAGGACTTGTGATAGTCACTATAGTATAACTGAAGCATCCTTTATCCTCTGGGGATCCCCTTCCTTGAGTTATATTCTGCTGGTGAGTAGTTAGTTTGGTTTCAGTGGTAAAGCAGAGTAATTAACAAGAAATAAATGCATAAAAGTTTAATCTCCAAGATTGAAAGAGTGATGAGATTATTAGAATAGTGGTATTAGGTTAGATATATAATATAAATTGCATTTATTTAACTAGTATGGTGATATTAATTGGTTAGGATTAAGTCTATGACATTATGTAAGAGATCTCATTATATAAGAAAGTAATTTTGTTATATTTATAAAATGAAGGCAAAATAATATTTAATCATTCAATTCCATAAGATTGGATTATGAATCCCAACTGTCCCAAAAATACTAATCTCGCAAAGGTGGGAAAGAAAAAAGAAAAAGAATGGAGGGAAACCTAGAAAAAAGCGACGACATTGGGTGGAGACAATGACATCGAAGAACTCGAAAAGCAGCACGAAACCGTCACCTTAATTCTTACAAATAAGAAGTATTTAGAACTAGACAACCAAATTACTAATGATTTGAGCATGACGAAGAAAAAAGTTGTTGATAATTTTGGAGCCGACTAGATGGCGAAAACACAATACAAAATTAAGAAAGTAAGAACAATGGAGATGCGATAATGAATCATGACCACGGATGGCAATAGATGAATTGAACCTTCCAAAATTGCCACCAGTGAAAGAGTTGGAAAGACTTGACATAAGAAAATTCTATTATACACACTTCATATTATATGCATTTTTAATTATGTTATTTTTTTCTTTAATTATGATCAATTTTCTTCTTTAATTATGACATTATTTTAAAATTTTGGTTACAATTTTTTTGTGTTTGGTTATGATTTTTTTGTTTTTTTGTTTTTTTAGTTATGATATGACTCAAAAAATATGGAATTATATTATTTTCTTCTGTAGTTATAAGTGCATATGGTATACACCTGGGTGTGTAATAGTCCTTCCCCTTGGTATAATATAATTATGTTAATATGCAGATCTTATTTATTTATTTCATTGTATATCGGGGTTGTTTGAGATATTCTAAATAAGTACACTTTTTGACTTGTTATGAAATATGGATTGGGTTTAAAGTGATGTGGTAGAGAGATGATGTGACTTAAATAGGATAGTGATTTTTTGACTTTTTTAGTATATGCCAAACCAGGCCCAAATATCTACATTAAATATGTTTTTGGTTGCTTTAGTCTTATTAAAAAAAAAAAATTAATGTAATTATATCAAAATTATAAGACTAATTGATTTGTTTTTTTTTAAGAAGAGGTAAGAATAATTTAGGAATCGTTTGGGAATAGATTTTTTTTAATTAAAATATGAGATGAAAAAAATATGTTTGGAATGATTTTTTTTATTTTTTACTAAAAAGTAAAAAAAAGAACCAAAAAAATTGAGTGAGTGAGTGAGTGAAATGAAGGTAGTGTTTGGTAAAAAAAAAAAAAATCTCATAAAATTTTTTATTCAAAGCTCTATTCAAAATTCATAAAAAATTTTAAAAAGTTCCGAATTTTTTTTATTTAAAATATAAAAAATAACATGCGCCAATTGTTATAAAAAAAAAAAAAAAAAACATTGTTCCGGTCAACCGGCCAGACGTCTAAGAGGACAACTGATTAGCCCAAATTTTCCCGCCTTGGAACGAGTTTTCAAAAGTGGGCGTGGAATTAATTTTTGAAAACTCTAAACAAACAACACATTCAAAATAAGGAGTGAAAATGTGTTTGGAGAGCTTCTCCAAACACAGTCGAAATCTTTTAACTCAACATTCAACAACCTCCCCAAAAAAAATATCAAACGGGTTAGTAAAATCTCAACTCCCAAATGACCCCTACCCATTAACCAAAAAAAAAAAAAAAAAAAAACGACCGCTACCCAGAAACAAAAGTTAATGCAATAGTAGGGATACGAAAAGGAAAATCCTATGAAGCCCAAATAATTTATCACATGTTTTATCAAATTTCTCATATGAGTATGGAACCCACACAAATCTACATGTGTGTGGGTTCCACACCCATGTAAGAGGTTTAGTAAAATATTTGGTAGATTATTTGGGGTCGTAGCATTACTCATACGAAAATACATTTCCCTCTCTACCCATATCTTTGTTCTCTCTCCCATTCAAGAAGCTTTCCCTCTCTCTCTCTCTCTCTCTCTCTCTCTCTCAAGAAGCTCCAAGAAACCTCAATCTCCAACTCGAACCATGCCAGACAATCTACAAGAGAAACTATTGATTGAAATACTCATAAGACTACCAATCTACACTGTCGTTCAATTCAGGTGTGTTTCCAAATCATGGTGTTCTCTAATCACTAGCACTTATTTCATCAACACATACCTCAATCGAACCCTTTTTGCTTCCGAATCCAACAATACTCATTCTCTACTCATTAGACACTTAACCGACACCGAAATCCATCATCAAGACCACTATACCATACATTGGAGTAACAATGATGACCCACTCGATTCGCATCACTTTGAGCTTCAATTGCCTTTTCGGGGTTTCAATAAATCTTTTCGAATTGTTAGTTCTTGTAATGGTTTGGTATGTCTTTCAGATGATTTGTATTGTATTATGAACAATGTGATTTTATGGAACCCAATTATCAACAAGTCACTAACTTTTCCATTGCCAAGAATTTCAACTTATTGGCTTCGTGGTCCTGCTAGTCATTGTTGAGAGACATCACTAACTCTCTTCACTCTCTAGAATCTTCTCTCTATAATATTCTACAAGTTTCCACATGAATCTAGAATACTTCGGAAAGACCTAGACGATTCTGGAAAGACCAAGAGAAATCCGAAAGATTCTAGAATATCCTAGAAGGTTCCAGAACATTAAAGAAGTTTGGAGAAAATTAGAGAAATCTAGAAAGTTCTGAAAGGTTCTAGAATATTTTGGAGAAGAATAGAAAGCTCTAACATGTACTGGAGTAATCTAGATTGTTTTAGAGTGTATGGTAAGTATGAGTGTATTCTAAAAAGTTCTTTAACTAGTATAAATATGAGATGAGTGCATGTACTAAGCAATTGGACAATTGAGTGAAAAAAGAATGAGTCCAAAGTGAGTGGTCAAGCACTATCTAGTGTGAGGTGTCTCAAGGTCTTGTGTGAGGAAGACACAAAGTGTAAGTGCTTGAATGTATGTGTGAATGGATAAGTGAAGTATATTAGTGTGTAATTGTGGACAAGTGTTTTAGAGTGTTATCAATAGAGGTTGTATTTCTAGGTCCACCAATGTGTCAAACTCAACAGTCATATTATTGGATTTGGGTTTGATCCCAAAACTATAGACTATAAGGTGTTGAAATTGACCTATTTTGAAGAGGGTCCTGATCATTTTCGCTTGAAAAAGCCCCCTTTGGTTGAGCTTTACTTGCTTCGTTTGGGTTCTTGGACAGACATTCGTGTTGTTGTGCCTATGCACCTTGTACATTATAATTCATCTCAAGCTTTCGTTGATGGAACCATCAATTGGGTCGCGGTTGATAAGAATAGGTCTAATGCTTTGATTTTGTCATTTGATTTGAGAGATGAGGTATTTGGAGAGTTGAATCTGCCGGAAAGTCTTGTTAAAGTGAATCCTTTAACATTGTCTATTGCAGAATTTAGGAAGTCAATTGTTGTGTTCCATGAGCCTCACATTTCTTTGAGTAAATGTTTTGTATGGGTGATGAAGGAGTATGGTAAGGTAGAGTCTTGGACCAAACTATACACCATTGATACGATGGGAATGGGATAGGTACTTTTCTTGAGGAGAAATGGTGAAGTTGTTTTGTCTTCAGGGAATGGATTGATTGTATATAATCCCAAGAATCAACGACTCAAGGATCTTGGGCTTCATGATGTTCATTTATTAGGTTGTGTGCATGCCTACATTCCTAGCTTGGTTTTACTTGGGGAAGGAAATAAAATCTTGGTCGGCCAAGCAAAGTCTCATGATATGCAAAAACTTCTGACTGAAGAGGGTAATGTTGAGGAGGAAAAACACTAGCTTTGAATGAAACATGGAAGATTAGGAAGAGCAGACAAGATTCAAGTGTACATTTAATAAGTTTTTAGCTTCTTGTTTATGATATATTGCTGGAAATTTTGGTTTTTTTGAGAACTACAAAATACACTAGTCAAAGTTAGATATCAATAGCAATGTAAATACTAGTTTGTTCTTCTTCTTTATTTACTTATTTATTTAGACAGTAAATGCTAGTTTGTTCAAACTTCTGATTTGTTAGCTCCATTTTTTTTTTCTTCTTTTTTTTTTTTTTTTTGATTCAGTTGTATATGTAGTTATCAACAAA
>CM069911.1:53474171-53520537 GCA_036172215.1 Camellia granthamiana
GACGACGTCGTCTCTGGTGGCTCCTTCTCCGTTTTGATCGACATGGGTTTGAGGTTAAGGTTTCGAATGTGAAAGAGAGAGTAACAGAGGTCTGAGAGAGTGTGTGATCAAATCTGAGAGAGAGAGAGAGAGTGAAAGCGAGAGTAACAGAGGAGGTCTGAGAGAGAGGGAGAGAGTGAACCAAATCTAAGAGAGAGGTGTATATATCTGAATGAATAGATGGGGTATAAAAGTAATTTTATTTTCGGGAGAACCGGGGCCGGTGACGGGCCGGGTCCGGGGTTGTGAAAGCTATCTCCATCCCCGGCCCGAAACTGTTCGAGGATGCATTTTTGAATACTATCCCCGGGCCCATCGGGAGTACTTTTCAGGGAAAAACCATTCAAATCGGGAACGGAGGTCGGGTCCTCGTCGGGCCGGGTTCAAATTGCCATCCCTAGTTCCCATTACCTCTCTACTAGTGTTGTTGTACGCCCGGATCACTTGGGCTGTAGGTACAAAATCAGTTGGCATCAAGCCAATAGCATATGCTATGCGCGTCGAACAAACATTGATTGCTGAGCCAATGTCGACTAATATGATTGGCACCCACTTTTCCCAACACTCTACGGATATGTATAGATGCTTGTTGTGTGCAGTGCCTTCTGGCGGCAATTCCTTGTTGAAAAAGGTCAAAGTTGGCGCAACGCGTCTTGGGAAAACTAATCCCACTAGTTGTTCCGGGATAGTCTCAATAAACAACTTGGCTTTATCCATCGCTGACAATACAGCCTGTTTATGCACTCGCGAAACCAAAAGCAGCCCTCAGATAGATATGTCAACTTGAATCTTCTTCAACTGTTTTAGCACAGCCTTTTCCTCCAACCGTTTTTTCCTTCTGTTTCTCTACTTCTTTGTCCTTTCCAAATGCCTCGAGTTGGTCCAGATGCGAGGGTTTGAAATATCGGCCACTTCTTGTCATGTGGTTGACTTCTTTCACATACCAGGTGCTGTCAGGAAGGCCTTCACCACAATCCTCATCGGTATGGGCCAAATGTAGGTCGTCGTCATCTCACAAGATTCCTTCGGTAGTCAACAAGTAGTTATCCAGCTTCTCTCAAGTCATCTTCTCATCATAGATTTCCCCCACAAGGTCTTAGGCCTTTCCAGCCTTTTGTTTGTTTTGATCCACTCCTTGCTCAAGGCACCATAGTGCAACTTCTTGCCCTGTGGGCACAATACTAATTATACCCAGCTCTTGAGCCACTTGTTTATGCACCGGTGTTTTTCGGCAGTTTACCTTTTCCATCTACCGTTCCGGCCATTGCAGCGTTTCTCACCTTCTGTTCTTCCAATTTCAGTTCAGCTCTCTCATCTATATCGGGTTCATCACTTAGCCACCCTGAATTATCGGTTGCCCATTCAGATCGAACCAATTAATATGCACATCCCCTTGATCATGTTCATCAAAGAACTGCAAATTGTCCGTATCCTCCTCGAGGTCAGCTAGATCATCTAATCCCTAACTGGGGCCATCTTCACGAACTACATTGACCTCCATCCCAACTGGCAACACCACCTCTAGCTCTGTTTGATTGGTTGGCACAATATAGCAACACGGGTTGTACACTTCTTCAGATGAGTCCGCAGAGACCTCGGGTAACAGATTGACATGTTCTACTAAGGCTAACCTATCTTCCGCCACTAACATCACCACCACAGATTCAGTTTGGATTGTTGACGTGTTCATCATGCACAAGTTTGTGCTCTCAGGGATGAACAACGCCAGTTTGGGTAGGTGGAAAGGGGTGATGTATATACTGGGGTCATAAGGGACGACCAGTATATGGATGAGGTTTATATACTAGGGTGGTGGGGCTTGATTATGTGGTGAGAGAGGATTTGTAGTGACATTAGGTTTTTTAGGAAGTGCTATTACCTTATTGTCAATGAGATCTTGAATCTCATGATGCAATCTGTAACACTGATCAGTGTCATGACCATGCTGTTAGTGAAAAGCACAGTATTTAGCCGAGTTGTGTTTAGGTAGGAGACGATCGAGCAGTGGGCGTTGTTCTAACGGCTTAAGATGTCCTTTTTTTATCAGGACCCTAGGGCTTTGGATAAGGACATGTAGAGCGGGGTGAAGACCCTCTAGCCTCGGGTCTGAAGGCTTGAGGTTTATGAAGTTGTATTGGGTGTACCGGCAAAAGGATTGGCGATTTTGGGTGTGGTGGTGACCATACCTACATCTGAAGGCTGCGCATGGGTGCCACCAGTCGTGGTTGCATTGGAGCTGCGTGTAAAGGGCCTTTTTGGCTATTCCTTCTTATAATCTATCAGTCCCTGCTTCATTGCATCCTCAATTTGGACCCTTATTTTGTGGTACTCAGCAAAAGTGGACAAAGGCAACACTATCATCTTCTGTAATAATCTTCCTTGCAAGTTACGGACCACCATTCTGATCTGGTCCTTTTCAGATGGCCGGATAGTCATCATAGAGCCTTGGCTCTCCACCGGGTCACAAAATTCGAGAAACACTCCTTTGGCTCCTGGCGAGTTGCTTCGAGATCACGAGTAGTGACCTCGATCTGAGTATTGTAAGAGTACTGCGCTATGAAGGCCTCAGCCATTTCCTTCCAATTTCTTTTCACAGAGTCTTCTAACTTTGTGTACCAGATGACCGCTATATCTGACAGGGTCCGGCCAAAAAGCGATAACTTCTGCAGTCTAGTGAGACCCATTGGTCGTAGGATATCTGAAAATAACAGGAGATGGACCATGGGATCCCTAGAGCCGTCAAACCAGTCTATGTATGGCATCTTGAATCTTTCTGGAAAAGTCACTGCCGAGTCAGTATAGCCTTCCTCAATATCAGGGGTTGAATTTACACCATGTGCCCGTTTGAAGAGTTTTTCTAGTTTGCTAACCTTCAATGCAATAGGGTTAACCTCGAATTCAAACGGCGCCTCCGTCGGGTAAACCAGTGCCTTGGAGATCTAAGGTGGGATGGGATCTGCTTGAATGCCCGCATTTTCCTAGACATTAATTGTGACCCCGAGTGTTGGAATTTTCGTAGGGGGTGCATGGGATGCAGAGGCTATTGCCAGTTGTGGTTGTTGTTGCTGAAGCCTTTCTATCACTTATGTTTGGCGGGCTACAATCTCGGCTTGGCGAGCTATGGTCTCAGCTTCGCGAGCAGCAACTAGTTGCATAGTCTCAATAGTCTGCTAGAGCTGACAAAACATATCTTCCATGCTGATTGAGGGATGCTGAGCTATCCGAACTGGTGAATACTCTCTTTTCGGAGTAAAAGTAGAAGACTGGGCCTGACTGGGCCTGACTGGGCCTGACTGGGTGCAGGCGAAGTAAGTGGCGACTGCTGAATTGATGACTGCGGAACTAGTGAGTTATGCCTAACCCTCCTCCATCTTGTAATCGATGAGAGCGAAGCAAACACTGGTTGTCCCCTAACTAGATCCCCAGATCTGTACAGTCTCCTGACACGAGTCCAGAGTGCTTGGGGGGTAACAGAATTGTCTAAAGCAATGGTGAAAGACTACCTTGCAAAAAGAAAATAAAACAAAATAGAAATAAATATTAGAAACCATACAGCATCTCGGCTTAGACACATATAACACGCAGTTGCAATCATAAGCTACGGAACTGTACTCAACATTGATTTCTGCCACAAAACTAATACCCAAACTTGCAACTGATACATACATTCCTGCAGAGTTTCACACAAAAAACACATATCACACAAGTGAGAGCCAAAACACCCTTATGATGGGGTAGGGTTACTCTATCCTAATTTCGTTAGGAGCTAGGGGTTCGCTACGCAAAACAAGCGGTTTCATATAATTCCTGCATTTGGGTAAGCAACCTATCCTAGTTTGGAACAGTCTCTATGGTTTCCGATATGTAACTAGGTCGATTGGTCAAAAAGGGTACCTCAGCAAGGCTACCTAATATACCTCTCACACCTAACACCGAGAAATGAAAGGAGGATCAAATAGTACAGTGGTAGTCCAAATCTAAGGGTTGTGTTCCCATCGTGGCAGAGCCCGCAACCGGTCAACCTTTTGGCAAGCTTTTCCAAGCAAACCTCCAGCAAACCACTCAGGAATAGCAGATGGAAAACACTATGACTTAGGCGCACCGATGCAAATGCAAATGCAAAGAAACAAAAAAAGTGTAGATAAAACAACATATCACGAGTTCGAGCCAAGTTCTCTAAATCCCCAGTGGAGTTGCCAGAAACTGTGGCTCGCCTTTTTCGCGCCCCCTTTTGAAAGGTTTGAAATGAAAGGCCTCACAGTTCAAACTCTCACAGTTCTAAATCTAGTCACACAAGTGCAATGTGAAACTGATAAACACCAAATAGTCCAAATCTGTCAAGTCTTTTTAGAAAATTGATTTTAAATCAAATAATGCCAAAATTGGACTACTTTACCAGATACAGAGTCGCCACCTAAATATTTTTTTCTTTGGAGAAATTTAGGAAACCCTGACTTGTGCCAAAGGCCACGTGTTCTTCATCACCAAAGTTGCCTCGGCTTGGGAACTTGGGTACGAAGTGGGAAGGTCATGAATTGAGCACCCTTGCTCGTCCAATCAAAGATCAGCCTCTACTAATCATGATATGAGATTTTATAAACATTATGTGTTCTTATTCCGGTTATTAAACTAGCATTACTATGTGATGTGCACAAGGAAGTATAGACTAGTTTGCTCAATTTAGAACAATTCAACTCATGTTTGTTTGCGAAAATTGTTTGAATTTGCCACCTTAAGTGGGCTTAAAGTTTGCGAATTTGCCACCAAACATAGTGGGCTTAAAACATGATTTCCCACTCAACAAAGTGGGCTTAAAATGCACGTTTGTTGAATCGTTCCAATTCAAACAATAAGCCTTCATCCACAAGAATTCATGCAGTTTAGGATTTAAGCACATAACCTCATGGCAAGCATGCTAAACATGGCAACATTGACATTCATGCGAGTATGCTAAAGCACTAAAACTTACATAGTACTCCAAGCTAGGAAAATATGAGCTAGAAAATAATGCATGATTCCTAACTATACAAGATGCCTAATGCAACACATGCAATATGCAACTAATAGGCTCAGCTACTAATGTGGCATATGAATCGATTTGGACAACATACGATTAAAAACATATTCAAATAAGATATTGAAATAACGATGCAATTTGAATGATGCGCTGAGCCTCGGTGCATGCAAGACAAATGAATGGATGTAAGCATGCAATATGCTAATCAAAACATGACCCAAATCTGACCATCAAAAGTGATTAAATAAAAAGGAGAAAGATGTGGAGTTGGAAGCCATACATGCATGCACGCACACTTATTACAACATTATGCTCTCGCGAAGGAGGGTTTGTATGGATAAGCTAACTAGCTATGCTAATTAAGCTAACTAATTATTACAAACTAAATTAATTAAGTATTCTAGTTAACTAATTATAACAGAACGAAATCAAATAACTAGTTAAACTAGCTAATTATTTATAATACTTAATTAGCTACAACTAATTAATTACAACATGCACTTGATCTAATGCTAATTAAATTAATTAGCTAATCCTGGGAAGCGAGGGATGCATGCATGCTCGATTCTTCACCCGAAAAGCCACTGCCTTACTGCTGAAAGCCTTTGTTTGCACATTTGAACCCCAACAAAGCTATCCACTTCCAGAACACCTCTACTCCACCTTAGCCAAATAGTGTGCAAATTTCACTGATGGCTGACAGGGGGCCGGTCAGCTACCAATGGTGGTCAGTCGGCCACTGGTGATCGTTGTCGGCCACTGCTGGTTTGAACTCCCTTGCTGCAACAGAGGGCAAAACAGAGCAAAATAGTGTATTTCTCGATGGTTGTTTGCTTACATTGCCTCTTCTTTTCATGGGGAAATCAAAAGGGGGACAAGCTTTGGTTCACAAACCATCAATCAAGCAATTTCATTGCATGATGGCTTGTGAAACCAATTGTATAAGTTCAATAAATGCATAACAAGACCAAAATGTCCATCATCTTATCATGCACAATCAAGGGCAATGGAGACCAAGGAGAATGGCACATTCCATCACTTTTGAGTATGAAATGTTCCATTTTCCTTGTGTTCAAATTAACGTCCGATTTGAACACATGCAATGCAACACAAAGAATGCTTATCTTGCCTCTTTTACTTGTCAATTTTGTTTACTCATTTTAATTACCAAATCATTCATTAATCCATTAAGTCCATTGGTGAGTGTCCTCTAATGGAAAGAGAACTCAAACCCCAAGTTGCTTTGGGCATGAAAGAGGCATTACACTATTGGTAATGAACCCCCTAAGGGATTAACCCATTAGGTGTAGCATCTTCATTTCACACTTAGGCAAACAAGTGGTTTGAAACCACTTTCAAAGAAAATCAAAAGTGAAGAATTGAGGGGGGTTGCAGAGATTGATTAAGTGCTAGAGATGAATGATACAAGAACTAAAACATGCAACCAACTCAAGCTAATGATAGTTAAAGCCTTAAAACACTAGACTAGTGAAGGAATTAACACTACAACCATGCCATATAAGGCTCAAATAAAACAAATGACCAAAAAAAGAGGCAAAACAACCCTAAATATGGTCTCAGACATGCTGGACTTAAATCATGAAAAGCCAAAACATTAAGCTAACACATGAGGCTACACTACAACTATGCAAAACAAGACTCAAACAAACTAACCAGCCCAGAATAGAGCTAAAACAGGTTATTTCAGAGGCTAAGACATGCTGGACTTGAGCTAAGTTAAGCTAGAAAAACATACTAACATGTGAAGCTAACTAGGCATGCAAACAAGACACAATGAGGGGAGGCTAACCCCTCCAATTTTGGACTTCAAAATGAGTTTTTCACCACTGAAAAACCTCTTAAATTTAGTGGTTAAAAGGCCCAAAAAGGTTGATTTGAAAGTGATGAATAAAAACACAAAAGCTCTACAAACTAGTAAGCAAGAAGGGTGAACCACTCCCTAACTAAAAAGAGGCTCAAACCAGCACTTTTAGGACACAAAAATAGAGTTTTTTTCAGTTCAAAACTAGCCCCAAAATAGTAAGAAAAGATGGTAAAACTAGCTTGCACAACAAAGTATAAACAAGGAAAGTGTTATACCTTTGAAGCAAAGCACAAATTGGCCAACAATCCAAGCCAAAAACCACCTTCTAAAGCTCAAAGAAGGTCCCAAGTTACCTCAGCCCAAAGACTAGTAACTTTGGTTAAGGTAGTGTATGTAAAAGTGTAGAGAAAATAAGCTACAAGGCACAAAATTGTAAGAGAGAGAGAGAGAGAGAGAGAGAGAGAGAGAGAGAGATTTTCCTCTAAATTTTTCTAACCTTTAAAAATGGGGGAGGAACCCCCCTATATATAGAAAAACATGCCTTTAGCTTAGAAACATCCTACCATACACGTGTATGGAGATACAACTAATTGTGCTAATAGCTGGCAACAACTATCAACAAATATTTGGAAAAAGAGACATGTGGCCATCAGCCACCACTGATAGCTGACCAACCACCACTGGTGGCCAACCGGCTACACCAGTGGCCGACAAGGACAGGCCATGGCCGACAGCCTCTGGTGGTGGCCGGCAGGTCACCACAAGGTTCCAGGCACCAAGTTTTGATCCAAAACAAGGCCCAGAAAGAACAAGGTCTAAAGGCTCAAAGATAGGGCATTCTGCCGAGGACTTCGGGCGCTCAAGACAAACACAAACAAACATAATCATCATATGCACAAGTGATGACATCCTAGTCTTAAGGATAGTCAAAAATGGGATGTCTACATGTCCTTGATTTCAAAGGGTCTTGGGAGAGACACTTACCCTTGATCAAGTTTGCCTATAACAATGGTTATCAAGCTAGCATTGAGATGGCACCATTTGAGGCCTTGTATGGCCAGCCTTGTAGATTGCCGATTTGTTAGGCCGAGGTGGGTGATGCACCGTTGTTGGGTCCATAAATTATTAGAGAGACAACTGAGAAAGTTGCTCTCATTCGGAAAAGGTTAGCTACGACTCAAAGCTGATAAAAGAGTTATGCCGATAAGAGGAGATGACCTTTATCTTCCGAGATTGGTGACCACGTGTTCTTTAAGATATCACAAAGTCGGGGTTTGATGAGTTTTGGTAAGAGTGGTAAATTGTGTCCAAGGTTCATTGGGCTTTTCGAGATATTGGAGCGAATTGGGGAAGTGGCATACCGGTTAGCCTTACCGCCATAACTTTCTGGGTTCACAACGTATTCCATGTATCTATGCTTGGGAAGTACGAACCCGACCCTTCTCATGTGCTTGATTGGGTTGATTTGGAAGTGGATGAGGATGCCTCTTACGAAGAGCGACCGGTCCAAATTTTAGACACCCGAGAACAAGTGTTGAGAGGTAAGACTATACCGTTGGTAAAAATATTATGGAGGCACCATGGGGTCGAGGAGACGACATAGGAACGGGAGGCTGAAGTCTGATCCAAGTATCCGGATTTGTTTGAAAATGCTTATTTGTTTTAATTTGTAATATTCCCTAGTGTTTGAGGGAAATGTATTAAGATTATTAACCATGTGTTGTTATGAGTATTGTTATTTTGAGCATGAGATTAATATGTATTGCCATTATTATTGTTGGAAAGTTTCATGTGTGTGCTTATCACGAACTGTTGTTGTTAATAAGGTGACTAATGCACTTCGAAAAAACCATGATGTTAATGGAGAATTTTGGGTGAAGAGTGTTATTGTGAATTAAAATCTTAATTATTGTGGTTTGATCACTAGAAATCCTTGTGTGTTTGAGAAGTTGTTTGAATTTCCGGCGATGAAATTTCCTATGGTGGGGGGGTTGTGATGATCGGGTATGTTATTCGTCTCATCCTCTTTAAGTTATGTTGGGTTTACTCTTGTTATAGTGTCGGGTTTTAATGTGAGGCTTTGTCAACCGTTGGGTTCATTGTTTTTGAAAACTTGTTCTCAAAATTCTCGTTCTTATTTATTTCGATTTCGAGTTTCACTTGTTTCCAAAGGTGCGAGGTTGGATCTAAGTTGTCTCGAATTGAGTTAGTGAATTTTCTGTCTGGGAGCAGGGCCGCACGTGCGGGGGCTTGGGTCGTACGTGTGGAAGAGGGACCGCACGTGCGGTGAGAAAGGGAAGTTCTAGGTTAGCTACTGCATTATATGAAGGTGCGGAGGGAAGTGCGGGGGAAGAGTGTCGTACGTGCAGGGGTGAGAGCCGCACGTGTGGGGGGTTGCCACATGTGCGAGAATGGGTGCCACACGTGCCGGATGAATCTGAGTCAGAAAATTTTCCTTTTTCTCTCTTCTTGGGATATGTGTATATCACTTTTTGTGTACCTCTCTCTCTCTCTCTAAAAACCCATTTCTCTTCCTTCTCTCTACATTTACCTACACCAAACAAGATCAAAACCTTGATTTCTTTAAATCCATTAGAGTTTTGACCCAACATCCTTCACTAATTTTGGAGAGCTAAGCAAGGGCTTCGTTGTGTGCGGTGAAGATCATGTTTTGGCACCTTTGGATTTGGGGCTTTCATCTCTTTTTCCTTCAAGAACTTGAGGTAGGGATTTTCTTTGAGTTATATATATATATATATTTTTACAAGTTATGTTGTTGTTGGAACTCCTCCTTGTGGTGTTGAACTTGATTTTTATTTATGAGTTATGGATGATTTTAAATGCAGGTTTACAAAAATATTTTTATAAAAATCCTTGAGATTTTTAGCCACATTGTTATTGAAAAGTGTTATCTTGAAATAATTTCTGTTGAAATGTGGAGAAAATCTTATTTGTGGAAACCCTAGAGATTTGGAAATTTTCCTTTTTGAGGAAATGTGGTGATGTTATGAAATTAATATTGATCAAAATTTTTTTTTTTTGTTGATAAATGTTGAAATGAGAAATTTCATGGTGTGAGAGAATTAGTTGATTGGAAGTTGTTGAAAATGAGATATAGTCATGAAAAGACTAATTTGTTGAGAATGCATAAGGTGTGTAAATGTTGTTACTCTTGATGGGTTTAAATGAATATATGGTTATCTTGTGAAATTATATTGGAAAAAGAAATGGGAATTGTAATCACAATGGAAAAAGTTGTGTGGAAGAATTAAAAATGGAAGAACATTACATTGCATTGATAATTATTGCATTAGCATTTCGATTCACTTGGTTGTTATAAATTTTGAATTGAGATTTGAAACCTTTGCATTGAGAAAATAATATTTGTGAAACAAGATCTCATTGAAATGTTATGGGGTAAATACGTTGGTAAATTCAGATAGGGGGTGTAGATGAAATTGATTAAGTTGGCCTGAGTATCTAGGGTGAATGACCGAAAACACGCGCGGAGAAGGTACCACATGCCTTTTGGTTGGCTACTAGTAAAGTGGGATTTGGCAGTGCTAATTATACCTACTTGCAGACACCAACCTAGGGATTACCTGAGTCGTATTTACTGCCCTTTGAGCTTGATGTAAAATTATTGAATTGTTAATTTTTCAAGTTTTCATTAAGCATGACGATTTTCAAAAAGATGGTAACGTGATTTTTTTTTTTTAATTTTTAAAAGGCATGGCATGGCATGTGCATTTCAATTTTTGAGACTTGTGTAAAATGTATATACTTTGTTAAGAATTTCCTACTGGGCTTTATGGTTACCCTATGGGATTTTGGTGCAAGAAAGGATGTGGTGATTCCGCCAAACTAGGGCATGGATGTGTATGTTGAGAGCACCGAGCTCTTATTTTGTTGTGATCATATTTTTGCAAGCCAAGGGCTATATTTGTATGGGTTCGAGCAACCATTTTGTGTAACTGAGCTTAAGCCTTGGACTTTGTAGCCTTTAGGGCATTTATTTACTTTTGACTGGATATTTTACATGTTATAGATTCATGTACTAAAAAATCGTTGAATGTATACTTGCATGTGGAACTATTTTGTAAAAATCTCTTGATTTATGTAATGCAAGTGTTGGAGAATTACATTCTATTATCATAAAGAGTGGTTGTTGATGCACTTTTATGGTGTATTTTTTTGGGGTGTTACACATGTTATAACTAATATAAAGATTTCAGTTTTGACCCGTCACTTGTTGTACTATGGACTCAGGTTGGTATGATTTTGAATGGTTATTCATATCTTGTTTCCCTTGTCTTCCCCTTTATTTTGATTATCGAGTTATAGTTGTGTGTTTGAAACAGGTTGGTTGCTTGTTTTTTTTAAACTTGTGTTGCCCAGATTTTGGTTCCTCCACTCGAGCAGGCTTTGCAAATTTTGCTCCTCCGTTCGAGCAACCATTCTTGCGTTCGAGCAGGATTTGCCAACTCTTAGTATTTTTGCAGACCTGCAAATACTAAAAGAGTGTGTTCTATGCTCGAGCAGCGTTTCCCACACTTGAGCAGGTGGACGTTCGAGCATCCAGTCTTGCGCTCGAGCGGGGTCCTTCGTCTGCAAAACTTCTGGAATTACGTATTCTACGCTCAAGCGTAACTTTCCACGCTCGAGCGGAACTTTGTGTCTAACGCTCGAGCATAACTTTCCACTCTCGAGTGGACTGCGTGTATAACAGTCCGTGAAGATGATGTTTTTGTTCACTTTTTCATTCCCCTCTCTCTAAAACTTTCCAAAAACCTAAATCTTGACCCTCTCTCTCTAAAATACTCTCTATCTCTCTACATTTTCCCCTAGATCCGTTGATCTCTCTACCCTAGTGTCTTTGGAAAAAGGGTAGAGCATCTTGAGAGCTTCGTTTTGATCCGAATAAAGTTGTATTTGAGCACCTTTGGGGTTTCACTCTTGCTTGGCTCATCTTCTTTCTTTGAGGTAGGGATTTTCTACACTTTCATATGGTTTTTAGCTTAGTTATTTGTCGTTGTGTAACAATGGTGAGATTTGGGGATGTTATGTTTTGAGCAAACCTAGGGTTTGGGTTTCAAGTTTGAAAAGATGGATTTCTATGCAGGTGTATATAAATGATTATGGGGTTTGGATATGAGGCCTTCCTATGTTAAAATAGTTGGTTTTGGCCTTTGAGTTAATATTTGGAGAATGGGTAGCTTTGTCCTAAAATGTCTTGAATAACTATTTTGTATAAATAATGAAATTAGTGTAGAAAATGCAAAATTGGAAGGATGTATATATATGAATGGTGTTATTGGATTTGTTTAATCACTCACCTATGGAAGTTTGATGATTTATCTGTTATAAAGATTGAATATCTATTTCAAAATAATTGTATTGGGCTATCAGTGGAGGATAACTATGATTGTTATAGAAAATACATGAGGATTAGGTAAATTGAAACTAATCTTTTGTTGATTGTCATTGAATATGATTATGTTTAAATACATTGAATATGTAAGATGTTTAGGAGGAGAAAGTAGATGTACTCCATTGTTTGGGAGGACATAGGGGATGGACTCCATTGACATTAAGTTGGCCGGAGTGTCCAGGGTGAAAGTCCCGAAATCTTGTGTATACATGGATGCCTATCCCGCGGACAAAATATCCATAAAATGGTAGGTTGAAGTGTTTATGTGTTAATTGTATGATTGGAAAACCATTGAGTTTTATGGTTTAATATTGTTATCCATGTCTTTTCTTCTTTCCACTCTTTGAGTTTGAGCTTTGGGATGTCTTAGGCGTGTTTGGAACAGGTTGGCTGCTAGTTGGTCTAGGTTGATGTTGCCTAGATTTTGGCTTCTTCGCTCAAGCAAAGCTTCTTGCGCTCGAGCAAGCTTTGTGATCTTCTAGTATTTTCTCAAGCCTGCAGAGATACTGGGAGGGCGTTGTTCTTCGCTCAAGCGACGGTCTTCTGTTTGCAAAACTTCTGGGAATTTGTATTCTACGCTCGAGCGACATCTCTTTCGCTTGAGTGAGCCTCGTGTATATCAGTTCGCAGCAACACATTTTTGCACCACTTTTTGATTTCTTTTCACTCAAAAACCCTAGACCAGCTTCCTCTCTCTCTAAAATTCAACTTCTCTCTACAAATACACCTAGATCTAAGGATCTCTCTACCCTACTCTCTTTGATAAAACGATAGAGCATTCTGTGGGCTTCTATTTGATCCGAATAAAGTCAAGTCTGGGCATCTTTGAGGTTTTTTCACTTCTCCTTTGGGCATCTACACTTGAGGTAGGGATATTCTACACCTTGATATGATTTTTAACTTAGTTATTTGTTGTTATGTGTAAGTGGTGAAATTTTGGTAGTATTTGAGTAAACCTAGGGTTTGGATTCAAATTGAAAAAAGGGGTTTCTATGTTGTGTTACATAAATGATTATGGGGTTTTGGATATGAGGTTATCTTGTGTTAGAATAGTGGATTTTAGCCTTTGGGTTAATATTTGAAAAAGGAAGAAATTTGCTCTAATATGTCTTGAATAATTATTTGTATAAATAATGAAATTGGCATGGAAAATGTGAAATTTGGGGAAAGTATAGATGAATGGTGTTGTTGGATTTGTCTAAATCACTCACCTATGGAAACTTGAATAAATAATCTGTCTTGAAATTGAATATCTATGTAGAAATCTCTGTATTGGGCTATTGGTGGAGGATAGCTATGATTGTTGTAGAAATTGCATGAGGATTAGGTGAATTGAAACTACTCATTTAATTGTGTCATTGAATATGATGGTATGTTAAGGCATTGAATATATATAATTGATAGTCATTAAATATGACGGTACTTTTAAATACATTGTATATGTATAATGCTTTGGGAGGAGATAGGAGATGGACTCCATTGAAATTAAGTTGGTTTGAGTGTCCAGGGTCAAAGTTCCGAAATCATGTGTATACATGGGTGCCAATCCCGCAGACGAACTTTCCGTAAAATGGCAAGATTGAAGTGCTTGTAAGATGATTGCGTTGATTTGAGAACCATTGAGTTGTAGTCTCAATTGGGTTATTCAGAGAATTATAAACTTAGTCCATGAGTCGTGATGAAATGAATTAACTTGAAATGAATAGCTGGGAGTGGATTGAGATATGAATATCAGTACCGTATGTTTATGTGAAGAATTTGTGTTTTGTCATGAATATTGAATATACACTTGACATTCATATCTTCATTAAACCTCATATATTGTGATGGATTGTTTCTACTAGGCTTTGGCTCACCCTTTTTGGGAATCATTTTCAGGTGTTGAAGACATGCCTCCCCTAAGACTGTAGTTCGGGAAGACTTGGAGCAAGAGCTTCCCTTTTGTTTATTTATTTTGTATAGCCAAGGGCTAAGTTGCAATTGAGTTAGACTCTTTCTTTTGCTGTAACCAAGTAATGTCTTGGAAAGGTGTAAGCCCATAGGGCATTTATTTTGTGATTATTAATTGGTAGTACATGCTATAGATTTAGGATGAACATTAATGAATGTATATTGCATGTGTTCACCTTTTGTAATACGAACTCTGATGAATGAGAGCATAATATTTCTATTAACATTCTATTATAAGAATCGGAATTATTGTAGCAATTTGGGGGCGTTACAGTTTGATGATTTATCTGTTATAAAGATTGAATATCTGTTTAGAAATAACTATATTGGGCTATCAGTGGAGGATAGCTATGATTGTTATAGAAAATACATGAGGATTAGGTAAATTGAAACTAATCTTTTGTTGATTGTCATTGAATATGACTATGTTTAAATACATTGTATATGTAAGATGTTTGGGAGGAGAAATGGGATGTACTCCATTGTTTGGAAGGAGATAGAGGATGGACTCCATTGAAATTAAGTTGGCCGGAGTGTTCAGGGTGAAGGTCCCGAAATCTTGTGTATACATGGGTGCCGATCCCGCGGACGAAATATCCATAAAATGGCAGGTTGAAGTGTTTATGTGTTAATTGTATGATTGGAAAACCATTGAGTTGTAGTCTCAATTGGGTTATTGAAAGATAATGAATTTGACTCGTGAATTGAAAAGAATAACTGAACTTGATATGAATTGAAGAAAAAGGGATTAAGACATGAATTTGGTATTTTATGAATATTTTTGAAATTGGAGATTGTTTTACCTTCGGCATTGTATATGTGCATTGTACTTATATCTTCGTTAATCTCAGATACTGTGTTAGATTATTCCTACTAGGCTTTCGTTCACCCTATTTGGGAAAAATCATTTTCAGGTGCAGATGATGTGCTTCCGCCAAGGCAATAGCGTGGAGAGACTAAAGGAGGAAGCAAGAGCTTCTTTATTTTGTTTTGTATCCGTATAGCCAAGGGCTTTAATTGTAAAGAGTTGAGCTCACTTTTGTGTAACCAAGCAAAGACTTAGAAAGGTGTAAGCCCATAGGGTATTTATGTTTTTGTTAAACTCTTTTGTATCATTAACTCTATGAAATGAAAGGACAATTTACTCTGATTTCTGCAGTTATTTATATATTTTTTGAGTTGTATTTATTGTGTTATTTTGGGGGCATTACAACTAATTTGAGATTAAAACCCCGAAATTAGCTCATATCAGTCACGAACTGATAAACTATGATATAATTTAAATATAAAATTTAAATTTGTTACGACTATAATATGACCTACAATTTAGGATGGCTTTATCTTAAATAATTTTTTTATACATAAATATATATAACTATTCATTTAATTGTTTTAAACATAAATATATAGTTTTTTTTTTTTTTAACTATAGTTCAAACCTTTTAATAAGTATGCATAAAATAAGTCCATATTTATTATTTTTATTATAAAAAAATATTTACAAATATTTATTTACTAATTTAATAAATAGATAGGTCAAATGATTCATATAAGTTGGGAACAGAACAAGACAATTTTTAATGATTACGTAAAGGACAAGTTGATGTAAATCTAATGTTAAACCCAAATTTAATATCACAAGTGAATCCCAATTCATTTTTATGTAAATCTTATAAAATAAGAAAAATTATAATTTTTAGACTTTACAAAACATGAAAAAATTACTATATTGACAAATGTAATTTACCACTATCATATGATAAATTAAATTTATGAAACTCATAAGATGAAATGTATTTATATTTTATCAAAAATATAATTTTTGTGATTTAGTTTTTAATTTTTACCACGTAAATTATGACATATATTTGTTATTAAGAATTTGGAGCACACAATTAATGACATAAGAATAAATAAAAAAATTCTCTTACATGTAATTGTGATAAAAATGAATAAAATTTAATTAATTGTAAATCATTTTTGCTAAATATTGTAGATAAATTTTTTAGATTATTATTTAATTTTAAAAACTAATTTTTAATTATTTATGCACGGGTAATTATGCTAGTAGAGTCTATATAAAATTGGTAAGGTTAGCATAATTGAAATTGGATTAGTGGGTTTATCCAGATACTGATGTGTCTTTTCTTTTTTTTACAAGTAAGACATTAGAATGTACCACCTAAGTAAGGAACAAACACTATTTTTAATAATATATATGTCTATATAATAAAGCATGATAGTTTTTGAATTTGTCCTACGCACATTTGTCCTACTAGGACATTTGGACGACTTAGATCTATTCAAATTATAAAACAACGGCTGAAATATATTTTTCAAAAAATATCTTATATGTACATTTTTTATTTTTCCGCTTCTCTCTCTTATTTTTTCCTTTTCTTACGTGCAATCCAAAAAAATATAATAGTGGTAAGCGTGATAATTTGGACTCTTCAGCAGTTTAAGTCTAAGGTGAACTCAAAAAATGGTATTTATCTATTTGGAAATGGATAAATATGACAATTTTAATAAGCCAAACATTAGATTATTTCCCGAGAATCCTATCGTATCATATCATATATATATTATTAAAAGTAACATTTTTTTCTTATTTAGGTGGCACACTCTAAAATCTTACTTTTTTTTTTCTTTTTTCTTTTTTTCTAAAAAAGACACATGAGCATCTGGATAAACTCATTAATCCAATTTCAATTACGCTAACTTTACCAAATTTGTATAAACTCTATTTGTTTTTTGAGTTTTACATGAAATCTAATTACAACTCCTCAATTCTAAAAAAAAATTACAAATTGATAAATCCTATATAGATTGTACTTTAATTGTGTTACATCTATATAATAAAGTAGGATGCTTTTTGAATTTGTCCTACACATTTGTCCTACTAGGACATTTGGACGGTTTAGATATATTCAAATTATAAAACAACGTCTGAGATATATTTTCCAAAAAATATCTTACATGTACATTTTTTATTTTCCTGCTTCTCTCTTTTACTTTTCCCTTTTCTCACCCATCCTTCCATGATCTCATAATCCCACATTCCTCTCTCTTTTCTTTTCTTTTCTTTTTTTTTTATTTTCTCCCATTTTTATTTTTCTCTCTATTTGTTTTTTTTATTATTATTTTCTCCTTTTTGTTTACTTATTTTATTCATATTATATGAAAAAGTCTACGATTCCAGAATTATGAGCCAAATTTTACTGTATGTAGTGAAAATTAAATTAATGAATTTTGTAGTCCACAAATTAAATAAATTTTAACAATTAATTATTATTTTTAAATTTATTGAATACCTGATAGACTTCATAAATTTAGACCTTATATGAATCTTCAACATCTATATAATAAAGTAGGATGCTTTTTGAATTTGTCCTATACACATTTGTCCTACTAGGACATTTGGACGGCTTAGATCTATTCAAATTATAAAACAACGGCTGAGATATATTTTCTAAAAATATCTTACATATACATTTTTTATTTTTCCGCTTCTCTCTCTTACATTTTCCTTTTCTTTCCCATTCTTCCATAATTCCACATTTCTCTCTCTTTTCTTTTTATTTTTTTTTATTTTCTCCCATTTTTATTTTTCTCTCTATTTATTTATTTATTTATTATTTTCTCCTTTTTGTTCACTTATTTTTATTCATATTATATGGAAAAGTCTATGATCCCAGAATTAGGAGCCAGATTTTACTGTGTATAGTGGAGATTAAATTAATGAATTTTATAATCCACAAATTAAATGAATTTTAACAATTAATTATTATTTTTAAATATATTGAATGCTTGATAGATTTCATAAATTTAGACCTTATATGAATTTTCAATATCTATATAATAAAGCAGGACAGTTTTTGAATCTTCAACATATTTTTGTCCTATTAGAACATTTGGATGGGTTAGATCTGTTCAAATTATAAAACAATGCCTGAGAGATATTTTCCCAAAAAATATCCTATTTATACATTTTATACTTTCCCGCTTCTCTCTCTCTTACTTTTTCTTTTTGTCACCCATCTTTCCATGATCCCACATTTCTCTCTCTTTTCTTTTTATTTTTTTATTTTCTCCCCGTTTTTATTCTTCTCTTTATTTGTTTATTTTTTTATTTTCTCCTTTTTGTTCAATATATTCTACACATATTTCCATAGAATGTATGTATGCCCGTAATACATTAGGACATTATGGGCATACATACAATTTTCATATAATTATATAAGCAAAAACAATATTATATGTATACCTGTGGAAATTGTTTGTATGCCAAGCACATCTATCTATCTAGCTATATATTATATAAACAAAAGCGGGTTTTCGTGAAGAGTTTTGTGAGAACTCACAAATTTTATAATAAATTTGAGATTTTATCAAATTAAAAAACAAATTTAAATAATGTTGAGATTATGATTATATTCTAATCCTAACATTATTTACACCGTGACTCGCTAGTTTATTTGGAAGAACTGTTCACAAACAAACAAACTCCTAAAAAAACTCAAATCGTCTGGTTTTTATTTTTCAATCTTTCACCTCGCAATTATGTCAGACTTGAACATGTATTTGCCAATGGAATTAATCACGATGGAAATCTTGGGGAGACTACCACTCAAAACACTAGGCCAATGCAGGTGTGTTTGCAAATCATGGTGATCGTTAATAGCCGAACCTTTCTTCATCACCAAGCATCTTCATGTCACTCACAAATCGAAGTATTCAATCAATGATGATAATAAGACCCCCCAACTCATCATCCAATCTGATACTAATTTTTTTTTTTCTTATTCATTTTGTTGTTGCAAAACATTGTTGGAGTTCAAGGGAGAGTTTTTTCCCAAATGCTCAGAAAATTATGTTTTTGTTGCTGGTTGTTCTAATGGGTTAGTGTGCCTCCTAGATGCTGGAAAAAAAAATTCAGTTAATATAATTCTGTGGAACCCTCTGATCCGAAAATTAAAGATCCTTCCAAAATCAAAGTTCAGAGTTTACTAGTATGGAATGTTTTTCGGGTTTGGCTTTGTTCCTCAAATCAGTGATTATAAGTTGGCGCAAATTGCATATGGAAAATTTAAAAATCCAAGTGTTAAGGTTTATACCATGAGCACAAATTATTGGCGGAGGAAGAGGACTGGTGACATGTTTCCGGGTAGAATACGGCATTATTATTCCCAAATGGGACCGAGTCCCTTTGTTAATGGGGTTCTCCATTGGATGGCATGTAGAGGCAGGGGGATGGAAGAATTGGTGATTGTGTCGTTCCAATTGGCAGATGAGATATTTGGGGAAATTATTGTGCCTTCTTTTGATGGACATTAACACTCGATTGCCTTGGTTGTCTAGGATCCAGCTATAACAAAATGGGACATATGGGTTATGAAGGAATATAGTGTTGTGAACTCTTGGACTAAACAGTATAGTTTAAGGAACACAATTGGATTTCCTTTTGGATTCATGAAGAATGGTGAAATTCTTTTTTTTTTTGATCAGCAAAGAAAATGAAACTTTATTGATGAAACAGAAAAACTATTACATCAAAGAGAAAAAGAGAAGGAGTGCAGAAAGCATCAAAGCGAACCAAATCAATCCCAACTAGGTTGGCACCGATAAGGCCGCCCAATCATATGCTAGCACAACTCAAGAGTTGGTAAGGAACCAACCACAAAACCCAAAAAACTACCTCACCCATAAAGCACTGGCCACACCTAATACAAACCAAGCAAACAATCTACCTGCAGCAGCACCTAGCATTCAAACTACCTAACAACAAAAGCAGGACAACATCAGCACTGCCCCCACAAATCACCACCACACTATGAACAGACCCAGCAGCAGATGCAGCCCAAGCAAGAACATCAGCAGCAACAGATACACAGTATTTATGTAGAAATAACTCTACAGCCAATAGGCTCCTCACACCAGACAAGCACAACAGATCAAAGCCAAGAATTGGATAGCCAACAGCAACTTCAAGCAGTCTTTATGCACTTTATCAGGATCCAGCCCAAATGTCCAAATATACACTTATTGACAGATCCCATTAATCAACTGAAGCAAAACACCCAACACAAACCACACAGCAACACTGCAGGACTACCAACCCACACCACCCAGCCAAACAGCAGCAAGAATGAACACTACAGACTGCAAATTGCACCAACCCAGCAGCTTGAGCACCGCAATACCACAGTAGCATAAAGCAACCATCAGCAACTTGACCAGCAGCATAGAGCAACCATCAGCAGCAGACATCTTAGACCAACAGCCAACCCAAACACCCCAGCAAACACCATCAGCAATACACCCTACAGCAGCTGCAGCAGAGCAAAGGGACTCTGAGATGGACTGCACTGGCATGAAGGCCTCTTGAACATCAACACCAACCAATAGCTCCCTACATAGATAATGTGGATAATGAAGATTCAGCCAACTCTGTAAACTACTAACTCCCTCAGCAACCTGTTTATGCCTTGACTATAAGCTCACAACAAACCAGCAGTCTATAATCCCAGCAGAGCAAATTCGGCAGACCAACAGAACCTCCCATATACCTTAAATGCAATGCCTCACCCATTTTATGTTTGACACAATTTCTTGAATGGAGAGGCAACACCCCACATGAACAGATTTCAGCCACATGGCCACTCGAATTTTGATAAGCTCACACAACACATCTACATCAGGCTGCGTGTTATTGAATAAACAATCATTATGACACATCTACAGGGACCAAATAGCAGAAATAAAAACAGCCCTCCACACTTTCTTTTCCTTATTCCTGAGTTTCCCTCCCACCCACCAATGCATTAAGCCTTCAAAAGACCCAGGTAGCACCCATTGCATTCCCCACCAGTCCATGATACTTGACCAGACAAGCCACACGAATGAGCAGAACAGGAAAATATGATTGGAGGTTTCCTCTTCAGATTTGCACAGCACACAAGATGAAGGCCCATCACCTCTCAAGACTCCAATACTGCGGAGAAATGCTGATGTTTTCAACCTACCTTTCCAAGCGAGCCAAGTAATGAATTTAGCCTTAGGAGGTGCAAAGTTGTTCCAAACCAAATCTGGGTAGCTTAGGGTGGGTCCAGCACTTTGTTTACACCAACTATACACAGACCCGACTGTGAATATACCTGTCTGTTCAGCCTTCCACCTAATTGAATCCCTTTGACTAGCCATAAAGCATGGACCTCCACCCAGCAGAGATTGCAGCCTGATCACCTCCTCCTCCTCCCATCCCAAGAGAGGCCTTCTAAACTGAAGGAACCAATTGTTGCTACTGTCTCTGCAATCATTTTGCATCTTCAATGTTATCTCCTTGTTTAAACTCAACTGATACAATCTTGGAAACTGTAATTTAAGGCTTGATGTTCCCAGCCAAGTGTCTTGCCAGAATTTGATCCTATTCCCATCTCCAATCCGAAGCTCCACATTTTCCAGAAAAAAAATTATGCAGCCGAGGATTTGAAAATGACACATCAAGGACCTGTCTCCATGTAGACGAAACAGAAGCCGAGGCATGCAGTGGAGGAAACCATTGGCCTCCCGCTACACCATACTTTTCCACAAAGACTCATCTTCAAAGGTATATCTCCACCACCACTTAAGAAGCAAACAATCATTTGTTAATCTGATATCTCTGATGCCCAGACCTCCTTGTTTCTTATTCAACTGCACCTCTTTCCATTTTACCAAATGAATTTTTCTTTTGAGCTCGTCCCCTCCCCACAAGAACCTTGCTTGAATCCTATCTAGTTCCTTAGCCACACACACAGGTATCTTGAACAATGACATATAATACACAGGTAAGGAAGATAAAACGGATTTGATGAGGGTGACCCTGCCAGCATAGGATTGCATCCTTCGCTTCCACCCCGATAATTTCTTTTTATACCTCTCCACTACTGGCTGCCATGTTTGCTTGCGACATGGGTTGGCTCCAAGAGGCAACCCAAGATACTTTAGCAGTAATTTATGACTCTGGCAATTAAGTAGTTCTGCAAACTCCTCAACTAGCCCAAGATCGACCCCCACCCCACATATCATACTTTTATGAAAATTTATCTTCAAACCCGAGACCATTTCAAAGCATCTTAAAATTCGTTTAATAGCCACAATTTCCGCCCACTCAGGCTCGCAAAATATGATAGTGTCATCAGCGAACTGGAGATGGGACACGTTGACGTTACTAGAACCCACTTCCACCCCTTTTATAATTCTCAAATCCTTAGCTCTTTTCAACAAGATATTCAATCCTTCAGCAAGAACATTGAACAAGAAAGGGGAAAGGGGATCTCCCTGTCTTAACCCTCTTTGAGGACGGAATTCAGTTGTAGGAGAGCCATTTACCAAGATGGAAATTCTAGCAGATTCTACACATTCCTTCATCCATCGAATCCAACGTGAACCAAAACCAAATTTATCTAACATCTGTAGAAAACATGTCCAATTAACAGTATCATATGCTTTTTGAAAGTCTAGTTTGAGAATAATACCCTTCTTCTTAGATGTTTTCCACCAATCCACCACCTCATTGGCGATAAGCACCCCATCTGTAATATTTCTTCCTCTTACAAAAGAAAATTGGGCCTTATCAATCACAGCAGGCAGGACTTGTTTCATTCAATTAGCCAAGAGTTTGGACAGCACTTTATATGGGGAATTTATTAGACTGATGGGTCTGAAATCCAGAAAAGAGATTGGATTCTCCTTTTTGGGGATAAGAGCAACAAAAGAACAGTTTACCCCATACCCTAGTTTACAATTACTGAAAAACTCCTTCATAAACTTCATAATGTCCCCTTTCAAGAACTTCCATCCTTTTTGAAAAAATAACATATTAAACCCATCTGGGCCTGGGGCTTTGTTACCGTCACACTCTTTTATTGTAGACGAAACTTCTTCCTCTGTAAATTATTTCTCCAGAATAGTGCCTAATTGGTTAGCGTCAATCTTCTTAAAAGCACCTCCGATACTTGGCCTACTCCTCCAATGTTCAGAAAACAGATTTTGGAAGTGAGAGCAAGCTGCTTGTTTGACCTCTAAAGGTTCATCCACCTCGACCCCATTTTCCAAAACAGAGGCAATCAGGTTCCTGTTGTGTTTCTTGGTGGCCATAATATGAAAGAATCGAGTATTTCTATCTCCTTTCAACGCCCAGTCCATCCTCGATTTTTGCACCCACATCCATTCCTTTCGCTTGCTAAGCTTCCAAATCAAACCCCTTATCTCCTTTCTTCGACCCTGTTCCACCTCAGTCAGCACCCTCAATTCGGATAGTAAATCCATAGAATGTAACTCACTTTCAATTTCTTTCAACTTTGCCTCTACATCGCCAAACACTTCCGCATTCCACTTTTTCAGAGCTACTTTTAGAACCCTCAGCTTCTCCATAACTATAAAGCCGCCCCAGCCTTGTACAAAAGTTGAATCCCAAACTTTGTTTGCTTCAAGGAGGAACTTAGGGTGTAAAACCCAGGCATTGATAAACTTGAAAGGCTTTGGGCCCCAGTTCCTACCGTCTTCCATCAGCAAAATGGGGCTATGGTCAGAGAAAAGTCTAGGTAACCCCCATACCTTGTATCTGTACCATTCCAGCCACTCAGGGTTAACTAAGAATCTGTCAATTCTGCTCCAACTTTGCGAATTGCCCCAAGTATATTGTCTGCCTAACATTGAGATATCCACCAGTTCAAGATTGCTAATGAAAGTACCGAATTCCTCCATGCCTCTATCCCTCCTTATACACCCTTTTCTTTCACAAATATTTTTAACTTCATTGAAATCTCCCCCTAAACACCAGGGATCAGAGAAGACAGTTTTCAAGTTGGATAGGATGCCCCATAATCTCCTCCTACTCAAATCTTCATTAGGAGCATATATGTTACCAATTACACAGTTAATAGAAGAATGCATGATACCTGCCAAAAGGATAAAATTTCTTGAGCAGCAACACTCCTGAAGAGAGAAAATCATGGGATTCCAGATGCACAGAATACCTCCTGCACTTCCCTCCGTATCCACTTCCATGTATTCCACCGAATCACTAGGCCACAGAGATCTTACCACACTGTCATCAATGTTTGATCTTTTTGTTTCTTGCAGAAGAACCATATCCACATTTTTCATCCTCAGAAATTCCTTTACTCTATGCCTTCTGTCAGCCCTTCCCAAACCTCTAACGTTCCATGATAGTATCTTCATAGGAATATAGAGACACACTAAAGCCTCCTAGCCAAGTGCTGATTAAGTAGCTGGCACCATCCCTTTTACTTTCCTTCTCTCCATATCTTTAATTTCCATCTGGATTACTCGGTCCACAATTTCTGCTTCATTCCCATTCGTTTCCAAACCCAAAGTCTTACCCAACTGTACCGTAACTTCTGCTTCCTGTCTGATTCTGTTTTGGTTTCATAAGGCATTCGAGATAGATAGGGATGATGAAGATGCCATAATAGCTGCTCGAAGAAGGGCTCCACGCTGGAACCCATTTCTAAATGCTATTCCTTTTTGTCACTTTTTTTTCCAGCATTTCCCAACCCCCTTGCTTTCATTAAGCTGGGCTTCGGCTTCACTGTCCCAAACAGAAACAGCAGGTTGATGTATTTCTTCTTCTTCATCACTTGGGCTGGAATCATCTTCAATGTTATCAGAGGTCTCACCTTCTTCTATTGGGTTAGCCTCCTTAACAGAACTGATCTGTGCCTTATTAGGCCCTAGATAATTCCCATCAAATTGGGCTTTAGACAATACAACTTGCAGAGAAATATCAGGCCTATTGAAATCTTCTGAAGTTAAGCTTCTAATAAGCCCATGAGGCCCAATAGGTGTCTCCAGTAACCCACCTCCTCTTCTTACACCCCGGTCCACCTCCCTGACTAAAGGTGCCTGCGAACTAACATAGCGTGCTGGGTGGACAGCATCATGGTTGCGAGTTTCCATCGCCATGCCTGTCTCGTTAACCATCGAAACAGAGTCAGAGTCTGAGGGACACGTGAGCTTGTAGCCTGCTCCCGTCACCACCTCCTTAGACTTCTTACTGTGTGCCATGTGGAGGCTTCTCTCCACATCAGCCCCAATGTTTCCCACGTCATCGTCTTCTCTCCTGCTTGCATGTTGAGTTGCAGAGCAATGGTCACCCCCTTCCATGGATGTTGTTAACAAATCCCTTGCTTCCACTACACGAACGGGGTAGGATCTGCTATCTTTTTCCAGAATAACCAACCTGTCAATGAGTTCCAGATGGGATGTACATATTCTAATTTTCCCACACTTTAGAGACTTCATATTTGTTACATTATCATCAAGCTCCACGACTACACCACACGCTTCCCCAATTTTCCTAAAGTTATTGACATTCCATAGATTGGGAGGCATTCCATAGCAACTCAACCAAACCAGTCTGTCATTGTCTAGCTTCACACCTTGGTTCCACTCAAAGATTGATTCACACCACTCCGATAACCAGCCTCCAAAACTGTTCAGTAATTGCTTCATTGCTTCTTTAGAGTTAAAAGTGATAAACGCATTTCGGCCTCCTCCTTCTCTAAGTTGTATGTCCTTCAATCCTCTGTTACCACATTCGATCTTGAAACCATCAAAGTTGCAATGAGGTTTGAGTTTGATTACTGCGCTCAGTAGTAGCCAACCAATGTCATGTTCTTCCGCTTGAATTCTGATGTGATTATCACTACCAGACCTCCCTCCTTTTAGAACATCCGCATAAGAATGTGACCCTCCAAACCCGGCGCCAGACAATGTGGAGACTCTAACTGGTTTATATACTCTTGGTCTTGGATTAATCAGATCCTTTTCCTTTCCGAAATCCGCTTTCTTCACCTTCAAAGATTTATCGCCGCACCACACTCCATTGGCTTTTCGAATTGCAATCTCCGCTGCATTAGGGCAGTCATACCGTACGAATCCGAATCTGGTTTTCATCGCTTTTCTGCGTTTGTCTGGGATGTAGACATCCTTGACCACACCAAAGTTGGAAAACATGGTGTACAAGTCTTTCGGATTCATCAAGTGTGGGATCTCATCAACAAAGATCGTGTGAAGTTGTGCTGCCGCCCCATTTCTACCTTGACGTCGACGGAATACCGGATTCCACCCACCTTGTTGGCGTTCCATTTCGTCAGGGATGTGGCCTTGTTCTTAAGATTGTCTTAGATAAACACTCCTATCATAGACTCGAATAACAAACAGAGTGGAAATTTTCTCTAGAGAATATCGATCAATCATATCATTAAGGTGCAGTAGAAAAAACATTTTAGGATGAGCTGACATTTGGCTGATATCGCTTTGGGGATGGCATAGATAGACATTAAGCCCAAACAGATCTAAATTCAGCCTCAAATTCTTCCAAAAACATGTTTCCGAACACAAACCAAACACACCTGAAATTTGCTAAATGCTAGACTCATATTTGCTTGATTGTGTGTTCGCCGTTGCATTTGGCCCCAAACTCAAAACATTTCAGTATCTATTTAAATTAACAGAACCTGTATTCCTTTCCGTAGCTATATCAGACAAATAGAATGGTGAAATTCTTGTTAAAAGACCAACAAGCAATTTGGTTTCCTATGACCCTAAAACCAATTTCATAGGGACCTTAAATTGCCACGACGGCCTTATAAAATATTCTTTTATACGGGGATCCTTGCTTTACTTAATTATGAAGGTGAAGAATGTGTTTATTGATTTTCAATAGTTGCTACTTTCTTCGTATATGCTGCATTTCATTCTTAAATCCGTAATTCCATAATTTACTTTCCAATGATGTTTGATTTGTTTAGTCACAATTATTTATAGAAAATTTTCATAAGATTTGATTAGTGGACAATGAATTTTTTCCAGTTATAAGAATTCTCTGAATTTTTTTTCTCTTGGCAATACTATGTAGTAAATTGTTGTAAACAATTGTGCAAAGGTGAAATATTATCTTTGGAGGGACATATATCTTGATTCTTGAGCAGTGTTCAAATTTTCAACTATTGAATTTGGAAAAAGAATAATAATACTATATATTGAAGTATAAAAATAATCAATAACAGTAATATCTAATGTGTTTTCTTTGATTTAGTAGTCTTATTGATCAATTGATTATGGGAATTATTTGCTCCTTTTTTTTTTTTAATGGTAAATTACACTTAGCCCCCTTTTTGTTTAGCTACTTTCCCACTTTGGCCATTCAAATTTATTTTTTCTTACTTTGGCCCTTCATGTTTCAAGTTTTTCCCACCTTATTACTGAAGCTAATTTTTGTTAAATATTAAACAGAAAATAACACATTATCAGTTACATGACGTAAACATATTTTGTTATATATGACTTACACTTCTAATATAATGATATATTTTTTATGTTATGTGACAATTATTGTAACATTTTCTGTCTAATTTTGAACAGAAGTTAGCCTTAGAAGTAAAGTGAAAAAAACTTGAAACATGAAAGGCCATAATGGGAAAAAAATAAATTTGAAGGATCAAAGAAGGAAAGTGGCCAGACATAAAAGGGGTAAAGTTTAATTTACCCTTTTTTTAAACACAGTTTTGAGACTTGTTTAATTGTTGATATTAGAGGCTTAAAGAGAAGTTTATTTATTTTTGTGATATGCAATAGAAATCCTTATATCAACATAGTTTGTCCTAGTCGTAATGAGGAATTGTTGGGAATTCTCTTTCTTAATTCAATCAGATGCTCTTGAATGACTTAAAAATGATTTTAATAAGTTTAAAACATGTTTTTACTATTGTAGATGAATCATGTACTTCATACAAAGGATATTTGTATTAACTTAGTACAAAGTTTAGGTTTAGATACATATTTGAACCGAGAAGCACCAACATATCCAACAATTAAAAAAAAGGCTTCAAAAATAGAGTAGTTATATTTATTTCTATAGCTAGGGATGCGTGTTGAACTGTATATTTGGCTAAGGTATCTGCAATAAAATTAGCATCTCAGTATACAAAATGAAGCTATGAGGCTTCGAACCCTTGTGGTAGAACTAGGCTATCCAAAAGAAGCTGCTCCGACTAGCAATGATGAACTTACTTCCTATGAAAAGCATTAAAAACCATAATGTAATCAGTTGCTACAATGAGTTGAAGTATCCCTCTGCCCTAGCACATAAAAGGCCCTCGCAAACTACCCATCTAACAGACTAATAGTGAGCAAGTGATTATGTTGGAGTAGCGAAAATTTTGATTTTAAGTAACATTTTTAAGTTTCCAAATACTATTCCAAACAATTATGAGTCGACTTAAAAGAAAAACTTATATGACTTGAAATAAGCCATTATATATATATATATATACAATAACAAAATAAATAAATAGACAAAATTGTAGGTGAACTAATAACCCATTTCCAAAAATTGAATTGAAATTAAAGAACAAAATATTTTTTCACTATCTTGAAAGTAATTGAGAGGTTTATGTTCAATTCTAGATGGTTCACTTCTTTTAATTGGATCATTTTTACTTTAAATTTATGTTCAATTTTTTACAAATATGTTGAGTATGTTTGGTATTTATTATATGTAAAAAGTTGATAATTAGAAAGCAGAAGTCAAAAATACTTATTTCTAACTTTTAGATACTCAATTTTTTAATATATTTTTTTTCTCTTATGACTTATTTAAGCTATTATCTATCTAATAACAAGAGGTAGACATTGACCGGGCTGGACCAAGTTCGCACTATCTGTTAAAAGACTTGGTATTTACTCAAGTCCACTTGACCCAAACATCGGATTTATATAATAATCTCAAGTCCTTAAGAAAAATATAAATTTCTATATCCATCCACATAATCCATATATATATAGGTATTTCTTTTTTTCTTTTTCAAAGAAAGTATGAGGGGAAAAAATTGCTATCATTTATGCATATCCAAGCCCAAACAGCAATGGAGTAACCAAGCTACCTATTAAAGAAAAGGGGACTTAGGGCCAGTCCTATTGAGAAGACTTATTTACCTACAAATCAAGCTCTTTTTTTTTTTTTTTTTTTCACCTATAATATTCCTAAAATACCTTTCCTCTACTTTTTTCATTCCTATTATACACCAGCAACCACCACCAGTCACTGGTGACCACCTCTGGCGATCACCTCTAGCATCGGCGACCACATCCGGTAACCATCTCCGGTCGCCGACGATCACCTCCAGTCACCATCTCTAAACGCCATTGGACGTCGGCGAGTATCTTTAGTTGCCGTCTCTAAAAATATTTTTCCGATGAACACCTCTGGTGATATTTTGTTTTTTGCAATTCCCTGACCATTTTTACAGCTAAAACAACTTCCATCTCCATTACATCACTAACTCCCACCACTTTGATATGATATGACAAGAGAAATGAGAAATGAGGAGAAAAGTTTAGCAGTGATAAATTTATCAGTATTTACCGGAAAATATAGTTCAACAATTCTCTCTTATTTTGAGGCACACCCATTCATTTATTTATTCACAAAAACAAAGTTATACACTTAGAGAAAGTAAATAAGGGAGAAGAAAAAAATTATCAATGTTAAATTTATCAAGGATAAATATTAACAGTGATAAATTTATCACTAATAAATATCCAAATCATTTAATCAGTACTCTTTTACACTCTCACACTCATACTCACATACATACAATTTCATTTACATATTCATTCATAAACACATTCACATATTTACACACACACAAAAAGCATAAGACTGATAAATTTATCATTGTATATTTATCCAAATTTTACAAACAATGGATTTAGTTTAACTAGATCTTCATCGACAAATTCATGGAGATCTATCACACAATATAAAGAAAGAGAGGGGGAGAGAGAGAGAGAGAGAGAGAGAGACCTGACTTCACTAGAAAGAGCTCCAGCAACCATGTTATGGCTTCATCTTGAAAGTGAAGATGGCTATAGTACTAGATTGACATTGTAAATAGTCAGATCTAAACAATGACGGTGTAGATTGGTGATGATAGAGGTGGTTGGTAAATGGTAGTAGTGGATTGATAATGGTAGCGTGTAGATCGAAGTTTTTATAGTATAGATTGGCGATGATGAAGTGTAGATAAAAAAAATGGTGGAAATCGTTAGTAAACAATGACGATAATCAAACAATGAGGTGGTGGCGGCAATGGCTGGTAAACGACGGTGATAGTGGTATCAAGTAGTCAGCGACAGTAGTGTGAGTGATTGAAACAGTGACTGACGATAGATGGTGATGGTGGCAATGCATGGTGGTGGTGTGAAGCTTAAAAAATGATAGAAAGATGACAGAGAAAGAAAGAGAGATCTCTGCAAAAAAATAATAAAGCAAGAATAGAAGAGAAGATATTTAATTAGGGCATTATAGACATTTAAAGACTTAGTAATGCGTATGAAAAGTCTCTAAGACCTAACTAGTAATAAGTTCATAAAGTAGGACCTACTAGTAATATCCCTGAAGAAAAAAGTGAAAATTGTTATAGGGTTAGAGTAATTTCCCTAAAATAATCTTTTCATACACTTTGGTCTTACCCAAGCAAATGAGTGTTCAAATCTAGATTGTACTAAATATAAGTATTTTATTAGCAGGTTAGACTGAATTGAACTAAACGATCTAAATCCAAACTTATCGTAAAATTAGGCAGGGGTTTGCCTCTAGTCCACCATCTAGACTAGAGGGTACAGACCGACTTATTAAGCCCACTTTTGAATTCCTTTTCGATAATTCGAACCGTTCATATTTTAGAATTTATTAAGTACATTATCCCTATAAAAATCACGTCGATCGGACAACGGATACTATGTATTCAAATCACTTTTTTATGAACAGTTAATTTTCTGCCCGTTCATTTTTTTCCAGATAAAAGTGAGTGAATACATAGTATTCGTTATCCGATCGACGTGATTTTTTATAAGGATAATATACTCAACAAATTCTAAAATGTGAACGTTTTCAAATTATCAAAAAATGACCCAAAAGTGGATCCAATGGGCCGAACTGAACCGGACTATCCTAGATTTGGATTGGAGACCGTTCAGATCCTAAAATTAAATGGGCCTTAAAAACAAGCCTAGTTTGGATTTATGGGCCAAAATACAAATTCTAAGTCCTAAAAATATAGGGTTAGGTTGGGCGGGCTAACCGGTTAGATCGATGTTCATCCATACTAAGGTCTATTTTGGCAACAAAAAAAATAAAAATAAAAGTCAACTCTTTTTTTGAATTTTTTTTGTCTTTAGTATTTTTTTCTCAAAATCGTGTCAAAATTTTTTTACTTTTTCGGTTTGCCACGAATCTTTTTTTGTTTTTTTTTTGAAAAAATTCTAAAAAAAATCCCTAAAAACAAAAATAAGCCAAAAGTTTGTATTTGTTATCAGCTTATTGATTGACACTAACAAACACAAAATGTTAGTATTGGAGATACTCCAATAACATTTAGGTAGAAATTACACTTAAAATAATTTGACATAAATTCCAAAGTTAAAGTACATTATAAAACACTGACTTTAAATTGTGCAAAAAAATGTAATGAAATATAATTAAAATTAAAACGACTATACGGAAGCAAGAATCAAATTGTAGGGACCATAAATATAATTTGTTATACTTTTTAAGATAAATTAGAGTTTGCTTCTTTTATGTTCGACTATTTTCTTATTTTAGCATTTAAATTTTGTTTTTTTTGTTTTTTTTTTATTTTAGATTTTTTTTAATTTACTTCATAGACTAACTTTTATCCAAAATTAAATAGAAAATAACACATTGACGTGACATAAAAATATTTTATTATATATAACTCAGATCTCTTGCACAAATCCAAATCCCTATACAGTAATATTTTTTTCTTTATGTTATCATACAATTGATTAATGTGACATTTTCATTCTAAGGCCCTGTTGCCCTGTTTGGAATACGATTTTTTTGATTAAAATAGCTAATAAAGACAAAACAGATTAAAATAATCAATAAGACAAAATGCTATATCTAGATACAATCATTTCAATTTTTCTCTCACAACTATTAAATCAACTAAAAAAAAGTTAATATCATTCCAAATACAACTTTATCCAGGTAAAAATAATCAAATAATCAAAAAGCTAATTAAAATAGTCAAATTATCAAATGAATCCTAATTTTAAGCAATAGTTAAAAATCAAAGCCAAAAAAAAATTAAAAAAATACAAAAATCAAAATAAAAAAATGACGAAACATAGAGGGTAAGAGCATCCCCACCAAATCTCCTAAGGCCCCTCTTTACCTATTTTTAAGGGGTAAATGGCTCTCTATACACCTGCATTAGCTCCTCTAAATAATTCTCTAAATTAGTTTTTGCTACAGTCACTGTAGCTCCCTTATATATATATATTGCTTTGATTTGTTTAGGGACTACAGTACATATTTATGATTTTTATTTTTTTTTAATTTATAATTAAAAATTATATTTTAGTAAAATAAGAGAAAAAAAATATAGAGTTTGTTAATAGAATAGAGAAAGAATAAGGGGTCTGATGGAGAAAATAATGAAAAAGTGATTTCTAAAATAGGGAATGAATTTTTTAATAATATTTTAAGGTAAAATTTAGATAAACTGGTGGGAATGCTCTAACAGAGATTTGTGTCATTTTACCTTACTTTTTAGGGTAAATTACACTGACACCCCCTGAGATTTATGCTTATTATAGTGTCCTCAGTCACCTTTTGAAAATTACATCTCCCCTCTCCCGAGGTTTAAAGTTTCATTACAGATTCTCCCCTCAGCAATTTAATTTTTTTAAATACAATTTTGCCCTTACTAGGTAAATTACATTGGCACCCCTCACATTTTGAAAATTACAATCCTCTCCCTAAGGTTTAAAATAGCATTACCAATTGCCCCCTCGGTTAGTATTAGTTGAAAAAAAAAATTAATTGAAAAATTTTTTTGTTAATAAAATTTTTAAATTTCTGTTTAAAAACCAACATAAACTCATTTTTTGAATTTACGTTTTTTCCTCAAATTTACAAACTAAAACAACAGTTTATAAATCAAAAAAATTATTAAACAAGTTTTTATGACAGTTTTTAAAATTTTTGTAAATATAAATTGAAAACTGAAAACGAAATGGTTACCAAACATGCCTCAGATGGTAAAAATGTTGTAAAATTAACAAATAATTAAATAAGTTACCAACGTAAGAAATGACTTATCAAAAGATTCTTAAGCTATGTATGGTTTGATTTTTATAAAAAGAATTTAAAAATTAAAAATTAATTTGGTTAAGAAATAAAAAATAAAAAATAATTATCATTTTAGGATAAAAAATAATTATCATTTTAACTTTTGGGCATGTTATATACATACGTATAGTCGTTTCAATTTAATTTGTAAAAAATTATTTCTAAGCACTCGAAAGATAAAATTATATAAAAATGATAATTATTTTTTATTTTTTATTTCTTAACCAAATTAATTTTTAATTTTTAAATTTTTTTTATAAAAATCAAACTATATATAGCTTAAGAATATTTTAATAAATCATTTCTTATGTTAGTAACTTATTTAATTATTTATTAATTTTATGACATTTTTACCATCTAAAACCTGTTCGGTAGCCATTTCGTTTTCAGTTTTCAATTTATATTTACAAAAATTTTAAAAACTGCCATAAAAACTTGTTTGATAATTTTTTTTGTTTATAAATTGTTGTCTCAGTTTGTAAATTTGAAGAAAAAATGTAAATTCAAAAAATGAGTTCACGTTAGTTTTTAAACAGAAATTTAAAAATTTTACTAATAATTTTTTTTTTCAATTAATTTTTTTTTCAATGAATTTTTTTTTTAACTAGTACTAACTAAGGGGCAATTGGTAATACTACTTTAAATTTTCGGGAGAGTATTGTAATTTTTAAAATGTGAGAGGTGTCAATGTAATTTACCTAATGAGGATAAAATTGGTATTTAAAAAAATTAAATTGCTGAGGGAAAAATATGTAATGAAACTTTAAATCTCAAGGAAAAAATATAATTTTCAAAATATGAGGAAAAAACAATAATAAACGCAAGAACAAAGCTTGAGACCTCAATGGAAGTGCTGGGTCTCCTGTCCAAAAAATATTTTTTTTTTATTTTAACCAATCCCAGACTGACACGTGGCACGGGTGGTCAGTGGAGTCACCCCACTGGCTCCCAGCAGAGTTGTGAACGTAAACCTCAGGGTGCCAGTATAATTCACCCTGCTTTTTAACAGTAGGGTTTTCTAACGCTAAAGGAGGTTTGTGCCATTTTCCTCTGCCTAAAACCCTAAAAACTGCACAAAAGAAGAAGAAGAAGCAATGTCGGACTACATACCTCGAGAATTGTTGATCGATATCCTCACGAGGCTACCCGCAGAGACTGTCGTCCGATTCACACTGGTTTGCAAGTCATGGTACTCTCTCATTACAAGCCCTAGTTTCATCTCTCACCACCTCAATCGAACCATTTCAAACCCTAACAGTACTCACCTCCTACTTCGCTACTGCACTGAAGATCCCATCCAAGAAGAACACTACTCGCTACGCTGCGACGATCCTATCAACAACACATTCAAAGAGTACGCAAAGCTCAATTTTCGATTCACTTGCATAGACCCTCCTTTTGGGCTTGTTGGTAGCTGTAATGGGTTGATTTGCATTTCTGATGAGCAGGCCCGTTATAACCATAAAATGTTTTTGTGGAATCCATTGATTAGAAAGTCTGTGTCGATTCCATACCCTAATGTTAGGTTTGGGTCACACGGCCCTTTTATGCATTCTTTAGGGTTTGGCTTTGATTCAATATCTAATGACTTTAAAGTTGTTAGAATTGTGCATATTGGATTGGATTGTAACAGAGTTCCACCTGAGGTTGAGCTTTACACTCTAAAAACTGGAATTTGGAGAAACATTAGTGATAAAGCTCTTCCATATATTGTTGTAGAGCGATCGCGACAGGCTTATATCAATGGGGTTTCACATTGGGTTGCTCACACTCCAAGGTATGGTCATGGTGTGATTTTTCGAAATTTGATTGTGTCATTCAACATGAACGATGAGGTGTTTGGGGAGATTTCATTTCCGGAGGGTATAGCTGGTGAGGACAAATTGATGCCAAAGATGAGCCTTCTTGTGTTTGGTGAAACCCTTTGTCTGATCCAGCATTGTAAATCTTACGGTGAACCCCCCCATTGTTCGATATGGATGATGAAACAGTATGGTGTGGCAGATTCTTGGGTTAGGCAAATTAGAATTGATCTTTCCGGAGGATTTTTTAGGAAGCAAATTGGGATGAGAAAGAATGGTGAAGTTCTTCTGTGGACGAGGGAGGGATATTTGGTTTCTTATGACCCTGAGAGCAAACAAATTATATATCTTGGTGTCCAAGGTACTATAGATAGCCATTGTTGGTATTCATTTGATGTGGATACTTACATGGAGAGCCTAGTCTTGCTTGATAAAGGGGCAGATTTTTGTGATGAGGTTATAAGCAATCAGTTCTGTGCGAAGAGAGTGAAGCGGACTGATAGAACCAAGGATCTGATATAAAAATCAGAGAAGAACGAGTGCAGGCAAGATGTACCTTTTGCACCTTATTAGAGTACTCATTATTGCTTAGGTTTATGCTTGTTAAATTCATTATATTGATAGCTCTAAGCAACTTCTATTTCAATCCTAGTATGTATGTCTTTTGAGAATGCCTTGAATACTGAGAAGTTCAGCCTATGCCATTATCTCTTTCTGGAGTTAATTTTAGTTGTATTGTCTAAAAGTATCTTGGTTTGTATATTTGAAAATTAGTTATGTGAGCATGATATTTGCCAAATATCTTCTTTAATCCTTAGTTTGGAGATTTCTTTATCACCATTTGTGTGGTTGCTAAGAAGAATTGCAGAAAACTGGACAAAATATGGACCATTGGAATTAAAATTAGGGTATTTTGGAATTAGAGCAATGATTGATGAGTTAACTTAATCAAAATACCATTCTCAAAATTTGATTAACAACATGAATAACATCATTACCTATTATACTCCAAGTAGTTCCAAAACACTGACCATCAAATTCATTAGGATCTGGAGCCTTATTTTGATGAAGGCATCTCCACCATCTCTAAACCCCTTTGTTTTCTTTTTCACCTCTACCATTTCCAACCCCCTGCCCCACTCCCTCTGTCTACCCCCACCTTTCTCCATAGTTTCTAGCTAGGCACCAACGACAACCTCCTCATAGCCTCACCCCACCACCACACACCAACCGGCCACCAAAGCAGCATCTCCCAACGCCCACCCTTACCTCCATCTATTGCCCTCTCTCTTCTGCACCTCCTTCACCCCTTCACAGAACCCTCTGATTCTTGTTTATAAACTTTGTAACAAATTAGCACTTGATTTCCTCCAGTTACCCCAGTAACCAAAAATTATGAGGAACTGCACAAGTACATGAAATTCAAGAGAGAAGCATTCCCTGGTTTGTTCAAGGCTTATTCTAGGATATTGTGTAGTAAGATCGGGATGTTAGTATGGTGTGTGCTTCATTGCTAACCATCGCCATCTAGCTCAAATACGCTGTGTTGCAAAGACATTATTAGTTCTTCATAATTGACAAAAATGGTGTTGGTGTCATTTCTCCACTGTGTTTGGAGAGTTAATAGTGTCGAAGAGTGCATGATCACTAGGTGGAGTCCAGGGCGTAGCCCTGAGGATAAAACAGTTGCTGGAAACAAAGTGAAAAGATTAGGTTCAATCTTTGTCCATTTTGAACTACTTTTACATTGTATATACAGTTATGTTACATGGAGGTGTTACTAAATTGATTCAATTGGAGTAATTTTGTAATGTAGGCCAATTGCTATTTCCATTTAAAATTTTGATGACCTCATCCATTTTTATGTCTTATGCGATTTTAAACAATAAGAAAGTAGGATGTAAGTATGTCAAACTAGAGGCTTAACTGTATTTATTTCAATTGTCAAAGGAAGTCAATATAATTTACCCAAAAGCTATTGTCGAAAAATGCAACAAATAGACATCTTTACACTTCAGTAATTTTGGCTTATGTACAATCTGGATGTTACTTGACCAAAGACAAGGGTGTATATTGTTGAACTCATCATGGGTTGGTTTTTTTTGCCTTTTTTCGGTTCTTCACTGTCAACAGTTAATTTAACGTTCAATTTCACTCTTTACCCTTCCCTGCCTTTCCACAAGATATGATTAGTGAAGAATGAATTTTCCAGTTATAAGAATCCCCTGAAATTTTTCCATTTTGTGAATACTATGTAGTAAAGTGTTCTAAACAATTGTGCAAAGGTCAAATATATCTTTGGAGGGACAAGTTCAGATTTTTCAGGTCCTGAATTTGGAAATGAATAATAATGCTATATATTCAAGTATTATTACCTACCACATTAATTATAATAAGAATAAGAAAATAGCGAATTTATATGACAGTAATATCTTACGTGTATCTTTTGATTTAGTAATCAGCTGGCAGAAGACGAGCCTTGTGACTTTTGTTCTGCTTCTCTTTTTGTTTACTCTTTATATATACATATCCTGTTTTTGAGACTTGTTTAACTGTTGATTTTAGAGGCTGAAAGAGAAGCTCATTTATTTTTGTGATATGCAATACAATAGAAGGAAATCCTTTATATCAACATGGTTTGTCCTAGTTGCAACAGGGTGGCACAGCTGTCTGATGAGGAATTGTTGGGGAATTCCCTTTCTTAACTCCATCAGATGCTCTTGAACTACTTAAAAAAATGATTTTAATAAGTTTAAGAAATGTTTTTACTATTGCAGATGAACCATTCACTTATCTTCCCTCTTTTCTTTTTTTTGAAAAAGTTTCAACTGTGTTGGCAGCTGCTTGCTCTTGCTGAATATGTGTTTGTTCAGTTAGCTTGGATGTGAGTAACAAATTTCTGTTAAAAAAATGGATCAATTGTTAAAAATTAGACCAATTTGGCACAAGATCAAAAATTAAAGGACAAATGTATTGCATTTGAAATAGTAAGGATCAAATTGAAATCAAGGGGAAATTAGGTAAAATTTGCCCACTTGCTTTTTATGGTTTTTGTGTGAGGACTAATTAGGGATGGATTTATTGGAAACCGATGGTACACACCCTCCAAGGGTATGCACCATATGTACCTGCCACAATTGACGTAATTTTATAATAAAATGTGTAATTTCGTCACAAATTAACATTAGAAATCTTCAAAATTTTGTGGTTCATATAACAAAAATTTGTGGCTTAATTATGATATTTTGTATTACGTCAATTTGTGGTGAGATTATATATTTTGTGATTGATACGTAAATTTGTGATAAAATTATGTCAATTTATGATCGGTTGCATATGGTGGTACACACCGTTCGAGGGGTGTGTACCATAGTATTTTCTTGGATTTAATATTTATAACCTTCTTTGGTTATAGTTGTTTTTTTTTTTTTTTTTGGCAGATTTTTTTTTTTTTTTTTGGTTTTATTGACGGCTCTTTGGGATCTTGTTTAGGTATTGTTATTGTTTTTATTAATATAATGTTTCCCATGTCTTCAAAAAAAACCTTCTTTGGTTGTTTCCTTTCACTACTCCTTTGATAACTTGACTCTTTTTAGTGATTTTTTAATTTGTTGTCTTTTTTATGAGGTAGAAAGGGTTAGTGTGTTTGGAATAAATTTTTTAGTTAAATAAAAAGTTGTGAGGAAAAAAAAGTAATAGAATGATGTGTATGATGTGATATTTTAACTTTTTAAAATAAAAACTTGGTTGTCAAACAGGATGTATTGAGCCTTCATTTGGGAAGAACGATTTTTAGTTTGACTTTTGACTTTTTAAATATTTTAGTTTGGCTTAAAAATTCCGTTTTGGGTTGAATTTATTACTTTTTTTTTTTTGTAATTTTGTAAGAGAAAAAGTGAAATAATTATGATTTGGATGTGACATTTTATCTTATTAATTTTTTAGTTTATTTTGTCTTTTAGTGAATTGAATTAATCCCAATCATCTTGTGAAATGAAGCCTCACAAGTAGCAATTTTGGAAGGGTTAATTCATCTATTGCCACCTATGCTCATGATTCATTATCGCATCTCCGTTGTCACTACTTTCTTAATTTTGTATTGTGTTTTTGCCACCTAATCAGCTCCAAAATTATCAAGAACTTTTTTCTTCGTCCTGCTCAAATCATTAGTAATTCGGTTGTCTAGTTCTAAGTACTTCATATTTGTAAGAATTAAGGCGGCCGTTTCGTGCTGCTTTTCAAGTTCTTGATATCATTGTCTCCACCCATGACATTGTTGTTGAACACCTATTGAACACTCACATGCCTCCATGCATATTCCACTAAGCCCAATTGATACGTCTTCGTAGTTTACGGTTAGAACACGAACAATGTATAATAATCGCATTGTAACGCGTACACAAGACAACCATTTTTCAGCCGAGTCAATTGAATTTTGTGCAAGTGTTAAAGGTTATGCTCCTTTTATAGTTGTCATAATAAATATTGTTACAGGCTGTAGGGAGACAATGCATATTCAAGGAAAATATTTCACAAACATTTATCAGATGAGGGACATTATTATTATTATGAAACCAACACTAATTTTTGCATCTATGTCCCTCATAGCTGTTTAATACTTCATATAAGCATGCCTTCGTACCATGAACAAAGTTCCCACGCATGATTAAATGGCAGAAAACTATAATTGAATAAATTAATGATTCATCCACACAATTTTGTTTGCCTGAATCTGCCCGAATGAGACTCTTTTAGAAATTCTTACCGGTAAGAGTCTCAATTGTGTGCATTCAAATTGTGTGGACGTAGTGGTACTGAATTGAATAAGAGAGTTGAAAACTCTCCTCAAGAGGGACAAAATGGGTTCCTAGTCCAATTGCAACCAATTCCTTACCATTCAGCCTCGCTCCTGTCAAGGCAAAAAATTCCCCTGCATGCATATCCACACTGTTATCAATATGACTTCATCTTTATTAATAAGATGAATGAAGAATCTGATATGATGTATGTCAGTACCCAAGTGATAGGAGAATGCTTACCCAAATGCCCAAGATCTCTATCTTTTATTTATTTATTTCATTATTGGGATAAGCTCAAAAGTTGTTTTCCTTTACTAGGGTTGGGATATAAGATCCAATTCATGTCTTATATGGGTCTTCTTGTAGGTATGAATGTGGTAGCAAAGCCAGTACATTCTATAGACCACCTCAAGGCAGGAATCCTCTGCAGAAGAAAGCTAACTTATAAGTGACCTCATTGCAAAAGCAATTGGTATACTAAGGCTGTGTTTGGATCATGGATATGGGTTAGACTTGGGTAAGGATTTGAAAAGGAAATGAAGAAATTTATTAGCTTATATTTCATTCACATTCTCCTCACTTTTTCCTGCCCCTTTCCAAATTCCTATCCAAATTCATGATCCAAACACAACCTAAAATTACATTATGATGATGTACTTACTCAAGTTCCTGCCATCATAGAACATTTTCAAATCACCACTGGCAGAAAAAGCACGGCCAGCTCCCTATAAAAGTACATAAGCAAGACTAAAGTTTGAAACACCAAGGAAATCCATCAACCTAACTTCAATAAGATGAGGCAGTTACATTTACGTTTAATAATGCTATTTTATCAGAGTCGTGTGGTATATATAATGTAAAAATAACAGTAATGTCGAAGAATTGAAGTATGGGTACTAGCCTTGATTAATACGAGCTCTGCATTTTGGTCATTTTCCCATTTTTCCAAGTATTCTACTAGTAATATAAACCTTATTGCCAAAAACAAAAGCAGTCCTCAATCACAAAAATTATTTCAAAAACTTAAACCTTGCATTAAAAACCTTTATACAAATCGGATTGGATGCTTCTGCTTACCACTTTTGATGAAATGACATTCAATTGACCAGGCCGGTTGAAGGTGATCATGCGCACAACAATACCCCTAATTTAGTGTTTTGAGCAGTTGTTTTGCTTTTAGGTAACAAATGAAAGAAAACCCAACTAATGAAAAGAGTTGTGGGGTGGGGAGTGTTGGGATCGGGGATCCCGCCCAAGACCTTATAGAAATCATACAAAGCAGTAAAACACACCCACACAGAAGGAGACACCATATTTAACGTGGTTCAGCCATAATGCATACGTCCACGGGAGAGTAACCGCTTATCACTATAACAATGGAGAGATTACAGAAAGATTACAATAGAGGAGGAGTTCACACTCTCCTCACTCACCCACTCACCCATCTCCCTTGCTCACACCAAGAGAGACGGTCTCTCCGCCTCACATCTCTCACTCTCTTTGGTTTGCTCTCTTGGTTCTCTCTCTCTCAACTCTCCTCTCACCCTCTCCATTTATAGACATTAAGAGGGAGAGGAGTTGGGACTAATTTGGTGAGTGGATTGGTAGTGGAGTGGTTGCCACCCCCACCCATTAATGGAGAGGTGCCACCCCCACTTTCTCTAGTGGGCTCTCCAAGTGGTTCCTCCATTGATCACCACTTCTCTCTAGTGGGTTCTCCATTAGCTCACATGGGTTGAAGATAGAGATATCCTTCAAATCACCCCCTCGACCAATGTGAGTTGATCCACTGCATACACTGCTACTAATCTTGTCACGCCCAAAAACCAACAGAAACTTTATCTCCTCACTGAGACACTGCATCCCTTGAAGCTAGAGATAATACACCATAGATATAAGAGGAGAAGGGAATCCTACATCCTCAACTCAACTCACACCACTCTCTGATTTGGAGAGAGCCTCTGCTTCTATCTTCCACAAATCTCTTCCACGCTTCCTGTCTCGGATGTCTTCACTTGCTATGCTTGAACTTGCGCAACCAAGATATCTGACACCCCTTGATTAGATGTCCTGCATCCCCTGATTGAGATGCCCAGCACCCCTTGCCTGAGATGCCTTGTACTCCTTTGAGTGCTTCGTGACACTACAACTCTTTCCTGAAATGCCACTATCCTACCATGTATCTCCTTACACGGCCAAAACTAGAGCAACAGAAAACTCTTCGTTTTCCCGGTTAACATTCATAGTTTTCTTTGCTTAGAGTTTCCCTTGAACTATCCTGAACTATTAGCATTTGCTCTTTGCACTCTTGAACAACTTCCTAGTGTTTCCACACACTTGTTGTTCATGCCTTTTGCAATCCCTGATCTCCAGTTCAGCGATACGCGTTACCTGCGCATCTTTCACTTGTACTATCAGATTGACGGTTGACAGTAGCTCTCTTTGCCAAAACAACTTCAACAAATTTGTACAAGTAATCAACTATGCAACACCTAGCATAGTACCCGCACCCATACTTCTTGAGTGCTCATCGTGGCTCCATCTCTCCTCCTGCGCTCGAGCTCGCCTAAGAGATTCGCAACTACTCTGTTTCATTAAGAGGTGTGTTCGCCGCCACAGAATCAAAAACCAATACAATAACCCAGGTATCCAACCATTCAGTCAAAACTGAATGTTATCTGCTGTACAAAACACAAGCGCTTTTCCAAAAACACAGCAGATTCCATTGCTCAAAATCACATTGAGCCAATGTAAAGAACATGCAGAACCAATTGAGCTAGCTCTTCATTTTCTACAACTCAAGCTCCACCATAGTGCCAAGTTTCGATTTCCATAGGCGCCAAACAAGTTGTCCTTGACAACTCCAAACAAAACATGGTGAGCAACCCGCTTGAACCAATGCTAAGGAGACTAAACAAGAGAAGCTTCAAATTCTCCGTCAAAGCAACTTCAAAAACGGTACCAGAAACATCATGTTCGAGTAACCATTGAACACAATACTGCTCTTTTCAAGCTCGAATTAATCAAGAAAGCCAAACAAATTCTCTGAGAACTGAGGCAAGTTCTCCACCAAACAAAACTGGACTGTGGATGCAGTTAGGCTCTAGCCAGTTAGGAAGTATCGAAACAAACTTCAAATGAACTTACAAAATACCAAGAGCCAAAAAAAGTTCTGAAGTGTCGAGCAAACTCCAGATTCCTTCAACTGCAATTCCAACCGGCAAACACAAGATGATGCATTATCTTTACAACTGCCAAAAATCTGCCCAAAGGCGCGTGCATAGTAAATGCACAACTCCAATAGTCCCTGCTGACTCAACCGAGTCTGCAAACAATCTATCCCCTCCAAATCCAACAACATATTAAGGGATGGATCCCAACACACGAGATTCACAAAATCACCATCTTCATGTTTCTCTGCAACAATCTCTTCCAATCTTCAATGAACACCAACGGTCAGACTGCTTCTAGAGAAGCAAACACCCGGAGTCTGAATCGTTACCCAGACTACCAATAGCTGATGTCTTCGAATATGGAACAGATTGCAAAAATGAAAATCCACAAGAAGAAGAAACAATCAAGTCTTACAAACCGAAGACAACCCTGGATATAATCAGACACGCTCATAGATCCCAACTGTGATAATGAATCTCAATAAACCATGATTCTAAAAATCGCCAATAATCCGTGAAAGACCGCCAACAACAATGCCTCCAATAGACATTGAACAAAAACGCCAAAGCTCCACCAAGATCTAAAGTAGATTGTCACACATTCTCCTTCAAATCGACAAATGCGAAAACCAAGGTTTCACTAGATGCGAGTCTTCCATCAACAATCCATGAAGGATCTCCAACGCCTCCACAGAGGCCAATGCCAATAAAGTACTACTATTTGGACTTATTACATATGTGCCAAATCTTCGTAGTACACTCTGTCAATGCTGGTTCTCTCTGTCCCCTAGAGAAAACCCAATGAACTCTGAAGTTTTGTAACTAACCCAAGAGTCTCCAGATGAACTGATAACTTTTGCAACTGACTCTGAAGGGTCTTCAATTGGCTTCCAATTGGCTTCAACCGGGTGAACAAAATTTTTCACCCCCATCACCCACATGGATGATAAAACACCGTTGTACAAATATGCCTCCATTCCACCGAGCATTCGGAGTGAATCTGCACCTCATACTTGGAATGTCTTCAACCGGCACACATCATTCTGTATAGCTCACACCTCTATCATCAGGAATGCTTATACTTTCTTGTTGAGGTGACTCTACCCAAACTCTCTGGGTGCCCGTCGCGACTTCACTACCACGAACCAGATTCAGGACAAAGAAAAAATCTGCCTCTCACTGGGTGCGCACTGCAGCGTCTTATCCCTTTCAATTTCTCTGTCTGGAGCTTTCTTCTGTGAACTAGTTGTTGCTGCCAAGCCAAAATCCGGCACACTGCACCTTTGTATGACTTTGCTGTGTACTCTTGCACTGTTGTATGCCTGCACCTTGTATGACATTCCTGTGTACTCGTTTGTGCTATTGTGGCTATGTTCTCCTATACTTTATGTGTGCACTACTGCAGCTGTTACCCTTCCACGTTCACATACTACCAGTACTTCTTGTATTATGTTTGACAGTAGCTCCACCTGCCATAACATTCCCCTGAGCCTGTACTGGTTGCCAATCATCTATCTATCGATGAAGTGGACTTTTGATTGAACCAGATCTTCTGATCACCTCAACAACCAGGAAAGTTCCCAGGAAAGACTGGTGGGGTCATAACCGGTCCTACTTAAGAACCAATCTCCTTAAACAGTGTCTTTTTGATAGAACTTTCCTAGACATTGTTGATCTTGAGATAATCATGTACAATTCTCTTGATCGCCCTTGACCAATCCTGATCTCCATTGATTTGCCATTTGATCAAGCCTGATCTTCTTTGGCCTTCAATGATCTATCTCAATCTGTATCTGGTTGTCCAATCTGATCAGAATCTGCCCTGCAACGTTCCACAATATCCGGCAAACTTCCTTCCACTATTAAAGATGACAAACTCCCATGTTTTGACAGTCTTTAAAAACCATTTAGAATTTTACCATTCTGACCTCGCGGTTGCGTCCGGAACGGTCCGATTAGCTAGGACCAACCTTCGCTACACTTCCGGGGACCTCACTGAAAAATTTCTCCAAAATTGGAGCAAAATTACAAATTTCCCAAACACTGGGACCAAACTGTAATTTCACAAACTGCAGGGGCCAAAATGAAATTTTCCAAAAATTCAGTGACTAAATTGTAATTTCTGAAAACTTCAAGGACCAAATTACAATTTACCAAACTTTCAGGGGCCAATATGCAATTTTTTGAAACCTCTGGCCAACCTGTAATTTCCAAAAGCGCCAATTTAAACATCTGACCATACGGATGGGTTCGGAATACTACAAATAGTTGGAAACCACTATTGGATCGTCAGAAACGGACTCGAATGGCTCAGATCAAGCCAAAATAGTTTGGACGCTTCAGATCTGTAGTTGCACCTTAGCCGTGGTGCACTAGATCACTCCTCCTGCGGCTACACCTTAGCCGTGTAGCACTAGATCCATTCTCCTTGAGCTGACGTGTTCTGATGTGGCTGTTGACGTGGCTCTGACGCAGCGCCATGTGGCGTGCGCGTGGAGGACACGCGCGATCGCTAGTCACCTTCTTCTATCAGCCGCGCGTGTGGCACATGTGTGTGAGTGGTCTGACGCAGCGACTCTTCTTCAAGGCGCGTGGGGCGCGTGCTGAGTCTAGGCCTCACGCACCAACTTCAGGGGGTGCGTGAGAGCGCGTCCGGGCTCCTCTTGAGCTCTGCTTTGTGTTTCTGGACTCCTCTCGTCGAGCCCTTGCTCCTGGTATGCTCAAAACCTGATTTCGAGCAATTTGATTTATGGAAATTTCGAAAATCACACTATTTTTGTTCCGAAAACGACCGACGAGGCTCTAATACCACTTGTTGGGATCGGGGATCTCGTCCAGGACCTTATAGAAATCATTCCAAGTAGTAAAACACACCCATACAGAAGGAGACACCATATTTAACGTGGTTCGGCCATAATGCCTATGTCCACGGGAGAGTAACCGTTTATTACTATAACAATGGAGAGATTACAGAAAGATTACAATAGAGGAGGAGCTCACACTCTCCTCACTCACCCACTCACCCGTCTCTTTCGCTCACACCGAGAGAGACGGTCTCTCTGTGTAGACACCCTATTTTTGACCGACCTTAAGACTCAG
>CM069911.1:53520737-53547067 GCA_036172215.1 Camellia granthamiana
ATAAAAAATAAAGACAAACTGAAATCCAACACAATTAAGGTCAATACCGAATGAGGACCCAAATGACATACCTAACATGGTTGGCCAGCCACTAGCAGTGAAACACCAAAAGGCTTTACATGTGTGGAATTGTCTCTTAAGATCATTTAAGCTCTGGATTGTCTCTGATGAATAAAAAGTGCCCTCTAATATTGTATCCTCATCACAACCTACATAATGCAAAATGAGCAGATAAAACTTCATGTGACATTAAACCCCCATCAAATTTGCCTAAGAGCAGAATATATTGTAGATGAAAGTCTACACTAGATTGCACCCAAAAAAAATGAAAAAAGAAAAAGAAAATCTAAACCAGTTTTAATTTAAATTATTTTTTAAAATTCAATTATGAAGAATGATACAAGGGGGCAGAAAGGAAAATAACAAAAATAACTTAACATTGGACTCCATTACCTAGTTAATGATATTGTGCATAATCTTAGGCAGATAATCACTAGGTTCTGTTTGTGTGGAAAAAATATATCTATACTACCTAATAAAGCAAACACCAAATTTAATTTGGTGTCCTAAAGCCTTACAAATTTTACACCAAACAGAATTATCTTCTACTTTTGTCAAGGGATTGAGTTCTTCTTCAAATGGTTTTGGCAGAGTATCCACAGCAGTAGTACATTCCTAGATATATGAAAATAGGTCAAAAGACATGAGAAAACTTTAAATCACTAATAAGTAATATTTGTGGGCAACAAAGAGGCATGCAACTGTGCCCACCTCAACCTTAACAGGCTTCTCCTTCTTCTTTTTAATAGGCTTTTCATCATCTGTTACAGTCCTTTTCCCAAGTAATGCATATAAGTTTGCATCTATGAGTTGCTATTCCAAAAGACAACAAAGAAGTGTAACTAAAAAGATTATTGAAATACCTCAATAAGCCTCTGAAATTATATCATCTGTTAAAAACTAAGAAAATCATTTCATATCAAATATATATACTACTATACATAAATGTTACCTTGACAATCCTTCAGGTCAGCCCAAGTTTGCATCTTCCGTACATGACCAAATAATTCACCAACTAAAAATATCACAACTCAATGTGTTAATTTGAATAGAAAAAATTACAAGGGAAGTGTAAACTATTGGATTACAAGCATCAAGAAAATATGTAAATATATGATTTGTTCAGATTCATTTGCATGTGAAAGCCCATTCTAATATGAAAGCCCATTATTCCTTCATTCTAGTTTAAATCATACGTACAAAATTTAATTGGTTGAGTTATTCATTTCAAAGGAATTCTGAAGTAATATGATTTGACAAATCATGAACACTTCCCTCCATATAAAGCACACTTAAAAATACCCTGTTCTATCCATGAGTAAATTTTTAGTTGCCTATGTGTTTCCAGACATCCTGTTCTATCCATGAGTCATACCATTTATCACTAGAACCCAACTCAAAAATGGCAGAGACTTTCCAAATTGTTGAGACCACCACTTAGCACCTGAAAAAGAGACAAAATTAATATTATAGTGAAATACAGCTAAAAGAATAAAAACCTAATCAATGAATGAGTTTTTTTGAGACCTATTAATTGGTTAAAATATTTATGTCTATAATAAGTGCCTTAAATATGTAAAAGGGCTACTTATCAATGTATATATATACAAAAGGGTCATACCAACTATAGCTGTAAAGAAATGGACCATATATATTAGCATCAGACCCTCTATAGGCCCATTTATTGCAGGCAGAATTAGGGTATTGGTGAAATAGCTACACGATGAGAAAAATATTAATAACAATAAAATAAATGGCTTCCCATCAATAAACTAAAAGTAAAATGTTATAATCATAAGTTGAATCAAAAGCAATAGTGTCAATGCCAGAAAGCAAATTTTACATCATCAAATACTAGAACAATCTAAATGGGTTCCTTCAAATACTAGAACAATCTAAATGGGTTCCATTGAAGGAATTCAAATTTAGGCCTTCAGAACATAACTGCTAAACCAAATCATTTATAGCCCCCTGAAGAGGCAATGCACACAATACATTACCTTGTTCATGTTGCAAACATGTTCACCTTTTCATGTATTAAGGAATCATTTGAAAACTAACAATTAGACAAAATCCATATTCCTTTGCAATTCCTTTAGAAATGGAGGGGTAACAAAATGACTTCTATACAAGAATGAATCATCAAAGTCTGTGATAAGCCAAAATGTAATGAAATAGTATTAGTTGGACCACTTACTGCTCCCATGTTGCACAAAACCAAATCATTTATAGCCCCCTGAAGAGGCAATGCACACAATACATTACCTTGTTCATGTTGCAAACATGTTCACCTTTTCATGTATTAAGGAATCATTTGAAAACTAACAATTAGACAAAATCCATATTCCTTTGCAATTCCTTTAGAAATGGAGGGGTAACAAAATGACTTCTATACAAGAATGAATCATCAAAGTCTGTGATAAGCCAAAATGTAATGAAATAGTATTAGTTGGACCACTTACTGCTCCCATGTTGCACAATAAAACGGAACTGCTGAAATCACCCAAAACTAACAACTAATATTACTAACTGATGTCTACTTGTGTCCAAAAAAAAAAAATCCTAGGTGTGCCTTTAATAACACTGGTATACAATAAATACAATGATATAAATATCATTTTAAATTAAGGGTAAAATATTCATTACAAATTGTTAAAATTAAAAATGGGATTTCATCTCCTAATCTTCTAATTTTCCCTAATTTTCACTAGGACTTTTCACTAATCCCCCCACCCCCCCCCCCCCCCCCCCCCCCCCTTTTGTGGTATTGGTCAATAGTAAGATTGAACCCTTTGTTTGAGAATTTTTGCATGTACTTCATATATTGGTTACATAGCTCCCCCACTGACTGGTTCAGTTATAGCTTTGGAATATACAGTTCTCATATGGTGCACTTCATTGAATTTATAGTAAATACAATAAAGAAAAATATATAGAAAACATAATGTAAGCAATTGATTGTAAGCAACTCACCAAAATTAAAACCTAATATAGTAATAAGGGCCTTATTGCAGATCACAATTGAAACTGACGAAACCACTGATAGACTCAGCGTGCCAACGATCCCGAGCTGAAACCACTTGCTCTCAGTCATCTTCTCTCTTTCTTTTCTCCAATCACAACACCTTTATTTCAATCTAGCAACAATCCAAAAAAAAAAAGCCTAAATTTCACAACAAATGAAAAAAAATTACAAAAGAAAATATGAAATAAATTACAAAAAAACTTCATAACTTGTTCTAGATATGCTCGAGAAGAGCACAAATTCGAAAGTGAAACGAACTCAATTTTTCAAATTAAAACCAGACAATGAAGAAAAACAAATTAAAATCAGTACATTTCATCCATTCATTCAAAGTACTAGATCTAATCCCTAAATGAATGAATATATGGAGAGATTGGAGAGACTTACAGTTTGAGATTGATCAACAGAAGGAGAAAAAAATCAGGGGCTTGTGATTACGTGTTTATGTATATCGTCAGAGCCAGTGTAACCACCGAACTATAGATATATATATATATATAGAAATAGTATGTATCAAATCACCATTGACAATCAATATTTTAAGGTAAATTAGATCTCAGAAGAGCAGAGTACAGAGAGAGAGAGAGAGAGAGAGCTGAAGTGCCTAACTGGCATTTAACAGAACTTCTAAATATATCCCATAATCAAATCGGAATTGTACTCTCCATTTTATTTATTGTATGGAACAATGAAGCATAATACAGATCATGAGTCATAATGTACACAATGATCGAATTTACCACTTGGAGCAACAAAAGTGTGGAATTAAACACAACTTGGAGCTCATATCTGCTTTAAATGTAGAAAAAGAGTAAAACCCTAAAATGATTTTATCAAAATCATACAACATCAAAAATAAAATCAAACCCTAGATCTGCAATGGTAAGGGAAGGGGGATAGAGAGAGAGAGAGAGAGAGAGAGAGAGAGAAACCTAAATGTAGATGAGAGGGGGGAGCCGCAATGGTGACCAACAGTAATGAGAGTCGCAATGGTTAGCGACGGTGGCTGTTAGCAGGGATGGTGAGTCTGTGAGAAGAGGAAGAGCAAGTGACTGTAGGCTTTTGTTTGGGTATAGGTAGTGTAGACACTGATGGAGAAATAAAGGAAGTGGAAAAGAGAGAGAGAGAGAGAGAGAGAGAGAGAGAGAGAAGAGAAGAACCCCTGTTCAAAAATATTGAGGAGAATTGGGTGCCAACATTTAAGGTTTCCCTCTAAAATTTTATATACCTTTAGTGACTAAACTTGTTATTTGTCGCCAAAGGCTAATTTACAATGACTAATTTATTTAGTAGCCAAACATTTAACTAACAGCAACTAATATTTTAGTTGCCAAAAGTAACCATTTTGGCGACTAAAGGTATTTTGGTCACCGAAAAGAAATATTCACTACCAAATTTTTGTCACCAAAGATAAAAGTAAAATTTATACTTTTTATTTAGTGACTAAGTTATTTTAGTAGGAAAAAATTACCTTACAGTGACTAAAAATATTTTAGACACCGAAAATGCATATTTGCAGACCAAAACTTTGGTCACCAAAGTTTAATAGCAAACATTATGCTAGCTTTTTGGCGACTAAATTTATTTTAGTAGCCAAAAGCTGGCATATCATGACTAACAAAAATTTTAGTAGCCTAAAACATGATCTAATGCCGACTAAAGCAATTTTTAGTCGCCTATTGTGACATATTTAGTGACTAATTTTTTTTAGTCGCCAAAAATTAAGATACAGCTACTAAAAAAAAATAGTAGCTAAAAACCATATCCAACAGCGACCAATATAATTTTTAGTCACCTATTCTACAACTTTTGGCGACTAAAAAAAATTTAGTCACCAAAAAAAAAAAGTAAATTATCTTTAGTAACAATTAATGGTGTTTTTTAAACATTGAATCGATATTCTAAATTGGTCTCAATTTTTTCTCAAGTTAAAGAATAAAAAAAAATAATTCAAATATAGACACTATCAATTAATTTGCTTTTAATATAAAGAAAGAAAATTTTACTCATAAATCCTAAAAAATCTAGAAATCTCCTAGATATTGATTTGTGATTATGTATCAATTTTAAGTAGTAAATAACAAACCCAATCAAACAAACATGACAAATCGACACAACGATTTTACGTGGAAAAATCACAATTGGAGCGTCTCCAATTGTGATAAAAAAAAAAAACCACAGGAAAAAGCCACAAAACAACCCACTAAAAAGATATAAAGGAATTACACAAGTGTACTCTCAATTACCTAGCGAATCCATGCCCGAATTGAACCGACCCCTATGTGCCTCTTTTTACCCCGTCTTCACCTCGGAAATGTCTTGCCCAGTGTTGATTCCACAACATCGATGTTGAATCATGACGATGAGCCACTCCAGAATCCACCGAAGCTTCAAGCTTGAATTCTCCAGAATCCACCGAAGAACAACTCTCTCTTTTGTATTGAATAAAACAAACAAACAATCCTTTGATGTATACTTCTTAAACCATGAGTTGAATACTCAATCAAACATTAAAGAAAACTAGCAAAATAGCCCCAGATATAAACCCTAATATCCAAGAAGAAGATCTGGAAGAGTGTAACCCTAAAATCTGAATGAACAACATATTTATAGCAAACTGGTCCGCGATGGTCGCTCGAGCGAAGGATCTCTCACTCGACCGAGGAGACTAAAACGCGTGTTTTTCTGAGTGTCTTCGCTCAAGCCACAAAAGTGTGGCTCGAGCGAGAAAAGCATCTTATCAGTTTGCATCTTCGTTGGAGCCACCAATTTTGCTTCTGGCTTCGAGGGCACTGCCCCTCAACCCCGCCGTGGCGCTGCCTCGAACCCGCCAAGGGGTGCCGTCCCTTGGAGCCCCGCGAGCTGACCAAGCAGCTCGATCCCCGTCATAGTCAGCGAAGTGGCAATCATGAAAGAATTAGCACCACAAACTTCTCTGCAAGGCACAATTCGGGTTGGATTTGCATCTAAAAACTCATAGCCTCACTGAAATAAAAGAGCAAATAAAAGTACAACTAAAAGAAGTTTTGTCAAACGAGATTGCCAAGAATAAAAACCTAACAATCTCCCTCTTTGGCAATGCCGTGACAAAACACACCTAACAAATAAAATCCTAATCACCCCAACCCATTACAGCTAACAAACGCAAACTTCTTTCTCAAGGTCATGATTTGCAAAATGGCTATTAATGCCACAATCTCTAAAACAACTATTAGTGTCACAAGAGTATATGAAAAGCAATAGACATATCACAAGATTATCTTGAAGCATAAGATGAAAATATGAATAGATTTCAATTGGAGATTTTAAGAACACGTAACATGAATAAAATGAAATCTTAAGACACAAACTTCTCCCCCTTTTGTCATGAATTGCCAAAGAAGCTCAATCAATTAAAGCAACATCATAAAACACACAAGCAATGATATGATGATGTAAATATCAGGAGCATGCAAGAAGGAAACAATAAAGAAGCAAAGCATAGCAACAGCAAAATGACTAAAATCAATCTCCCTTACTAAACAAATCAAAGTGTTCATATGAACATACTCTTGCAATGATAAACCAAACTCTCCCTCACTAAAAGCAACCACAAACACTGCACTGGAAACAATGAACATGAAGAAAAATAATATGGCATAGCAAGCAAGGAATTTTAGATTTGTACCTTAAAACACACAAGAATATCCAAGAAACACAATTACATGAAAACATAATGTGCACAGCCTCTAGAAGATTCCTCATAAAAGAAAGTGATGCATTATGTGAAAAGCATAGATCCCATGATAAAAGTGTGTGTGTGACTCTTGGAGTTCAACAAACACAAGATTCAAATCCTAGTAGTGATCAGAAAGCTGGACCTTCGGCAAGAGAATCTAAGCACAACAAAGGAAAGTCAAACCACTAGGAATCAAGAGGTATTTGGTGAGTAAAAGCGGAGGCTCTCCCTCAATCAATGAATCTTTTTCTTTCCTTTTTTTTCACATTTTTTTTTCTTTTCTTTCTTTTGCACATTTTTTTTTCTTTTCTTTCTTGTGCACATTTTTTTCTTTCTTTTGCACACTCATTGGCAGCTGACACGCTCAAGAGTATGGAAACCGAACCAGAGAAGCATGAATACAAAAAGGATAGCCTGGTTGGTGACTCTGAGGTAGCCTTTTCCTCATGGTTGGACTACAAAGAATTGAGGGGAAAACCATGGAGGTGCAAAAAGATGGAAGGTGGTTAAGAAACTCAACATCACCCATGATATGCTAGTGTAGGTCAATTCCTCTAGAAAAGCAAAAGATACAATGCTAGAAGTCCAAAGAGAAAAAAGATCACAAAGGCGGAAGATTCTGATATTTGCTAATCCAAGAGTGTGTACATAATGAGACATACTAATCAAAGAACACACATTCCGAAATGAGTAATGACCACAGAAAGCACACACATATTAACATGTAATAGCTATTCTTATCAATTCCAATACGCCACAAGAACTTCTCAAAAATTTCAAGCTTGCAAAACCATACTAAGAAAATCTTTTGGATTTTTTTTCTTTCTAAAATAAAGCAACACAAAAAATGAACAAGCACATATATATATATATATATTAAACACAGCACGACAGAAAATGAACAGGGACATATTAAATGACTCAAAAAGAAAAAAAACACATAGAAACCCAAAAACTAAAACGAATAAACAAATTAACATAAGTCAAGTTTTCTCACCCAAACCACTTTAGTATGAACAAGGTCGTGAGAATTGCAGTTCTTGAGTGGTGTCTTGACATTATGGTTCCCTTCCCTTTTAATGGAAACCCGTCTCAACTTGGTTTCCAACCTCTTACTCCAAGGTCTAAACAAATGCAAACTCGCTTCATGTTTGGTCTCAAGCAAATCAAAATAACGCGGTCTACTATGACCCTTAACCTCATTACCACTAATGAAGTGTCTCCTACCCCACGAGATATTGAAATTTCTTCCATCTCTATGAGACACTCTTCCATGCAACTCATAACAAATTGGGCGAATATGACCATACATACCACAATGATGACAAATAAAAATAGGGTGTACCTTCTTTTCTTTGACCTTACCAACTCTAGGAAGATTGAGAAGTCTTTCCTCTCGTTGAATCTTGTGCTTCCCCTGCCCTTGAGTTCTTATATCATGAGATGTGGATGCACTCTGTTTTTGTTCTTTCTTACCACCAAAGCCAATGCCACTCTTGTCAGAACAAATTTGTTGAGACCCAATGATATTGTCCAAAGTCTTTGATCCTTTGTTCCAAAGACCAATGGTTGCCATAGCACACTTGAGCTCTTCCTCTTTCTTGATGATTAGTTCTTCCAAAGCAACTTGAGACATCTCGAAAAATTCAATCTTTCCTTCATATGTGGCATAGATTTGTTGTAGCTCATTCCTCTCTGTCTCACAAGTCGAGAGTTTTGCATAAAAAAATTGCCAATCACTAGAAATCTTAATGGCATCATTCCTAGCCTCGGAAACCTCCTTCTTTAATTTGACATTCTCACTTTCATATGCTTTGAGTTTCGTGGTGAGTTTGTTGTTCAATTTGGATAAGTTAAAAGATTCCTTCTACAACTTTTCATAAGCTTGCTCAAGCTCTTCATCATCACTCTCCGAGGATTCATCATCATTGGCATTCTCAACCGGCTTCTTTGGATACTCTATTCGTCCTTCAGTTTCAGAAGCGGCCATGAAATTGTTCATGTCCCTCTTCGCCTTGATCTTCACTATGACTTTCATCTTTATCAGTTTCTGATTCATCATCTCAGGTGATAGCGAAGGCTTTCTTCTTCCTCAAACGAGTAGGGCATTCGTGAGCAAAGTGGCCATTGGACTCTTTCAGAGTTCCCTTGTATTTTTCCTTTCTTTTTCTGGGTTATAGAATTAATTTTGAATTTATCTTTGCCTTTGGATTTATGAGTTGATTCCAAAAGATTAGAATTTTTTTCAAAAAAGATTTTTTAAATTGTTTTACGAAAGCATCCGTAATCTTGGAATCAATCTCACAATCCTCATCAGAATCCTTTCCAACTATATGAGCACTTCTAAAAGCAATATCATCTTTTTGAAATTTCTATGTGCCTCATAAGTTCGGAGATTTCCAACCAAATGATCCAACTTGATGTTGTCAACATCTTAAGCCTCCTCAATAGCCGTAACTTGTGGTTGGAACCAATCGGGCAAGGATCTTAAAATTTTTCCCACAACCTTGGATTTCGGTATTTTTTCACCTAAATTGAAGCTGGAATTTACAATGTCACTCAACTTCGCATAAAATTCATCAAAGGTCTCACTATTTTTCATTGAAAGGTTTTCAAAACTAGATGTGAGCCTTTGAAGTTTTGAGCATTTAACCGAAGGAGTGCCCTCATTAATAGTTTGTAAGATATTCCAAGCCTCTTTTGTGACTTCACAATTGCAAATATGACTAAACTCTTCAGGTGTGAAAGCACAAAAGAGATAATTGATAGCTTTACTATTCCAGCTACTATTTTGGTAATCAATTGTGTCCCACTTATAATTTGGTTTGGGGAAGGTTACTCTATCAACGGTAATCATCAGTTCGGTCCACCCATACATGACAGATTGCTAAACTTTTTCATCAATAGATTTTAAAAACAATCTCATCCGAGCTTTCCAAAAAGAGTAATTGGATCCGTCAAGTAGGAGTGGTCGAACCATAGAATTTCCCTCATGAATTGAATCCATTATCATAAATCAAACAAGATCTCGCTCTAAAAGATTTTTTTTTTAAATAGAGCAACCTGCTCTGATACCAATTGAAAAATCTAGAAATCCCCTAGATATTGATTTGTGATTATGTATTAATTTTAAGCAGTAAATAACAAACCCAATCAAACAAACAAGACAAATCGACACAACGATTTTACGTGGAAAACCACAATTGGAGCGCCTCCAATTGTGATAAAAAAAATCACGGGAAAAAGCTACAAAACAATCCACAAAAAAGATATAAAGGAATTACACAAGTGTACTCTCAATTACCTAGCGAATCTACGCCCGAATTGAATCGACCCCTATGTGCCTCTTCTAACCCCGTCTTCACCTCGGAAATGTCTTGCCCAACGTTGATTCCATAACGTCGATGTAAAATCACGACGATGAGCCACTCCAGAATCCACCGAAGCTTCAGGCTCGAATTCTCCAGAATCCACCGAAGAACAACTCTCTCTTTTGTATTAAATAAAACAAACAAACAATCCTTTGATGTATACTTCTTAAACCATGAGTTGAATACTCAATCAAACATCAAAGAAAACTAGCAAAATAGCCTCAGATATAAACCCTAATATTCAAGGGGACGCTGTCACTCAACAGCTCGATCCCCGTCATAGTCAGCGAAGTTGTGACGCTGGGTTCTTTTTCCTTTTCTCTTTCTTTGTTCGTTTCGTTCTCCTTTTGCCTTCGTTGGATTTGAAATGTCCGGGATGGTTCTCTAGATTGGAGTTCTAGTATTTTTCTGTTCGGTTTTGAACTTCGCTTGTTCCGGAGGGTGCGCGGGTGAGTCCGGAGTGTCCGGGAGCGAAGCGGGAAACTTGGGCTGCTGGGTCAGGGCCGTACGTGCAGGGCCCTAGGCCGCATGTGCGGAGTTGGGCCGCATGAGCGGTGGGAGTGGCCGCACGAGTGGTGAGGGTTGAGGCACAGGACTTTTCATTCTGAAATCAACGCACGAGCGGAAGAAAGTGGGCCACTCGAGCGGTGGAGGTGGGCCGCTCGAGCGGTGGAGGTCGGCCGCACGAGTAGTGGAGGCCGCCGCACGTGCGGGGATATGTGCCGCACGTGCAGCCAACTGGGCAGTCTGAAACTCTGTTTTTTATACCTTTTTGGTCCGAATGTATAACACATTTTGCTCATTTCTCTCTCACTCTAAACCTTATTTTTCTCTCCCTTCTCTCTAGAAAACTTCCTCGAGCATTAAAACTCTTTGATTCTTGCAATCTTTGGGCCAAGATCATCACCATCTCCCTCTAAATCTTGAAGATTAAGAACTAGGGCTCCTCTTGGTGTAGTGTGGGTTGAAGGATCATCCATCTAAGCTAGGGTTTCTTTCTCTCCATCTTCTCAAAGACTTTGAGGTAGGGATTCTTGAGTTATATATATAGTTTTGCTATTTTGATGATGATTTAAGAGTTTTCTTCTAGTTTTGATGATTTCAACTTTGTGATTTCAAAAATGTAGAGATTTTCTTCAAAAGAGGGTTTTTCTTTAAACTTTCAAAATTTTGGTCAATCTTTGAGGGTTCCATCTTGTTGATCTAAGAAGGATGTTTTGATGAGGGTTTTCACCAAGAAATGAGAAGTGATTGTTTTGAGGAAAAATCCTAGAATTTGGGGATTTTGGGAAAACATGAAAATACTTGTGAAATCCTTTATTATTTTGTGTCATGAAGATGAATGCGATGTTATTGTAACATAATTGTTACCAAATATTTGAACATGTGTTGTTGTGAGGTGACAAATGGTTGTGCACCATGGAATGTATGCATTGTCAAATCTTATAGTTAAATGTTGAAAACATCTCATATAGCCTTGAAGGGGGCTAGCTTGTTGAGACTTGGTCATGATGAGAAGTTGTTGTTGCGATAAAATGATGGCATGGTTATTTATGAAATAATATTAAAGAGAAGAAATGATAAACGTGGCAAATTGATGTTGTTGTAGAGATGTTCGAGATGGAGAAATGTTATGAAATATTATATTGCATCATGTTCTCATTTGATTTATTATCATTATTGCACATCTTGAAAAGAATTGGAAAACATTTACTTTGAGAAAGATTATGTTGTAATGAGGAACTATGGAAATGTGTTATGGGGTAAATACGTAGTAAGTTCGGATAGGGGGTGTAGTTGAATTTGATAAGTTGGCCTGAGTGTCCATGGTGAAAGACCAGAAACCCGCGCGGATAGGTGTCGACCCTTCCGGTTAATACCGGTAAAAATAACAATTTGGTAGTACTTGTAGAGTCTACTTGCAGACACCAGCCTAGGGATTACCAGTGTTGTATTTACCGCCCCTATTGATTAAAATTGGAAGTTTTGAAATGTATTGTGATTGCACACTTTTGTTGAGAAATGGAAATCTTCAAGAAAAGCATGAAATGAAATTTCTTCAAAAGAGCATGGCATGGCATTGACATTTGTATTTTATTGAGATTTGGCATAACTGTATATACTTTGTTAGAATTCTTTACTGGGCTTTATACTCACCCCTATGGGTTTTGGTACAGGTAAAGATGTGGTGATCCCGCCGAATTGAGAACGTGGATATTTTGTGAACAGTAAATAGCTCTCTTACTTTTGTTGTAAATTTTTTGTAATCCAAGGGCTAAACGTGTATGGGTCCGAGAGATCATTTTGTGTAACCGGGCTATTGCCTTGGAAGATATAAGCCCTAAAGGTCACTTTATCGTTTTGAGACTAGGTGCTTCACATGCTATAGATTCATGTGTCTTTTTATCGTTGAATGTATATCCGCATGTGAAACTTTTGTATAAACTCATTATTGATCATGTAAAGATGGAAAAATTATTGTCGTTGTCTAGTGAATGTCAATTAATGTGGGTAGTTCATATTGAATTATTTCGGGGCGATACAGAAGTGGCAATCATGAAAAATTAGCACCACAAACTTCTCTGCAAGGCACAATTCGAGTTGGATTCGCATTTAAAAACTCATAGCTTCATTGAAATAAAAGAGCGAATAAAAGTACAACTGAAAGGAGTTTTGTCAAACGGGATTGCCAAGAATAAAAACCTAACAAATCTCATTTTAAGGAATGCTGATCTGTTTAGTTCCACGAATTTTTTTATAGACCAATTAGTCCAATTCATCTTAGTAAGGTGGATTTAACATATTCATTGGCATGTGGATTTATGGTTATACCCTTCGTTTTATTATGGTTCTCTATTGTATCTCATGTCTTGGAAAAGTAAGTTACACAATGTATATTTTTGAGAGATTCAATATATTGAAATCACATTAATCCCTCAAACAACCACATTAAATTGATGGTACTCGTATTCAACTGATGTTCACCAATAACCACATTAAACAAATGTTACCCACATTTAGATTAACATAACCAAACTGATGTTACTCACAATCTAACCACCCATATATACACCAATATAACAAAATCACACTATTCCTTCACTAACCACATTGAATTGATGTGAACAACATTTAAAAACAATAAATCACCATGCCTGAACAACATGCCAATGTAAAATTGTGTAAATCCATCTGAATTCTAAAGTGAACCCCAACACAACAAACCCACAAATAATTGATGGAAATGTTTTACAAAAAAATCGCATCGCATACATGTTTACATTTAGTCACACATACACAAACCAACGTCCATGTTCAAATAATTTCCATAATTTTGTGTCACATTCAACAAATTAAATATTCATATCAATCTTAATTAACTAAAATGACAATCAAATCACACATTTAGTAAGTTATACACACAACCCAACAAATAAACACATTTATGGGATGGGCATTATGCATGTCCCTAAACATACAATAAAGTTCAATAAACACATTCATAAAATATTTCAACATAATATTTCACATAAAAAAAAAATTCTATAAGGCCCTAAATCTAACATAAAATTACTTAATCTACCGCACGAACATAATATTTCATGTTCAGTCAACCCCACATTCAATGCATGATGTGATATTCTGGATGAGCCTAACATTCCACATTTATACAGTGTAACTATTAGAACTCTACTTTGTTACAACACAATTATAATTCAAAATATGTCACACATATAAAATCTCACATATTTTTTTGAGAAGCTACAAAATCCTATATTACCGTAATGAACGTTCACCCTCAAAATTAATTACATCATCCTGTGTCACATTTAACAAATTATATATTTCATCTCCGTGAAAAAAAAAAAGGCACATTCAAAAAACTATCTTGCCATCACACTACAATTCAGCAACATTGAATAAATAAAGCTAATAAAGTTATGATGAAATAAGCAAATAATACAGCAGACAAAATGTCATATTTGAATTTTCAAATCTTGTCGGTTTTGATATGGAATCCTTTTTGTTTCCAATTCCAACTCAATCTGTGTGTGTATGGATATTCAAATCTTGTGAGTTTTGATATGGAAGCATTTTTATTTCCAATACCATCTCAATCACTGTGTATTGAAATATTGTGAGTTTTGATATGGAATCGTTATTTTTGTTTCCAATTCCATCTCAATCATTGTGTATGGATATTCAAATCTTATGGGTATTGATATTGAATACTTTTTTTTTTTTTTTTTGGAAATAACTTCAAACGGGGGATTCTCCAACCATACCAACTAGGTGTACAATAATAAGTGCTTAGTATGCTTTGTCTAAATGTGTAATTTCATAAAATGAGTATTTCGATAATCTATAGACATAACCCACTATACACATGTGTTAAATTTGGGGTAATTATGACATTTACACCTGGATTGGATTAATTGTTCATTAGAATTTTTGAAGGACTAATTGATTCATAAGATATGAAAATGGATTTTTTGTGTGTGTGTGTGTGTGTGTGTGTGTGTTTTCCCCTAAAAGAAAAACTAATTTACTTTTAATTAATAAAATTTGTGACTACTTAGGCCTCGTTTGGCAACCTTCAATTTTAGTCAAAAAGTCACTATAAGTTGTCACATCACTCTCTCTACTTTTCTACATATCTTTTCGTAAAAAACTAAAAAGTTACTAAAATAATCTATTCCCAAATGAGGCCTTAGTGTTTATATAGCACCAATATAAAGGTTTATGATGTATTATTTATTATATTTGCATTGAGAGGGTAATTTGTGTAGCCAAATTAGGCCGAGCTACGTTGGAGTGGTGGTCAAAGATGCTTGACCGAACTATTAAATGCCCATATTTTTTGACCTAGCTACAGGACCTAGCTATAGGAACTAGCTACGGGACCTAGCTGCGGGGCCTAGCTACAGGACCTAGCTACAGGAGACCGAGCTACGAGTCCTAGCTATGGGATTGAGCTATGGGATTTAGCCACAAGACCTAGCTATGGGATTTAGCCACAAGACCAAGCTATGGAACCTAGCTACATGACCTAGCTATGGGATTTAGCTACGAGACCTAGTTACGAGGCGTAGCTATGGGACCTAGCTACAGGACCGAGCTATGAGACCTAGCTACGAGGCCTAGCTATGGGACCTAGCCATGGGACCTAACTACGAGGACTTGGCTACTTCCTAGTGGCAGCCAATGCTATGGCCGAGCTACCAAGCAAGTTAGTCAAACAGAGAGGAGAGCCATGCAATGTTAGCTTTCACAGTGCTGCGTATTGCATGGCTAAGCCATTGGCAGACAAAGCAGAGGTAGTTCGGTTGGATAGTAGAAAGTCGAGCAAAGACTTGTGCCATCTTACTTGGCTTGCAGTGAGGAGGGTGTTCTAAGGATAAGTATTATCCTTAGGTATGAAAATCCTCGGAGGACTCTGCTAAGGAGAGTTAGAGTCCTACTAGGACTGTGCCATGTGGGATCTATAAAAGCTCATAAGAGAACCTATGGACAGTTATTGCAATTCTTATTCTCAAATACACAGAGCTTATTGTCTATTATCTACTTGCTGACTTAGGCATTGGAGGGGTTTCAGGCACACACCCGCTGGCTAGCTCACGTTTGTATTTTCAGGTAGTAAAGCAACGACGTTTGGAGGAGTGCAAACTTGATCAACAGAATTATATGAGAAGATTATTCTGTGCTTGTACAATTGGCATCGTCTGTGGGAAAGATCACAAAGAACAAACCTTTTTGATTGAGTTTTTCTTCAACTGATTTCAATGGCGCATAACGAAGACTTGCCTCAATCTGCTGTTGATGGACAAACTCTAGAAGGGGACAGGAGGCGTAAGGATTCTCCTTTTGTTCCTCTCATAGTAGATTTAGACCCTTAGCGACGGAATCCTCAGAGGGGTACACGAGAAAAACGTGGTTTAATCCTCGTCACTCTCAAAGCTCAGATGGACAGAGGCGGAGAATGGACGTTCAGGTTCTAGAAGATCGCGTAAGAGAGCAAGATGAATTGATAAGGCAAATGGCATCAAACATGGAGGCCATGAAATGCCAGATAAAGGGCAAAGGTGTGGCAAGGGTGGAACTCCGCGAAGGAAGAACGCGTTCTCGCCACTCAGGAGATCACGATAGGCAGCCACGCCTTCGTATTTTGAAAACAGAAGCCTCGGAGCAGACGACACTTGATCAAGAACTTCCAAGACTCGTTGCTCCAGGTCTGAGAGAACGAGGACTGAGAGGTCTCACATAGAGGGAATGAGTCATCGACCCTCACATACACACCATACCACCTCTCGGCACACCAAGCTGCCCAGATCAGTGGATCTATGAACTGTTCTGGAAGAAAGGGTGCGAAGGAGAAAAGACGCCCAAGCCCATGACCCTCAGAGGATCTCGACTGTATAACAGCTGGCACCTAGTGTTGCGTCTTGCCTATGAACTAGTCAATAAGGCATTGGCAAGGATGCAAAGCTCGCCATTCGTTCCGGCAATAGAGAATGCACCACTACCCTTGGGCTTCAACCAGCCTAAGTTCACAATCTATGCGGGGAAGTCAGACCCCTATATGCATTTAAGCCACTTTCACCAAGTTATGGCCATACATCGGCCGAACGAAACTCTGATGTGCATATTGTTTCCGTCAAGCTTGGGCGACCTGGGATTAACTTGGTTTGAAAAGTTGCCAGAAGGTAGCATCGCTTCATGGGCACAACTTGCGAAGACGTTTGTCACCAGGTTTAAAATGAACATCAAGACACCAGTCGAAGTAGATAAGCTGCTTACCATTGACATGGGCGAGAAGAGAAACGTTGAAATCTTACAATAACAGATATTGGGAGACCTTCAACCAGATAGACGAATGTCCTATCAACCTAGCTATTGCACAGTATAAGCAGGGTCTACCAGTGCGTCATAAGTTGAGAGATTCAATGACAATAGCGTCACCCCTTACTATGGAGGCCCTGATGGAGAGAATGCACTAACACATCCGAGTAGAGGAAGATGGGGCACACGCCAAGGCAAAGTCGGCACAATAGCGATGCCGAACAAAAAGCCTTCGGCGAAAGTTAACACGATCGACAAAAAGGACCGACTGCGCACAAATCTTTGCCCAACAGGGGGCAAAAGGGGTTGGCAGGTTTGACGAACTCTTTCTAAACAAACCTTTGCCCAACTGGGGGCAATGAAGGTTGGCAAGTCTGACCAACACATTTTTGCACTCTTCAGCTGAGATAAGTATCTAGGTTAAAGAAGGTTGGCATGTTTGACTAACAAAATTTTTTACACTCTTTAGCCGAGATGAGTATTTAGACTAAAGAAGATTGGCATGTTTGACTAACAAAATTTTTGCACTCTTTAGCCAAGATGAGTATCTGGACTAAAGAAGGTTGGCATGTTTGACCAATAAAATTTTTGCACTCTTTGCCTAACTGGGGGGCAATAAAGGTTGGCAAGTTTGACCAACATATTTTTGTACTCTTTAGCCAAGATGAGTATCTAAACTAAAGAAGGTTGGCAGATTTGACTAACAAATTTTTTAGCACTCTTTAGTTGAGATGAGTATCTAGGCTCAAGAAGGTTGGCCGGTTTGACCAAGAAATTTTTTTGGACTCTTTAGCTGAGATGAGTATCTAGGCTCAAGAAGGTTGGCAGGTTTGACCAACAAAATTTTTTGCACTCTTTGCCCAACTGGGGCAATGAAGGTTGGCAGGTTTGACCAATACATTTTTGCACTTTTTAGCTGAGATAAGTATCTAGGCTAAAGAAGGCGGGCAGGTTTGACCACAAACATTTTATGCACTCTTTGCTCAACGCAATAAAGGTTGGCAAGTTTGACCAACACATTTTTTGGATTTTTAGCTAAGATGATTATCTCAGCTAAAGAAAGTTGGCAGGTTTGACTAACAACTTTTTGCACTATTTGACTGAGATGACAATTATCTCGGCCAACGCGAGGTTGACAAGTTTGACCAACATTTTTTTGAACTCTTAGACTAAGATGGCTATCTCGGCCAAAGAAGGTTGGCAGGTGTGACCAACGTTCTGCACTCTTTGACCGAGATGGTTATCTCGGCCGAAGAAGGTTGGCATGTATGACTAACTTTTTGCACTCCTTGACTGAGATGGTTATCTCAACCAAAAAAGGTTAGCAGGTGTGACCAACTTTTTGAAATCTTTGCCGAGCTGGTTAGCTCGGAAAAGTAGGTTGGCAGGGTTGACCAACTTTGAAAAATATTTGCTGAGCTGGTTAGCTCGACAAAGTAGGATTGGTAAGATTGTCTAACTATAAGAAATCTATGATTGATCAATTGCGATGAGCTCGGTTGGATGGAGCAAAGTAGCTCGGCTGGACAGAGTAATCCCAATCATGCATTGCAGATGGAATTAAGGGGCAATTGAGAGGGTAATTTGTGTATCTAAATTGGGCCGAGCTAGGTTAGAGTGGTGGTCAAAGATGTTTGACCGAACTAGTAAATGCCCATATTTTTGGACCTAGCTACGGGACCTAGCCATAGGACCCAACTAGGGGGCCTAGCTACGGGACCTAGCTATGAAACCTAGCCACGAGACTGAGCTACAAGTCCTAGCTATGGGATCGAACTATGGGACCTAGCTATGGGATTTAGCCACGAGACCTAGCTAAGGGACCTAGTTACGAGGCCTAGCTATGGGACCGAGCTATGAGACCTAGCTACGAGGCCTAGCTATGGGACCTAGCCACGAGACCTAGCTACGGGACCTGGCTACTTCCTAGTGGTGGTCAACGCTATGGCCGCACTACCAAGCAAGGTAGTCAAACAGAGAGGAAAGCCGAGCTAGGAGGAGAGCCATACAATGTTAGCTTTTACGGTGCTGCGTGTTACATAGCTAAGCCATTGGCGGACAAAGCAGAGGTAGTCCAGTTGGGCGGTAGAAAGTCGAGCAAAGACTTGTGCCATCTTACTTGGCTTGCAGTGAGGAGGGTGTTCTAAGGATAAGCATTATCCTTAGATATGAGACTCCTAGGAAGACTTTGCTAAGGAGAGTTAGAGTCCTGCCAGGATTGCCACGTGGAATTTATAAAAGCTCATGAGAGAACCTATGGACAGGTATTGCAATTTTTATTCTCAAATACACAGAGCTTATTGTCTATTGTCTACTTGCTGACTTAGGCAGCGAAGGGGTTTCTGGCACACACTTGCCGGCTAGCTCACGTTTGTGTTTTCAGGTAGTAAAGCGATGACGTTTGGAGGAGTGCAAACTTGATCAACAGGATTATACGAGAAGATTATTCTGTGCTCGTACAATTTGTAATTACTTTTCTATTTGATTAAAAACACACTAAAACAATCCCCCTTCTTCTTTTTCATTCATTGCCTATAACCCCTCACTTCCTTTCTGATATAGCCACCTACCATTGCCATCCTTCCTTTTTCTTTCCCTTTTATTTCCCCCTCCACCTCCAATTGATTAGGGATGAAGGGTGCTGACTAGTGATTGGGGGTGAGAATGAATGGGCGATAATGGAAAAAAATGGGGTGATATGATATGGGAATTTTAGCTTGAGGTGGTGGCCATGGAGGGGTAAGTAGTGACAAGGGAGCAATAGGGGTGTGCCGGCTAAGGATGGGTAGAAGTAAAGGTGGAAGGTATAATGGTAAAAGAAAATTGTTAGAAATTAAAAAAAATTTACTAACTTCTCTACTAAATGTTTCTTGGAAGGTGAAATGGGAAAAACGTGGTACTTTGTGGATGATGGTATAAGAAGGTATTTTGTTTTTTTTTTTCTTTTTAAAAGTTGGGCTTCTCTTATATTCACATCACATTTCAACATGAAAGAATTTGAAGGGCTTTTGGGACCCACTATGAGTTTCGTTTTGATGATCCGAACCGTTCATTTGTAAGGCCCTCAATGTATATCGTCCATAAAAAAATTAGTTTAATCTAATAATCGTAACATTTTTATTTTATCGTATTTGTCTTAAAAAATATGATTGACAAATATATTTTTGCAAATAAATCATTCATTTTCTTTTTTCAGATACAAACACGATAAAATAAAAAAGTTACGATTATTGAATCAACTTAATTTTTTTTTCATGAATGATATAATTGAGAGCCTTACAAAACAAACGATTCAGATCACTGAAATGAGATCTGTGATAAGCCTTATGGACCTTTCAAGTTTTTACATATTGTAATGTGAATATGAGAAAGGTGCAATCCAAAAAAATATAATGGTGATTGGTAGGCGTGATAGTTTGGACTCTTTAGCAGTTTGAGTCTAAGTTGAACTCAAAAAATAGTATTTATCTATTCGGGAATGGATAAATAAGACAATTTTAATAAGCCGAACATTAGATTATTTCCAGGGAATCCTATTTATTTATATATTACCACAACTTTGACGTTTGGAAGAACTGTTCACATACAAACAAACTCCTAAAAAATTCAAATCGTCTAGTTCCCTACAATCTAGGGGGTTTTATTTTTCAATCTTTCACCTCGCAATTATGTCAGACTTGAAATCCTGGGGAGACTACCACTCAAAACACTCGGCCAATGCAGGTGTGTTTGCAAATCATGGCAATCTTTAATAGCCGTACCTTTCTTCATCACCAAGCATCTTCATGTCACTCACAAATCAGAGTATTCAATCAATGATGATAATAAGACCCCCCAACTCATCATCCAATCTAATACTAAAAAGTATTTTTCTTATTCATTTTGTTGTTGCGAAACATTGTTGGAGTTCAAGAGAGTTTTTTCCCAAATGCTCAGAAAATTATGTTTTTGTTACTGGTTTTTCCCCAAGTGTTAAGGTTTATACCATGAGCATAAATTCTTGGAGGAAGAGGACTAGTGACATATTTCCGTGTAGGATACTGCATTATTATTCCCAAATGGGGCAGAGTCCCTTTGTTAATGGGGTTCCCCATTGGATGGCATGTAGAGGCAGGGAGATGGAAGAATTGGTGATTATGTCGTCCAATTGGCGGATGAGATATTTGGGGAAATTATCGTGCCTTCTTTTGATGGACATTGCACTGCCATTTTGGTGTTCCAACACTTGATTGCCTTGGTTGTCCAGGATCCAACTACAACAAAATGGGACATATGGGTTATGAAGGAATATGGTGTTGTGAACTCTTGGGCTAAACAGTATAGTTTAAGGCACACAATTGGATTTCCTTCTGGATCCATGAAGAATGGTGAAATTCCTATTGAAAGACAAGCAGGCAATTTGGTTTCCTAGGACCCTAAAACCCAATTTCATAGGGACCTTAAATTGCCACGACAGCCTTACAAAATATTCTTTTACACGGAGAGCCTTGCTTTACTTGACTATGAAGGTGAACAACGTGTTTATTCATTTTCAATTGTTGCTACTTTCTTGGTATATGCTGCATTTCATTCTTAAATCCGCAATTCTATAATTTACTTTCCAATGATGTTTGATTTGTTTAGTCACAATTATTTATAGAAAATTTTCACAAGATTTGATTAGTGGACAATGAATTTTTTCCAGTTATAAGAATTCCCTGAAATTTTTTCTTTTGGCAATACTATGTAATAAATTGTTGTAAACAATTGTGCAAAGGTGAAATATTATCTTTGGAGGGACATATATCTTGATTTTTTAGCAATGTTTAAATTTTCAACTACTGAATTCGGATAAAGAAAAATACTATATATTGAAGTATAAAAATAATTAATGGCAGTAATATCTAATGTGTTTCCTTTGATTTAGTAGTCTTATTGATCAAATGATTATGGGAATTATTTGCTCTTTTTTTCTTTTTCTTTTTTTTTTCTCCTTTTTTTTAAAGGGTAAATTACACTTAGCCCCTTTTCTGTTTAGCTACTTTCCCACTTTGGCCTTTCAATTTTTTTTTAATTTTTTTATTCTACTTTGGCCCTTCATGTTTCAAGTTTTTCCCACTTTATTACTAAACCTAATTTTTGTTAAAAATTAAACAGAAAATGACACATTATCAGTTACATGACATAAACATATTTTATTATACATGACTTATACTTCTAACATAAACTTAAATTCTAATATAATAATATATTTTTTATGTTATGTGACAGTTATTGTAACATTTTCTGTCTAATTTTGAACAGAAGTTGGCCCTAGAAGTAAAATGGAAAAAACTTGAAACATGAAAGGCTAAATTGTTTGTGATATGCAACAGAAGTCCTTATATCAACATAGTTTGTCCTAGTTGTAATGAGGAATTGTTGGGAATTCTCTTTGTTACTTCAATCAGATGCTCTTGAATGACTTAAAAATGATTTTAATAAGTTTAAAACGTGTTTTTACTATTGTAGATGAACCGTTTACTTCATACAAAGGATATTTGTATTTACTTAGTACAAAGTTTAGGTTTAGATACATATTTGAACCGAGAAGCGCCAATATATCCAACAATAAAAAAAGACTTCAAAAACAGAGGAGTTATATTTATTTCTATAGCTAGGGATGTGTGTTGAACTGTATATTTGGCTAAGGTATATGCAATAAAATTAGCATCTTAGTATACAAAATGAAGCTATGAGGCTTCGAACCCTTGTGCTAGGACTAGGCTGTCCAGAAGAAGCTGCTTCGACTTGCAATGATGAACTTACTTCCTAGGAAAAGCATTAAAAACCATAATGTAATCAGTTTCTACAATGAGTTGAAGTATCCCTCTGGCCCTGGCACATAAAAGGCCCTCGCGAGCTATCTATCTAATAGACTATTAGTGAGCAAGTGATCATGTTGGAGTAGCAAAAATTTTGATTTTAAATAATATTATAAGTTTCCAAATACTATTCCAAACAATTAGGAGTCGACTTAAAAGAAAAACTAATATGACTTGAAATAAGCCATTATATATATACAATAACAAAATAAATAAATACAGAAAATTGTAGGTGAACTGATAACACACTTCCAAAAATTGAATTGAAATTAAAGAACAAAATATTTTTTCACTATCTTGAAAGTAACTGAGAGGTTTATGTTCAATTCTAGATGGTTCACTTCTTTTAATTGGATCATTTTTACTTTAAATTTAAATTTATGTTCAGTATTTTAACTAATATGTTGAGTATGTTTGTTATAGTTTATTATAAGTATAAAGTTAATAATCAAAAAAAGTAGAAATCAAAATTATTTATTCCTAACTTTTAAATACTCGGTTTTTAATTTTTTTTTTCTTGTGGTGTATTTAAGTTAATTTCTATCTAATAACGAGAGGTAGACATTAGGCCAAGTTCGCACTATCTATTAAGAGACTTTGTATTTACTCAAGCCCGCTTGACCCAAACATCAGATTTATATAAGAGGAACTTACTGATAAGTCTCATGTACAAAATTTAAAATTCATCTAATCTCAAAACAAAATACTTGCACCAATTAGTCTTATATATTTTTAATTGTTACAAAAAAAAATTCTAAACGTCGGAATGTTCAATATCATCGAAAAGTCGCCAGAATATCACCGAAAATTTGTTGGAGTATCGCTAGAATGTTCTGAACGTCACCGAAAGTCGTCGAAATGTCTAAAATATTCACTGGATATCAAGAATATTGTCAAAGAAAAAAAATCTAAGAATGACAAATAGTAACAATGAAAAAAATATGAGTTTATAATTTTGTGTTAAATAATTAAAAAATATTAGAGGAATAAAGGCTTGTAATCGCCTGAAATATGGCTACGTGATCCCGGAACCGGCCAATAATTTTTTGTTTTTCCAACGCTAAACAGAGGTTTGTGTCATTTCCCTCTGCCAAAAACCCTAACACTATGTTTGGATTGAGTGATTTGGAGAGAAAAGAAAAGAAATAGAGTGATATGTATTTCTCTTATTTGTTTGGATAACTTAAGTAGAGAGAAATGAGAAGAAATGGAGAGAAATGAAGAGAAACTCATTTTCTCTTATAAGTCCCATTTTCAATCTTCCCAAAAGTGGAGAGATTGGGAGAGAAAAGAAACCACTATTTTCATAATACCAATTTTGTCCCTATAAAAATAAAAGAAATAAAATGATTGAAAATATAAAAAGGTTATTTTGATAATATAACATAAAATAATTTCTTTTATTTTCTCTTAATGAAATCTAACCAAACAATAATGAGAGAAATCACAATCATTCCTTTTCTTTTATTTCTTCCTTATTCAAACAAAAAGGAGAGAAATCATAATCATTTTTTTTCTTTTCTTTTCTCTTATTACTTAACTAATCATTTCTTTTTTTTTTCTCCTCTAGATTCCCACACATAGTGTAAAAACTGCACAAAAGAAGAAGAAGCAATGTCGGACTACATACCTCGAGAATTGTTGATCGATATCCTCACGAGGCTACCCGCAAAGACTCTTGTTCGATCCACACTGGTTAGCAAGTCATGGTACTCTCTCATTACAAGCCCTAGTTTCATCTCTCACCACCTCAATCGAACCATTTCAAACCCTAACAACACTCACCTCCTACTTCGCTACTGCACTGAAGATCCCATCGAACAAGAACACTACTCCCTACCCTTCGACGATCCTATCACCAACACATTAAATGAGTACGCAAAGCTCAAATTTCCATTCACTTGCATAGACCCTCCTTTCGGGATTGTTGGTAGCTGTAATGGGTTGATTTGCATTTCTGATGATCAGGCCTGTTATAACCATGAAATGTTTTTGTGGAATCCATTGATTAGGAAGTCTGTGTTGATTCCATACCCTAATGTTAGGTTTAGGTCGCACGGCTCTTTTATGCATTCTTTAGGGTTTGGCTTTGATTCAGTATCTAATGACTTTAAAGTTGTTAGAATTGTGCATATTGGATTGGATTGTAACAGAGTTCCACCTGAGGTCGAGCTTTACACTCTAAAAACTGGAATTTGGAGAAACATTAGTGATAAAGCTCTTCCGTATATTGTTGTAGAGCGATCGCGACAGGCTTATATCAATGGGGTTTCACATTGGGTTGCTCACACTCCAAGGTTTGGTCATGGTGGGATTTTTCGAAATTTGATTGTGTCATTCGACATGAACGATGAGGTGTTTGGGGAGATTTCATTTCCGGAGGGTATAGCTGGTGAGGACAAATTGATGCAAAAGATGAGCCTTGTTGTGTTTGGTGAAACCCTTTGTCTGATCCAGCATTGTAAATCTTACGGTGAACCCCCCCATTGTTCGATATGGATGATGAAGCAGTATGGTGTGGTAGATTCTTGGGTTAGACAAATTAGAATTGATCTTTCTGGAGGATTTTTTAGGAAGCCAATTGGGATGAGAAAGAATGGTGAAGTTCTTCTGGGGACGAGGGAGGGATATTTGGTTTCTTATGACCCTGAGAGCAAACGAATTGTATATCTTGGTGTCCAAGGTACTATAGATAGCGATTGTTGGTATTCATTTGATGTGGATACTTACATGGAGAGCCTAGTCTTGCTTGATAAAGGGGCAGATTTTTGTGATGAGGTTATAAGTGATCGGTTCTGTGCGAAGAGAGTGAAGCGGACTGATAGAACCCAGGATCTGATATAAAAATCAAAGAAGAATAAGTGCAGGCAAGATGTACCTTTTGCACCTTATTAGAGTATTCATTATTGCTTAGGTTTATGCTTGTTAAATGCATTATATTGATAGCTCTAAGCAACTTCTATTTCAATCCTTGTATGTATGTCTTTTGAGAATGCCTTGAATATTGAAAAGTTCAGCATATGCCATTATCTCTTTCTGGAGTTAATTTTAGTTGTATTGTCTAAGAGTATCTTGGTTTGTATATTTGAAAATTAGTTATGTGAGCATGATATTTGCCAAATATCTTCTTTAATCCTTAGTTTGGAGTTTCTTTATCACCATTTGTGTGGTTGCTAAGAAAAATTGCAGAAAACTGGACAGAATATGGACCTTTGGAATTAAAATTAGGGTATTTTGGAATCAGAGCAATGATTGTTAACTAATCAAAATACCATTCTCAAAATCTAGTTAACAACATGAATAACATCATTACCTACTATATTCCAAGTAGTTCGAAAACACTGACCATCAAATCCATTAGGATCTGGAGCCTTATTTTGATGAAGGCATCTCCACCATCTCTAAACCCCTTTGTTTTCTTCTTCACCTCTACCATTTCCAACCCCCTGCCCCACTCCCTCTGTCTACCCCCA